>OY992540.1:129793472-130353493 GCA_963921195.1 Pegoplata infirma | reverse complement strand
TATTGAAGAAACATAAAATTTTAATTTTCTAAGGTAAAATTTAAGAACTTCGTACTAAAACCAGAATATTTTTTGATCCCATTGGGATCCCACTCTGAATTTTGGATATGTTGTACAAAACAGTATTGTTTATCACCAAACTTTTTTTTAAAATAATCGAAGATGTGTTTTTTTAAATATTCGCAAAAAAAATGTTTTTGAATTTTTGCAACACTTCTGAAAAAAATCCGTATGCTTTTGAAAATATTTCCTAAAAGAAGAATAATTAAGCTTTCATATGAGCCATTACTTGTGATAATCGGATTACTAGTTAAAAAGTTAGAGCACGTTAAACGTCATGTATTTTTCTGACTTTTGCTAAAAAAGTCGAACTTTGACCCGCGATAATTTGAAAACTACAGCAAATTTTGATAATCCTAAAATGCAACATATCTCATATAAACGTGGATATCTATGAGCCAAATTCTCAGTGGCGTCCAAAGGCATGCTTCCGAACAGTGGGGCGAAAATTTTTGGAATTACCCTATAGGAAAAAGGTCGCAGAATAATTTTTCTATGGGGAAAAAGTCTCAGAATTTCTGAATTTGAGACTTATTTTAAGGAAAAAGTTCTCAGAATCTGAGTCTTTTTTAAAAAGAAAAAAGTCTCAAAGTCTGAGACTTTTTATTGTATAAAAAATAGTCTCAGAAGTTGAAACTAACTGAATTGGTAGAAGGTCGCAGACTTTTTTTATAGGAATAAGGTCTCAGAATCTCAGAAAAATGTCTCAGAATCTTAGGTTTTTTCTATAGGAAACAGGTCTCAGAATCTATGACCTTTCTATAGGAAAAAGGTCTTAAAGTCTGAGACGTTTTCTATAGGAAACGGTCACATAATCTCCGACTTTTTCTATAGGAAAAGTGTCTTAGAATCGGAAAAGATTTCAGAATCAGAAAAAGGTCTCAGCATCTGCCACTTCTTCTTTAGAGAAAATGTGCCAGAATTTTAAACTTTTTCTATATAAGAAAAAGCTCTCAGAATCTGAGACTTTTTCTTTAGGAAAAAGGTCTGAGAATCTGAGCCCTTTTCTTTAGGAATAAGATCTCAAAATTTGAAACTTTTTCTTTAAGACTTTTTTTTATTGGAAAAAAGTCGAAGAATCTAAGAATTTTTCTATAGAAAAAAGGACTCAGAATCTAAAATTTTTTCAGAACGAAACAAATCTAATAATCAGAGACCTCAATAATAAGATCAATAATGCTTTAAAATATGAGATTTTTTCTATAGTAAAATGTCTCAGAATCTGAGACTTTTTCTGTGGAAAAAAATTCTTAGAATCTGAAAATTTTTCTATACGAAAAAAGTCTCAGGTTCTGAGACATTTTTCGTAAAGAAGAAGTCTTATATTCTGAGACATTTCTGATATTTTCTATGTAGGAAGAATTTCTTCTATTAAAAAATTCTCAGATTTAGACTCTTCTTATCTATACGAAAAATATACAATTTTCTTTTAAATTTCTTTTAAAAATCTGAAATTTTTTCTATACGAAAATAGTCTCAGATTCTGAGGCATTTTTCGTTAAGAAAAGTCTTATATTCTGAGACATTTTCCCTATAAAAAATTAATTCACGAAAAATGTCTCAACATCTGATTTTTTCTTTGTTGGGAGAATTTCTTTTATTAAAAAATTCTCTTATGTATACGAAAAATTTACAATTTTTTTTTAAAGCAAATTAAAAAAAAAATTATCTAAACGATATATGATCATGAAAAACAAACCTCCTTCGGCAAAAACTAATAAATTTGATGATTTTATAGCTTTCCCATCACTTTTTATTTGTAAAAAAACGTTTCCCTTTTTTTTGCTCGTCAACAAAGGTGAAATTATGATTTTTTTTCGAAGTAAAAAAATTTTTCCCCCCCCAAACCCAAAAGCTGTACCCGCCACTGAACATGACTAGGTTTCTTTGCATAATATAGGAGATAAACGAAAAAAACTGAAAAATGGCCTTGTCTTCCCCCCTCCTTTTTACCCCCTAAATATGAATTTGGGCCGTTAAAAAAAAATACGTGTCCCTTTATTTTTTCTGCTCTACAAAATAAAACCAATTCCATAAAGATCCGCGGCTGACACTAGGGAGACTTCCCTTGTGAGTTATTATTGACTCGATCGATTAACAGTAAAAAATTCAAATAACCTAATAAATCCCCTGTGCCGTATAAGCATTTTTAAATTTTAAAATGAATCATACGCACCGGAAACATTTATATATGTTACATACAAAGAATATTAAAGGAAATATGAACTGCCTACACTATGCAACAAATTTTTGGTCGTCACCATGAGCCTTAATTTTTTTTTAAAGAGAAATGAAAATATATCATACAAACAAAACCGCCAAAGGGTTTTTGCAAAGTCAGTTTGAGTTATTTTTTATGGCCCACTGAAATTTTTTTTTTTTCAAATGAGTTTGGAAAACGTCAAAAAACTATAAAAAAAACCCATCCGATCTTAAAAATATGGTCGGAAATTGTATGGTGGTTCTTTTCCTTAAACATATGAACCCTCTAACTGTCACTTTAAGGGCACATGAGGAGATTGAAGCGTGATTCACGCGTGAGTGTGACTAAATTCCATTTTACTCACGTGATTGTGAGTTAGAGTAGAGAAAAAAAATTGAGTGAGTGAGGGTGCGTGAGTAAGATTTTTGCGTGAGTTTGCGTGATTTATTTTCTCTTCATATTTCTTTTCGTACCAAAAAAAGTAACAAAAAAATTGTAAAATTAAGATTTCGTTCCGAAAAAAACAAAAAAAAATTTAAAATTTCGCTGAACTTTAAATTTTGCTGAAAATTTTAAAAGATTTTTGAAATTTTAACTTTCGATTTTTTTTTTTTTTTTTTTGTATAAATCAGAGTTTTGTGAGCGTGAGTGCACGTGAGTGTGAGTTCTATTTAATTTACTCACGTGATTGTGAGTGAGTGTGAGTAGAAAAATTATGATCGTGAGTGAGTGTGCGTGATTCAAAAATTCCTGTCGTTAGCGTGAGTGAGTGTGAGTCAAAAATCACTCACGCGCCCATCTCTACTTTAAGGGTAATTTTAGTCCTTTTTCCAAAATTAAATACAAAAGTCTTATTAAACATCCATTTGAAGGGTTAAAATTTCATTAGGTTGAAAGTACACGTGACATAAAACTTTACGTCAGCAGTGCTGTGTGCACTCGTAAACTCTAAGGTCCGTTCTGATAAAAAAAATAAAAAGTGATCCATTGAAGCTCATTTTTCTTGTTGCACTGTGTTATAAAAGAAAAAAATCACAATAAATTTCTAACTTTAACTTAATGTTCGTTGTTTTTTTTTTTGTTGCTTTCCTGTAAAAAATAATAATTCATTCCAATAATAATAAAAAATGTTGCTGTACTAATTAAAAAAAATATACGCAAACATACACATTTACACATTTTGTCATTAACAGCTATGTTTGTATCGAGTTTAATTGTAAATTCTTTGTCTGTCTAAATAGCAAAAAAAAAACACACTATATTCTAATTTACATTTTATTTTAATTTACTGAAGTTATAATATTTTTTTTTAACGGCACCGATGACTTAATTTAAACGCTAAAAGTGTTTTTGAAACAGTTAAGAATGTTAAGAAATTATCAAAAATCCCAAACTTTGATCGAAGGTTCTACGGGTTAAAATAAACAGTATTGGCTCAAATTTAATTTAAATGAAAGTTCATCTCAAGTTCTATAAAAGTGTCAAGGAATAAAAACGATTTTTCGTAAAAAAAAATTTTTGAACGTAGGAAAAAGACCGCCATTTTTGGAATTTTTTTGACAAATTTCAAATGGCTATAGCTCGAAAATGGATTTTGACGGACTTAAGAAATTCATTCGTATTTAACTAAAACTAATTAAAATAATGTATGGCAAGTCAATTTTTTTTTTTAATTTTTAAAAAATTGGAAATTTTCCAAAGATTTGACCGAAGGTCGCAAGTGGCTCAATTATTGGCCTAAATTAAGTTTAAATAAAAATTTTTAAATTTTTTGTTTTAAAACTTTTTTAAAGTAAACTCAAAATAATTTCTCTGTCCAATCAGCAGAAAAATCTGCGTAAAATACACCCATTTGAGCCATATGAGAAATCTGCTGATTTTAGCAGACGCGGTTTGCTAAATATCTGTCTTGATTATCTAATCTTTTGATCACAGCAGAAAAATGTGCTAATTGTAGGAGAAAAATATGCTAATTACAGTTGAGCAATCTGCTGATTTCAGCTGAGCAATCTGCGGATTTCAGCAGAAAAATCCGCTAATTTCAGCAGAAAAACCTGCGAAAATTTCATCGTGTTTTAGTCATAGGATAAATCTGCTGCTTTAAGCACTTTAGAATTAAAAACATACAAGAACATTGTATTTTTTCAAAGTGTTAATTTTTCAAGTTATACTGTTTACTGTTTATACTGTCAAGTTACACAGAAAAAAATAAAAAAAACAAGTAAAAAAGTTAAATTCGGCCGTGCCGAATTTTAAATACCCTCCATCTGTATCCCAGTATTTATAAATTAATACGATTTTCTAATGCACGTTCTTTAAAAATTTAATATCAATGGCACAGATTAATACAGACTCGACAATTATAACAAGTGTCAAAAAAGTAGTCTTTAACCATGTGGTTATTTTTTTAAAATTATTCTACTAATTAGGTTAGAGAGAGAAAACCAATATAAGATAATTATCACAATTGGAGCGGGAAGCGTTTTTCCGCAACTGTTCACATACGTTTTATATGACAACAAAATTCAGCCGAGTTTTTCCGCCAAACTAGATTTAATTCTATTTTTATGAGGACAATTGCGTTTTTCCGCTTCCCGCTCCAATTGTGATTATTCTCTAACACGCCATACGAAAAAAAAGGTAGAACGGCTTTTATTGTTTTACTCACTTCTAACTAGTAGAAAGTGTTGCCATGCTTTAAACCAGCTAAAAACCGATCTGTATGTTCTAAAATCGCTAAGTTTTTACCCATTTTTGTTTTACAACTCTACTGTCTAGTCTGTATATAGTCTGTGTCTATGGTGTTTAGAAAATATTTTTTTTGCCCATTACCAGGGCTGGAAAATCTCTAAACACCGTTTCTGTTAAAATAGCGTGTTTTTTTTTTAAATTTATATGAATATGTATATCAAAGTTGCTACACTCAAAAAATTATAACGGTAGATTCCACTACAAAAGACAGTTAAAACAACTACATTTGTTGTTGTTTAGACGTCTGCGTTGTTGTTTTTAACTATTAATTAAAACGTCTCCCTATTGCATGCGCGGGTACAAGGGGGGGGAAAAAGGGGAAATTTCCCCCCCCAGACCAAATTTCGAAAAGAAGAAAAAAAAGGAAAATAAGAAAAAAAAAGGAAAAAAATAAAAAAAGAAGAAAAAAAAAGAAAAAAGAAAGAAAAGGAAAGAAAAAGAAGAAAAAAAGAAAGAAGGAAATTTTCTAAAAAAAGTCCAAAAATTTTTCATAGAAAAAAATCTGAAAATTTTAAAGGGGAAAATTTTTTAAGGAAAAAGTGAATCAATCTGAAAATTTTCTGTGAAAAATATCTGTCAATCTTATTATGAATTTTTGCATAAACAAATTACTTAGAATATGCTTTTTTTGTTTAGAAAAATGTTACAGGATCTTAATTTGGTTTATATAAAAAGTGTTTGTCTTCTACATAGCAAATGATAGTCGAACTTACATTTGTAAAACTATTTTAAAATATTTTTTTCTAAAGAATAAACTTTTACTAAAAAAAAAAAATTTCAGAATCTGACACTTTTTTTAAAAAAGGTCTCAAAACTTATTGATAGGAAAAAGGTCGCAGAAGAATTTTTCTATGGGAAAAAAGTCTCAGAATTACTGAATTTGAGATTTATTTTAAGGAAAAATGTCTCAGAATCTGAGTCTTTTTTAAGAAGAAAAAGGTCTCAAAGACTGACACTTTTTATTGTTGAAAAATAGTCTCAGAAGTTGAAACTAACTGAATTGGTAGAAGGTCGCAGAATCTGAGACTTTTTCAACGGGAAAAAGGTCTTAGAATCTAAGACTTTTTTATAGGAATAAGGTCTCAGAATCTCAGAAAAATGTCTCAGAATCTTAGACTTTTTCTATAGGAAACAGGTCTCAGAATCTATGACCTTTCTATAGGAAAAAGGTCTTAAAGTCTGAGACGTTTTGTATAGGAAAACCATTTCTGAATCTAGGACTTTTTCTATAGGAAAAGTGTCTTAGAATCGGAAAAGATTTCAGAATCATAAAAAGGTCTCAGAATCTGTCACTTCTTCCTTTGAGAAAAAGTGCCAGAATTTTAAACTTTTTCTATACAAGAAAAAGCTCTCAGAATCTGAGATTTTTTCTTTAGGAAAAATGTGTGAGAATCTGAGCCTTATTCTTTAGGAATAAGATCTCAGAATTTGAAACTTTTTCTTTAGGAAAAAGGTCTTAGAATCTGAGACTTTTTCTATTGGAAAAATGTCAAAGAATCTAAGACTTTTTCTATAGAAAAAGGTCTTAGAATCTAAAATTTTTTCAGTACGAAACAAATCTAATAATAAGAGACCTCTCTATAGGAAAAATGTCTCATAATATGAGACCTTTTCTCTAGTAAAATGTCTCAGAATCTGAGACTTTTTCTGTGGAAAAAAATTCTTAGAATCTGAAAATTTTTCTGTACGGAAAAAGTCTCAGATTGTGAGACATTTTTCGTTAAGAAAAAGTCTTATATTCTTACACATGATCCCTATAAAAAAAAAATCACGAAAAATGTCTCAAAATCTGATATTTTCTATGTAGGTAGAATTTCTTCTATTAAATTCTCAGATTTAGACTCTTCTTATGTATACGAAAAATATACAATTTTCTTTTAAATTTCTTTTAAAAATCCGAAAATTTTTCTATACGAAAATAGTTTCAGATTCTGAGACATTTAGTCTTATATTCTGAGACATTTTCCCTATAAAAAATAATTTTTTCACGAAAAATGTCTCAACATCTGATGTTTTCTATGTAGAAAGAATTTCTTCTATTAAAAAATTCTCTTCTTATGTATACGAAAAATATACAATTTTCTTTTAAAACAAATTAAAAAAAAAATTGATCTAAACGAATTATGATCATGAAAAACAAACCTTATTCGGCAAAAACTAATAAATTTGATGATTTTATAGCTTTTCCATCACTTTTTTTTGAAAAAAAACGGATCCCTTTTTTTTTGCTCGTCAACAAAGGAGAATTTATGATTTTTTTCGAAGTAAAAAAATTTTCCCCCCCCAGACCCAAAAGCTGTACCCGCCACTGCCCTATTGTCACCCGCGGATCTTTATGGAATTGGTTTTATTTTGTAGATCAGAAAAAATAAAGGGACACATATTTTTTTTAGCGGCCCAAATTCATATTTAGGGGGTAAAAAGGAGGGGGAAGACAAGGCATTTTTTAAGTTTTTAATTCAATTCCATTTTTATGAGGACAATTGCGGAAAAACGCTTTCCGCTCCAATTTGTTAACATTCATCAAAACAAAAAAAAAAAAAACGAAACGAAATGTTAACTTCCATTAATTTCTCAATTTAATTTAGCATCGTTTGGAATAGTTTTGTAAAATATTACACATTTTCGATGAAATATTGATAAAATTAGCTTATTAAGGTACCTACAGACGACGCAATATTATGCACAATATTTTTGACGTTTTCCCACAATTGGCATACATAAAAATACTGAAATCGATTTGATTTGTAAAAATAATATTTATAAAATTTATTCTTAATGAATAAAATTTATTTAAAAAAAAAAATTAATTAACTTATTTTATTTCAAATTTTTAAATTAAAAAAATCAAGTAACTCAAAATAAAAACTTATTAATGGTAAAATTAAAAAAAAGCAACAAATGAAAAAAAAAAAAAAATTATACTCTCGGCCAAACCGGGAGACGAACCTGGTGCCCCCAAATTAATATCCGACGACACTACCATTAGACCACCGGCAGCATTAAAAATGCATGTCAAATTCGCAATTTTGTTTGATTACAACACAGCAATGCTTAAAATAACTTACCTAGTGGTAGGTATACCCAGTGGTAAGTATACCCAGTGGTAGGTATACCCAGTGGTAGGTTTAAAAATATATTCCTAGTTTTTTATAGGGATCATACTACATATACGATAAGCTAACAAAATTAACCGTTACTAACAGTGTTGCCAGAAATCGTCAATAGGCAAAAATCGTCTGTCCGTTTGTAAGAATTGGACGCAAAATATAAATATATTGAATGTGTTTGATATTGATCTTATCCAAGAAATTATCAAAAAAAAAAAAAAAAAACAATCAAAACACAAATAAAGAGTGGATGGTATAAAAAAAAAAATGTAGAAAATATAAATTTTTTTTCAAAAATTATTTCATTAGCAATTTAACGACTATCTTAAAAGAGATAAACAAAACCGGGCAAATTACAACAAACCCTCTACTGTTGTGTATAAAAGAAGTTTTGTTGAATATACCATATTTTTTCCACCAAAATTCAATTTCGCTTTTAAAGAAAAACAAAACGACATTTAATTAATAATTAATTACAGCACATTTATATATTTGCAAAAACTGAGAAAAATCAATGACTCGATAAATATAATGAAGGGTATAGATTTAGGTGATTTAAATAAAATTATAATAATAAACAATATTAACAAAAAAAAAAAAAAAAAAAAATCTTGAGTCCTAACATGATTCGAACCCGGGACTCCATGTATGAAAAGCCAACACCCTAGCCATCATACCACAGACTGGTTAAAAGTTTTACAATTTTGCGGGTATGTTAAAAGAACGAGAACCAAAACAGATAAATTAGTGTTGCCAGAAATCGTCAATGAAATCGTCTGTCCGTTTGTAAGAATTGGACGCAAAATATAAATATATTGAATGTGTTTGATATTGAACTTATCCAAGAAATTATTAAAAAAAAGAACAATCAAAACACAAATAAAGAGTGGATGGTATAAAAAAAAAAAAATGTAGAAAATAAATTTTTTTTCCAAAAATTATTTCATTTACCCAATGACAAAGAATACAGAAGATTGTTAGGCCGAATATAAATTATTAAGGGGATTTTAATAAATTGTAATTTTATAAACAATTAGGGAATTCACATGGTTATCGTATTTGTTGTATATGTTGTATGTCCTATCCAAAAACAGGGTTGGTAAAAATTATTTATCGCTCATTTGATAATTTTCTCTTAGATTCTCTTCTTGTTAGCATACTTGAAAATAGCACACAAAACAAAGGTATAAATGTTGTATCGTCATATCGTGTAAGTGTCGTATTATTAATTTAAAGTTTAACCAACCCTGTTTTTAGATAGGACATACAACACCAAATACGATACCCATGTGAATTCCCTAAATATTGAAGCTAAAAAATAAAAAAAAAAAAAAAAAAAAACTTCATCCCGACCGTGACTCAAACCTGCGACCATATGAATGAAAAGCCAACACTCTAGCCATCATACCACAGACTGATTAAAAGTTTTACAATTTAGCGGGTATGTTAAAAGAACGAGAACCAAAACAGATAAATTAAAAAAAAGCATTTAAGTAAACTGGAGTTATAACTCTTAAAAAATAAAATATTAACAACATTTTTCAAATGTATTTAAATATGTTTATTAAAGGCCAAGATAAATCATCTTCTAAATGTGCCAATTTTGCTCCAAATTTGCTCATATTTTCTATATAGGCCACAAAGACCATATTTACACTCCATGTTAAAATTTGTTTACATACGTTAATCAGAATTTGAGTTATAGTATTTTACATGCTAGGTTTGTATGGGGGGTGTTACACCCCTTTTTTCTATTCCGCCCAAATTTTACATAGAGATCAGACATGCTAAAATATCATTCTATACCAAATTTCATTCGAATCTGTTAAACAGAAGCCGAGTTATTGCATTTTGCATGCTAAGCTAATGTGGGAGGTGCCACTCCCCTTTGTCCAATTCTTCTAAAATTTTACACAGACATTGTACATGGTATAATATTATTCTGTACCAAATTTTATTTTAATCTGTAAAGTAGAAGCTGTGTAAACGCATTTTGTATTTTCAAAATTTAAGAGGTGTCATTAAACTTTCACTCATAACTTTTGATCGGCTGGGCCGATTTCGCTCAAATGCAATACCAAACTTCTCGGGAGAACTTCCAACAAATATGTTAAGTTTCAGTCATCTCTGTGTAATATTTTGTCCGCTACAGCATTTTCAACAGACAGACGGACAGACGGACAGACGGACAGACGGACAGACGGACAGACGGACATCGCTAGAATGTCTTAAAATCGATCGGGCATCATGAATATATATACTTTATGGGGTCCCAGACCGATATTTCGATGAGTTACAAACGGAATGACAAACTTATATATACCCTCTATCACTAAGTGGAGGGTATAAAAATCCGAAAATCGACCGATTTTCATTGGAAAAATGCTTCAAAAACTTCAAATAAATGAAATTTTTGATTTTAGCCAACCTTTATTGAAGTTTTCTCTAAAAAATTAATAAATGAATAAGGATGTCTTCAATTTAAGAACTTTTATATTGAATTATGCCTAGTTTCTTCTTATTCGTCGCAGGCGAAAGGCGTTTGTCGTACGGAAACTGGACTTTAATTTTTTTTAGTACCGTCGAGGGCGAAAAAGTACTGTTTTGGTTGAGCTCCAGTACCATTTCAGAATTCCGATTTTCCATCCCTGCTATAAGCTAACAAAATTAACCGTTACTAACAGTGTTGCCAGAAATCGTCAATAGGCAGAAATCGTCTGTCCGTTTGTAAGAATTGGACTCAAAATATAAATATATTGAATGTGTTTGATATTGAACTTATCCAAGAAATTATAAAAAAAAGAAACAATCAAAACACAAATAAAGAGTGGATGGTATAAAAAAAAAAAAATGTAGAAAATAATTTTTTTTTCCAAAAATTATTTCATTTACCCAATGACAAAGAATACAAAAGATTGTTAGGCCGAATATAAATTATTAAGGGGATTTTAATAAATTGTAATTTGATAAACAATATTGAAGCTAAAAAATAAATAAAAAAAAAAAAAAAAAAATCATCCCGACCATGACTCAAACCTGCGACCATATGAATGATAAGCTAACAGTGCAGCCATCATACCACAGACTGCTTCTGAATGTCTTAGCAATTTAACGACTATCTTTAAAGAGATAAAAAAAAAACAGAGCAAATTACAACAAACCCACTACTGCTGTGTATAAAAGAAGTTTTTTTGATTATACGATATTTTTCCACCAAAATTCAATTTCGCTTTTAAAGAAAAACAAAACGACATTTAATTAATAATTAATTACAGCACATTTATATATTTGCAAAAACTGAGAAAAATCAATGACTAAATAAATATAATGAAGGGTATAGATTTAGGTGATTTAAATAAAATTGTAATAATAAACAATATTAATAAACAATATTAACGAACAAAAAAAAAAAAAAAAAAATATCTTGAGTCCTAAGATGATTCGAACTCGTTACTCCATGTATGAAAAGCCAACACTCTAGCCATCATACCACAGACTGATTAAAAGTTTTACAATTTAGCGGGTATGTTAAAAGAACGAGAACCAAAACAGATAAATTAAAAAAAGGATTTAAGTAAACTGGAGTAATAACTCTTAAAACATAAAATATTAACAATATTTTTCAAATGTATTTAAATATATTAAAGGCGAAGATAAATCATCTTCTAAATGTGTCAATTTTGCTCCAAATTTGCTCATATTTTCTACATAGGCCACAAAGACCATATTTACACTCCATGTTAAAATTTGTTTACATACGTTAATCAGAATTTGAGTTATAGTATTTTACATGCTAGGTTTGTATGGGGGGTGTCACACCCCTTTTTTCTATTCCGCCCAAATTTTACATATAGATCAGACATGCTAAAATATCATTCTATACCAAATTTCATTCTAATCTGTTAAACAGAAGCCGAGTTATAGCATTTTGAATGCTAGGCTAATGTGGGAGGTGCCACTCCCCTTTGTCCAATTCTTCTAAAATTTTACACAGACATTGTACATGGTATAATATTATTCTGTACCAAATTTTATTTGAATCTGTAAAGTAGAAGCTGTGTAAACGCATTTTGTATTTTCAAAATTTTAGAGGTGTCGTTAAACTTTCACTCATAACTTTTGATCGGTTGGGCCGATTTCGCTCAAATGCAATACCAAACTTCTCGGGAGAACTTCCAACAAATATGTTAAGTTTCAGTCATCTCTGTGTAATATTTTGTCCGCTACAGCATTTTCAACAGACAGACAGACGGACAGACGGACAGACGGACAGACGGACAGACGGACAGACGGACATCGCTAGAATGTCTTAAAATCGATCGGGCATCATGAATATATATACTTTATGGGGTCCCAGACCGATATTTCGATGAGTTACAAACAGAATGACAAACTTATATATACCCTCTATCACTAAGTGGAGGGTATAAAAATTGAGTAAATTTTTAATACTATTGAGTAAAAAATTACTCAAATTTGCACCAGTAAACGATTTAATAGTATTGAGTAAACTTTTAATAAAAAATTATTAAATTCTTAATAAAAAATTTGAGCAAATTATTAATTCACAAAATTAAAACTTTACTTAAAATTTTTCAAAATTTTTAAGTAACTTTTTAATTGTGTCAAGTAAAAATTTACTCAAAATGTATCAATTTATTTTTTTAGAAAAGTTTAAAAAGTTTCGAATTTTTTTTTCAAAAAAATTGCTTTTCCAAACTTTACCAAATATACTTATGTCTTCAAGACAAAGGAAAATTTTATAAAGATGATTTCAAACTATCATATACATATACAAAAAACTATAAACTAAATGAGAATTCAAAACACGGAGAGAATAAAAAAAAAAAAATATTAAATTTGTATTAAATTATTTACTCAAATTTTATTTTCAATATTTGAGTAAATTTTTAATTGTGTTAATTAAAAAGTTACTCAAATTTGTTTTCAAAATTTAAACAAGTGATTACTCAAAATGTTTTTCTCCATATTATTTTCTGTGTATACTGTTTAACTGTTTGCCAAGAATAAAATGTGCAAGTTTTTCTTTAAGATCAAACAAAAGAAAAAAAAACTTATTTTTTTTTTTTTTTTTTAAATGAAATAACTAAATATTTTTGTAAAACTGACAAAAAAATATGCTGTTTTTTTTTTAGTTTTAATAATTTGTAATTTTAGGTTATTAAATTTCACAAAAATTAAAAAAAAAAAAATACATCTTAAAAAAAGCTAAGAACATTTATTAAAAAAAAGTCAGATCTGTTCTGTAAAATAACAAAATAATCTGCTAAAAATCTGCTCAAAAATATTTTGAATTTCAGCAAACAGAATCAATAAAATTGCAGAAAAATTTGTTTTTTTTTTTAACTGAATGACAAACAATTTTCTTAAAATATTTATTTCAGCATCAAATTCTGCTAAAAGTTTGCTAATTCAAGTTAAAAGTCATTTTACAGATTTTTTGATAGAAACCGAAATTTTTGGCAAAATTTAAAAAGCAATATCTTGAAAACCTTTCGACCGATTTGAATTTTTTTTTTAATATTCGTGTTTCTCAAATTCGTGCCACATCAGCTTTAGGAATGACAGAGAATTTACTTAAAATATATATTTCAGCAGAAAAATCTGCTAAATGGTTTGCAAATTTAAATAAGAGATATCTCGAAAACCGTTTGACCGATTTAAACATTTTTTTGATATTCATGTTCCTCAAATTTGTGCCACATAAGTTTTAGGCCTGGGAGAAAAAAATGTGCCTGGACATTCAAAATCGAAAGAAAAATGTTTTTTCCATGCAAAAAAAATGGCGATCTAATATAAACGTTTTTTTAAGTTTTCTCAAAACTTTGATCGAAGGGCACCACTAGAGTTGTCAATTATTCGGCATATTGCAAAAACCGGTTTTCGAATAGTTAAAAAACCGCCGTTTTTTAAAAACCGGTTTTCGGTTTTTTTATTTGATTTCGGGATTTCGGTTTTTTAATAAAAACATTTAAAAAAAGGTTTTTATTTGTTTTTAACAAAAAAAAGAGGAAAAAATAATTGTACACAATTCAGTCTTATTAGTTTTTTTTTTTTTTTTTTTTTTTTTTAAATAGTTTTGATCACATGATCAATTATTTTTTATTTATTCTTTCAATTTATTTACAACTCATTTTTAATAAATTCCACCTAACCGAGAACTGGTAACAATGACCGTCGTCTCGTTGTAGCGAAAAAAACCAAGGGTTCTGGTGGGAATCGAACCCACGACCCCCACGTTGAAAGGCTAGCACGCTACCAACTAGCCTACGGGGGCCCCGTACATAAATCAAATTCAAAGCTTAAAACAACAAAATATACATATTTTTGAAGTAAATAATTAAAATTATAGGGCCAGTCCAGTGGGTATCCGGTAAGTTGGCTACCATGATATTTCCTCTCTCGAAACTTAGTGTAATGAGGCAAGTCCATGTAAAATCGTATATGAAAATAGAAATACACTAAGTTTACCATTTTATAGAAAATGACAGATTGCTATTGGGGCCTCTCAAATACTCTACATTATCTTTTCTCTATGGGTCAGTCACTATAAAATGGAACTATGTACTTTAAGTCAGTACAATAAGGACTTAAATACACTTTAAAAAAACATTTAAAACACAACTTTTTTTCTTGGTAGTGTTTCTTCACAATTCAGCAGTTTGCTGTTTTCCAAAAAGCAAACAAAAACAAGTTAAAAATTATAGTCGGTAATGACCGACCATATGATACCCTACACCAGTGTTTTCCGGAAAAAAGTTCCCAAGTCCAAACATGGACCTATTGAATTTATCTTTCTTTAATTTGTGTAGAAAACATACACAAACAGAATGTGGTTGAAATTGACTTTTTTTTGTTGCCAATTAACCGATTTTACAAAATATCGGGCGAAATTTTTATTTGAGGTATAAGTCCAAAATGGTCCAATTATATTCAGAATCGATAAGGCCACCAAGTGCATGTCTAACACCTACAAACAAAATTTTAATAAAATATTTCCTATTTTCATGAATTTTGAGTGATTTATGTGAATATCGGGAGGGTGGTTTGTATAGAGACTACAAGAAGAACAGGTCCGATTCCTTAAAATTTGGACCGATGATTTGTGAATACAAAATATGTTTACCTGCCAAGTTTCGAAACGGTACCTATTATAATACGGTTATAAGAGTCATTTGAGCCAAATTGTAAAGGGACGTTTTTATGGGGGCTAGGTCTAAACATGGACCGATGTTTTCCAATTTCAATAGGATTCGTCCTTGGTCCAAAGGAAGCTTAAGTTTCAAATTTCATAGAAATCGATTGATAATTGCGACCTGTATCGTGCTCACAATGTTTAGATAGACAAACGGACATCAGAAAATCGTCTCAGAAAGTGATTCTGATTCGATCGGTATACTTGAAGGCCTTGGACTAACCTTTTTAAGTTTTTGTCATTCACTATGAATTAAGAAACAAAATTTAATTAACAGAGTTGCATTTTACAAAATTTGTAACAAATGATGACAAAAAGTTAAGTATTATATATTCGAAAATGTCGAATAATTCGACACAAAAAAACCGGTTTTTCGAATAACTAGAAAAAAACCGGTTTTAAAAAACCGGGTTGAAAAAACCGTAAAAAAGCTAAAAAAAAACGGTTTTTCGAATAATTCGGAAACCGGTTTTGACAACTCTAGGCACCTCGTTTTAATTTGCTGTGTTTTTCAATAAGTGGATTTATTTTCGGATTAATTTTATTTAGTTTAAAATAAATATTTTAACATGCCAAAACAAATTTAGAATATTTTTTTTTCTGTAATCTACGATAAATTAGCAGTTTAAATTGAAAAAAAAAAAAAAAAATTGGGAACTGAAAAAAGTTATAAATAAATCAAAATTAATCCAATAAAATTTTAGGATTTACTAAATCCACTTTTGATTAATTTTTATTTATTTATAATTTTTTTAATTTTCCAAATTATTTTATAATTTTTTTTGGATTATAATTTCTAATTTATCGTAGATTACGGAAAAAAATATTCCAAATTTGTTTTGTTATGTTTAAATAATTTTTGTAAACAAAATAAAATTAATCTGGAAATAAAACCACTTTTTTGAAAAACGCAGCAATTGTCTTAAGCTCTACAAAAAAGCTTAATGGAAACAACTTTTACATTTTCTTGAACTTGGAAAAAAACTACAATTTTGTGTAAATTTCTAATATCGGTATCTCGAAAACCGTTTTTCAATTTTTTTTTGATGTTCGCGTTCAGCGACTTCAGTTATTCCTTGTTATTTTACAAGCCTTTTACCAATAATTTTGTAACTTTACAAGCTTTTTACAGAATCAATAAAATTGCAGAAAAATTTGTTTTTTTTTTTAACTGAATGACAAACAATTTTCTTAAAATATTTATTTCAGCATCAAATTCTGCTAAAAGTTTGCTAATTCAAGTTAAAAGTCATTTTACAGATTTTTTGATAGAAACCGAAATTTTTGGCAAAATTTAAAAAGCAATATCTTGAAAACCTTTCGACCGATTTGAATTTTTTTTTTAATATTCGTGTTTCTCAAATTCGTGCCACATCAGCTTTAGGAATGACAGAGAATTTACTTAAAATATATATTTCAGCAGAAAAATCTGCTAAATGGTTTGCAAATTTAAATAAGAGATATCTCGAAAACCGTTTGACCGATTTAAACATTTTTTTGATATTCATGTTCCTCAAATTTGTGCCACATAAGTTTTAGGCCTGGGAGAAAAAAATGTGCCTGGACATTCAAAATCGAAAGAAAAATGTTTTTTCCATGCAAAAAAAATGGCGATCTAATATAAACGTTTTTTTAAGTTTTCTCAAAACTTTGATCGAAGGGCACCACTAGAGTTGTCAATTATTCGGCATATTGCAAAAACCGGTTTTCGAATAGTTAAAAAACCGCCGTTTTTTAAAAACCGGTTTTCGGTTTTTTTATTTGATTTCGGGATTTCGGTTTTTTAATAAAAACATTTAAAAAAAGGTTTTTATTTGTTTTTAACAAAAAAAAGAGGAAAAAATAATTGTACACAATTCAGTCTTATTAGTTTTTTTTTTTTTTTTTTTTTTTTTAAATAGTTTTGATCACATGATCAATTATTTTTTATTTATTCTTTCAATTTATTTACAACTCATTTTTAATAAATTCCACCTAACCGAGAACTGGTAACAATGACCGTCGTCTCGTTGTAGCGAAAAAAACCAAGGGTTCTGGTGGGAATCGAACCCACGACCCCCACGTTGAAAGGCTAGCACGCTACCAACTAGCCTACGGGGGCCCCGTACATAAATCAAATTCAAAGCTTAAAACAACAAAATATACATATTTTTGAAGTAAATAATTAAAATTATAGGGCCAGTCCAGTGGGTATCCGGTAAGTTGGCTACCATGATATTTCCTCTCTCGAAACTTAGTGTAATGAGGCAAGTCCATGTAAAATCGTATATGAAAATAGAAATACACTAAGTTTACCATTTTATAGAAAATGACAGATTGCTATTGGGGCCTCTCAAATACTCTACATTATCTTTTCTCTATGGGTCAGTCACTATAAAATGGAACTATGTACTTTAAGTCAGTACAATAAGGACTTAAATACACTTTAAAAAAACATTTAAAACACAACTTTTTTTCTTGGTAGTGTTTCTTCACAATTCAGCAGTTTGCTGTTTTCCAAAAAGCAAACAAAAACAAGTTAAAAATTATAGTCGGTAATGACCGACCATATGATACCCTACACCAGTGTTTTCCGGAAAAAAGTTCCCAAGTCCAAACATGGACCTATTGAATTTATCTTTCTTTAATTTGTGTAGAAAACATACACAAACAGAATGTGGTTGAAATTGACTTTTTTTTGTTGCCAATTAACCGATTTTACAAAATATCGGGCGAAATTTTTATTTGAGGTATAAGTCCAAAATGGTCCAATTATATTCAGAATCGATAAGGCCACCAAGTGCATGTCTAACACCTACAAACAAAATTTTAATAAAATATTTCCTATTTTCATGAATTTTGAGTGATTTATGTGAATATCGGGAGGGTGGTTTGTATAGAGACTACAAGAAGAACAGGTCCGATTCCTTAAAATTTGGACCGATGATTTGTGAATACAAAATATGTTTACCTGCCAAGTTTCGAAACGGTACCTATTATAATACGGTTATAAGAGTCATTTGAGCCAAATTGTAAAGGGACGTTTTTATGGGGGCTAGGTCTAAACATGGACCGATGTTTTCCAATTTCAATAGGATTCGTCCTTGGTCCAAAGGAAGCTTAAGTTTCAAATTTCATAGAAATCGATTGATAATTGCGACCTGTATCGTGCTCACAATGTTTAGATAGACAAACGGACATCAGAAAATCGTCTCAGAAAGTGATTCTGATTCGATCGGTATACTTGAAGGCCTTGGACTAACCTTTTTAAGTTTTTGTCATTCACTATGAATTAAGAAACAAAATTTAATTAACAGAGTTGCATTTTACAAAATTTGTAACAAATGATGACAAAAAGTTAAGTATTATATATTCGAAAATGTCGAATAATTCGACACAAAAAAACCGGTTTTTCGAATAACTAGAAAAAAACCGGTTTTAAAAAACCGGGTTGAAAAAACCGTAAAAAAGCTAAAAAAAAACGGTTTTTCGAATAATTCGGAAACCGGTTTTGACAACTCTAGGCACCTCGTTTTAATTTGCTGTGTTTTTCAATAAGTGGATTTATTTTCGGATTAATTTTATTTAGTTTAAAATAAATATTTTAACATGCCAAAACAAATTTAGAATATTTTTTTTTCTGTAATCTACGATAAATTAGCAGTTTAAATTGAAAAAAAAAAAAAAAAATTGGGAACTGAAAAAAGTTATAAATAAATCAAAATTAATCCAATAAAATTTTAGGATTTACTAAATCCACTTTTGATTAATTTTTATTTATTTATAATTTTTTTAATTTTCCAAATTATTTTATAATTTTTTTTGGATTATAATTTCTAATTTATCGTAGATTACGGAAAAAAATATTCCAAATTTGTTTTGTTATGTTTAAATAATTTTTGTAAACAAAATAAAATTAATCTGGAAATAAAACCACTTTTTTGAAAAACGCAGCAATTGTCTTAAGCTCTACAAAAAAGCTTAATGGAAACAACTTTTACATTTTCTTGAACTTGGAAAAAAACTACAATTTTGTGTAAATTTCTAATATCGGTATCTCGAAAACCGTTTTTCAATTTTTTTTTGATGTTCGCGTTCAGCGACTTCAGTTATTCCTTGTTATTTTACAAGCCTTTTACCAATAATTTTGTAACTTTACAAGCTTTTTACAGAATCAATAAAATTGCAGAAAAATTTGTTTTTTTTTTTAACTGAATGACAAACAATTTTCTTAAAATATTTATTTCAGCATCAAATTCTGCTAAAAGTTTGCTAATTCAAGTTAAAAGTCATTTTACAGATTTTTTGATAGAAACCGAAATTTTTGGCAAAATTTAAAAAGCAATATCTTGAAAACCTTTCGACCGATTTGAATTTTTTTTTTAATATTCGTGTTTCTCAAATTCGTGCCACATCAGCTTTAGGAATGACAGAGAATTTACTTAAAATATATATTTCAGCAGAAAAATCTGCTAAATGGTTTGCAAATTTAAATAAGAGATATCTCGAAAACCGTTTGACCGATTTAAACATTTTTTTGATATTCATGTTCCTCAAATTTGTGCCACATAAGTTTTAGGCCTGGGAGAAAAAAATGTGCCTGGACATTCAAAATCGAAAGAAAAATGTTTTTTCCATGCAAAAAAAATGGCGATCTAATATAAACGTTTTTTTAAGTTTTCTCAAAACTTTGATCGAAGGGCACCACTAGAGTTGTCAATTATTCGGCATATTGCAAAAACCGGTTTTCGAATAGTTAAAAAACC
The DNA here is from genome assembly GCA_963921195.1 of Pegoplata infirma. Taxonomy (NCBI): domain Eukaryota; kingdom Metazoa; phylum Arthropoda; class Insecta; order Diptera; family Anthomyiidae; genus Pegoplata; species Pegoplata infirma. The sequence continues at coordinate 130,333,408 of OY992540.1, read as the reverse complement.
GCCGTTTTTTAAAAACCGGTTTTCGGTTTTTTTATTTGATTTCGGGATTTCGGTTTTTTAATAAAAACATTTAAAAAAAGGTTTTTATTTGTTTTTAACAAAAAAAAGAGGAAAAAATAATTGTACACAATTCAGTCTTATTAGTTTTTTTTTTTTTTTTTTTTTTTTTTAAATAGTTTTGATCACATGATCAATTATTTTTTATTTATTCTTTCAATTTATTTACAACTCATTTTTAATAAATTCCACCTAACCGAGAACTGGTAACAATGACCGTCGTCTCGTTGTAGCGAAAAAAACCAAGGGTTCTGGTGGGAATCGAACCCACGACCCCCACGTTGAAAGGCTAGCACGCTACCAACTAGCCTACGGGGGCCCCGTACATAAATCAAATTCAAAGCTTAAAACAACAAAATATACATATTTTTGAAGTAAATAATTAAAATTATAGGGCCAGTCCAGTGGGTATCCGGTAAGTTGGCTACCATGATATTTCCTCTCTCGAAACTTAGTGTAATGAGGCAAGTCCATGTAAAATCGTATATGAAAATAGAAATACACTAAGTTTACCATTTTATAGAAAATGACAGATTGCTATTGGGGCCTCTCAAATACTCTACATTATCTTTTCTCTATGGGTCAGTCACTATAAAATGGAACTATGTACTTTAAGTCAGTACAATAAGGACTTAAATACACTTTAAAAAAACATTTAAAACACAACTTTTTTTCTTGGTAGTGTTTCTTCACAATTCAGCAGTTTGCTGTTTTCCAAAAAGCAAACAAAAACAAGTTAAAAATTATAGTCGGTAATGACCGACCATATGATACCCTACACCAGTGTTTTCCGGAAAAAAGTTCCCAAGTCCAAACATGGACCTATTGAATTTATCTTTCTTTAATTTGTGTAGAAAACATACACAAACAGAATGTGGTTGAAATTGACTTTTTTTTGTTGCCAATTAACCGATTTTACAAAATATCGGGCGAAATTTTTATTTGAGGTATAAGTCCAAAATGGTCCAATTATATTCAGAATCGATAAGGCCACCAAGTGCATGTCTAACACCTACAAACAAAATTTTAATAAAATATTTCCTATTTTCATGAATTTTGAGTGATTTATGTGAATATCGGGAGGGTGGTTTGTATAGAGACTACAAGAAGAACAGGTCCGATTCCTTAAAATTTGGACCGATGATTTGTGAATACAAAATATGTTTACCTGCCAAGTTTCGAAACGGTACCTATTATAATACGGTTATAAGAGTCATTTGAGCCAAATTGTAAAGGGACGTTTTTATGGGGGCTAGGTCTAAACATGGACCGATGTTTTCCAATTTCAATAGGATTCGTCCTTGGTCCAAAGGAAGCTTAAGTTTCAAATTTCATAGAAATCGATTGATAATTGCGACCTGTATCGTGCTCACAATGTTTAGATAGACAAACGGACATCAGAAAATCGTCTCAGAAAGTGATTCTGATTCGATCGGTATACTTGAAGGCCTTGGACTAACCTTTTTAAGTTTTTGTCATTCACTATGAATTAAGAAACAAAATTTAATTAACAGAGTTGCATTTTACAAAATTTGTAACAAATGATGACAAAAAGTTAAGTATTATATATTCGAAAATGTCGAATAATTCGACACAAAAAAACCGGTTTTTCGAATAACTAGAAAAAAACCGGTTTTAAAAAACCGGGTTGAAAAAACCGTAAAAAAGCTAAAAAAAAACGGTTTTTCGAATAATTCGGAAACCGGTTTTGACAACTCTAGGCACCTCGTTTTAATTTGCTGTGTTTTTCAATAAGTGGATTTATTTTCGGATTAATTTTATTTAGTTTAAAATAAATATTTTAACATGCCAAAACAAATTTAGAATATTTTTTTTTCTGTAATCTACGATAAATTAGCAGTTTAAATTGAAAAAAAAAAAAAAAAATTGGGAACTGAAAAAAGTTATAAATAAATCAAAATTAATCCAATAAAATTTTAGGATTTACTAAATCCACTTTTGATTAATTTTTATTTATTTATAATTTTTTTAATTTTCCAAATTATTTTATAATTTTTTTTGGATTATAATTTCTAATTTATCGTAGATTACGGAAAAAAATATTCCAAATTTGTTTTGTTATGTTTAAATAATTTTTGTAAACAAAATAAAATTAATCTGGAAATAAAACCACTTTTTTGAAAAACGCAGCAATTGTCTTAAGCTCTACAAAAAAGCTTAATGGAAACAACTTTTACATTTTCTTGAACTTGGAAAAAAACTACAATTTTGTGTAAATTTCTAATATCGGTATCTCGAAAACCGTTTTTCAATTTTTTTTTGATGTTCGCGTTCAGCGACTTCAGTTATTCCTTGTTATTTTACAAGCCTTTTACCAATAATTTTGTAACTTTACAAGCTTTTTACCCAAAAAAAAAAATGTAAATTTACAATTTTTTTTTGAAGCAATAAAACTTACAAGGAGGTTTCGGCACTTTACTAGATTTTTTGCTACCTCCTATTTTATGAAAATTAGGAGCATTTTTTGTAATTTTACAAGATTTTTACCAATAAAATTGTAAATTTACAACTTTTTTGGCGAAATAAAACAAGAAATTCTGGTAAATTTAATAGCTTTTTTTTGATAAAAAATCTTAAAAATTTTTAAAATTACCAGAAAAGCTGTAAAACTACAAAAAAAATTAAATTTTGATCGAAAATTATTTGTTAAAAAACAAGGAAAACTGTCAAATATTGGTAAAATGGTATTACGAGACTTTTTCTAGTAATTTGAAAAGGTTTTTTTTGAGTGCGTTAGTGAAAAAAAACGGAAAATATTTTTTGGAAAACCATTTTACCAATAATTTTGTAATTTTACAACCTTTTTACAAAAAAAAATGTAAATTTACATTTTTTTTGACGCGATAAAACTTACAAGGAGGTTTCGGCACTTTACTAGATTTTTACTACTATTTTACGAGCATTTTTGTAAGATTTTTACCAATAAAATTGTAAATTAACAATTTTTTTGGCGAAATAAAACAAGAAATTCTGGTAAATTTTTAGTTTTTTTTTTTTGTAAAAAATTTTAAAAATTTGTAAAATTACCAGAAAAGCTGTAAAATTACAAAAAAAAAAATTCGATCGAAAATTATTTGTTAAAAAACAAGGAAAACTGTCAAATAGTGGTAAAATGGGATTACGAGACTCTTTCTAGTGATTTTACAAGTTTTTTTTTTTTGAGTGTGTTAGTGAATAAAAACGGAAAATATTTTTTGGAAAACCCTTTTACCTATAATTTTGTAATTTTACAAGATTTTTACCAAAAAAATGTAAATTTACAATTTTTTTGATGCGATAAAACTTACAAGGAGGTTTCGTCACTTTACTAGAATTTTTTCTACCTTCTATTTTACGAGAATTCATAGCATTTTTGTAATTTTACTAGATTTTTACCAATAAAATTGTACATTTACAACTTTTTTGGCAAAATAAACAAGAAATTCTGGTAAATTTACTATATTTTTTTTGTAAAAAATTTAAAAAATTTGTAAAATTACCAGAAAAACTGTAAAATTACAAAAAAAAAATTAAATTTCATCGAAAAGTATTTGTTAAAAACAAGGAAAACTGTCAAATATTGGTAAAATGGAATTACGAGACTCTTTCTAGTAATTTGACAAGGTTTTTGTTTGAGTGTGTTAGTGAATAAAAACAGAAAATATTTTTTGGAAAACCCACATAAATCGAAAACAATATTAAAACAAGAAAAAAACTTTGTGAAACTGTGTTAATACAGGGATGAATGTAGTTCTGTAGATAAATTTGTTGTATTTTTTTATACCCTCCAACTACAGTATGGGGGTATACTCACTTTGTCATTCCGTGTGTAACGCATCAAATTATCGGTCTAGGACCCCATAAAGTATATATATTTATGATCAGTGATCGATTCTAAGACATTCTAGCGATGTCCGTCCGTCCGTCCGTCCGTCCGTCTGTCCGTCCGTCTGTCCGTCCGTCTGTCCGTCTGTCCGTCTGTAGTTAACACGATGCAGTCCAAAATAAAAGAGCTAGACTCCCGACATTTGGCACAAATATGTCTTATGTTAGTAGGCAGGTTAAGTTCGTAAATGAGCAAAATCGGATCAGGGGGAAAAAGTTCCCCTTGAAGAACTAAACCAACCTCTGAAAAAATACACTTTTTTTACATGTTTTTTTGTATTTTTGTTAAATAAATGAAACATTTGTTATATTTATCGGGATGGGAAGGCTGACAATTTTTTTTTTTTTTTACATTTTGGAGGGTATAAAAGATTCGGCACAGCCGAATTTAACACTCTCACTTGTTTTTCCTTTTTTTTGCATTTTCATATTTTGTCTATTTAACTGTTGAAGAAAAAGTAAAGCTACAACATCATTGACATAATTTTTAAATGTAGCGTTATTTACAAAATGTTGTTGTGTTTTTCTAGTCGTTTTTGCTCCTCTACCATTTTCTCTTACCAAATCCCCTTAACATGTTTCCCTAAACCAACTAATTTTTTTTTGAGGAAAGAAGTGATGTGAAAGTACTTCAGACAGTACTTAAGGATTTTGTTAATGTATTTGTTGTTTGTCTCATTGAGTCCTTTGTATGTGTTTGTGTAGTATTAGTTAATGTGGCAAAGAATTAATGAGCTTATGCAAAAACAACAAGACAAATGAATGAATACATTATACGGAGTTCACACTACGGACTTTAAACATCTCATGAGTGTTTAAGCGCTAAACAATCAAAATTTGACTTGTTCCCCCATACATTTGGTTGTTTAGCTAAACAATCAAATTCGACTTGTTTCCCTGTTGAACATTTCGTTAAACATTTCAAAGGCAGGGTTCGGTATATTTCCTTTTAATTTTTCTTTATTCTATGCCAAAAAAAAGGTTTCATAGCAACCAGCTTCTGTATCTTTCTGCCATTTTCTTAGCAAAACATTGGAAAATTGAGAAATTATAAATATTTAAAAAACTAATAAAAACTACTGAAAATTCAGAAAAAAGTGTGTGTTTTATTTATAATTATATTGGAAAAGCTGCACTAATAGTGAATTTTGCCTTCCATCGAAGCATAAATATGCAAACAGCTTCGGAGAGGTCCGAAACAAAAAACAGAAAAATCTTCCTATTTACTTGAAATGAGTCAATAAAAAAGTGTTCCGTGTAGTGGTGTTATGTAAATGTTATAAAAAAATTAAATATCTTGTCTTCCGCCAAAGTTTAAAAGGTTTTTAGTATAATAGATTTTGCCGGGGTTAGGTCAGTCAGAACCAGGATTATTGAAACACAATTATTTTCTTTAAATCCAAAATATTTATTCACAATTTATCACTAAAATTGAAGACCAACGCAGCAACCAGGATACAAGCTTGAGTCAAACTATTTAATAACGTTGCGATTATTCCCTGTACTCGAATAATCGCACACGTTCACGATCGATGCTAGATTTAAACCAGGATATGAGCCCTGTACCAGAGATGTTTGCAGTCACCCACGTTTGTGACTGAAACCAGGATCTAGACGTTTTCGATGAAACCAGGATAATTAATGTTTGAAAAGAAACCAGGATAATTGCCGGACAGAGTAACGCAGGTTACCCGCTGCACGGGTGAACGCTTTCGCGGTAGACAACAGACTCCTCGAATTAATGCTCGAGTCATATTTTTATAGTGTGGAATTTTTATTGTTTGTTAGTGTTTTAGTTACCACTACAGACATGGGATCTATGGCCGTTTAAACCAGTAGACTCCCTGGTCACTAATACATCTACCTGCCTGGAAACTATGGCCATCTTAACCAGTAGTTTTCCTATGCACTACCACTACTATGCCTGGGGACTATTATTTATTTAAATAAGTAGAAACCCTCTGCAATTACTACATTGAGTTGAACTTGGCTGTACTTGTGAACGACTACCACCGAAATCTAATGACCTGCAGTGCTACCCGTACACTTGGACAGCACAAGCTCAACTAAAGTTGTAGTAATGACCAAACTAACTACAAACCAACTACGTACGTTAGTAGTGAGAGCTAGAAAAAACGAATGTATGCATGAGCTTTGAATTTACTACCGACCGATCAATACCACTGTAGTAGTGAGATCAAGAGAAAATTAAAATGTATGTGTAGCATTGGTTGATGCGTTGGTTCTCTTATACAGACTACTCTTATATTTATGTAACTGTAAATCTCTTAAAAACTAGAAAGAAATATTAAAATATTTAAATGAAAAAAATAGTATTTTAATAAAAAATATAAAAATTACCAATATGTAACGAAAAACTTCGTTACATCTCCCCATTCGTTTGGAATTTGTAAAGGAACTGTGGACTTCATGACCACGTGGTTTTACCGCTTCTACCAGAACTCTCAGATTGTCCACGTGGTGACCCAGTTTTGTCCATTACCTTTGACATAGCTTTTCTGTGTTTACAGCTTAGTACTTGTAATTCTCGTGCACCTTCCAGAAGATTGTTGTTTTCAGAATTTAAATTTGCTGGAATACGAACCAGATTTTCAAGATACCTATGATTTTTTTTTTTGTTTTCTCAGAAGCTAGACCTTTTTGTGTAAAGCTTTATCTTTGCAGAAGACCGATGATTTTTTTTTTTCAGCAGCCAGATTTTTTGTATTACCAATTTGCGTTGAATATAGAGAATCCGCTGCCAGCCAGATTTTTTTTTTCCAGAATTTTTCTTGTTTTGTGGATTTGGAAAACTTTTATTTTTAATAGATTTGGTTTTCTCCACATTTATTTTTCCTCTTTTTAGAGTCCCTGCTCGGGCGCCATTTATAATAGATTTTGCCGGGGTTAGGTCAGTCAGAACCAGGATTATTGAAACACAATTATTTTCTTTAAATCCAAAATATTTATTCACAATTTATCACTAAAATTGAAGACCAACGCAGCAACCAGGATACAAGCTTGAGTCAAACTATTTAATAACGTTGCGATTATTCCCTGTACTCGAATAATCGCACACGTTCACGATCGATGCTAGATTTAAACCAGGATATGAGCCCTGTACCAGAGATGTTTGCAGTCACCCACGTTTGTGACTGAAACCAGGATCTAGACGTTTTCGATGAAACCAGGATAATTAATGTTTGAAAAGAAACCAGGATAATTGCCGGACAGAGTAACGCAGGTTACCCGCTGCACGGGTGAACGCTTTCGCGGTAGACAACAGACTCCTCGAATTAATGCTCGAGTCATATTTTTATAGTGTGGAATTTTTATTGTTTGTTAGTGTTTTAGTTACCACTACAGACATGGGATCTATGGCCGTTTAAACCAGTAGACTCCCTGGTCACTAATACATCTACCTGCCTGGAAACTATGGCCATCTTAACCAGTAGTTTTCCTATGCACTACCACTACTATGCCTGGGGACTATTATTTATTTAAATAAGTAGAAACCCTCTGCAATTACTACATTGAGTTGAACTTGGCTGTACTTGTGAACGACTACCACCGAAATCTAATGACCTGCAGTGCTACCCGTACACTTGGACAGCACAAGCTCAACTAAAGTTGTAGTAATGACCAAACTAACTACAAACCAACTACGTACGTTAGTAGTGAGAGCTAGAAAAAACGAATGTATGCATGAGCTTTGAATTTACTACCGACCGATCAATACCACTGTAGTAGTGAGATCAAGAGAAAATTAAAATGTATGTGTAGCATTGGTTGATGCGTTGGTTCTCTTATACAGACTACTCTTATATTTATGTAACTGTAAATCTCTTAAAAACTAGAAAGAAATATTAAAATATTTAAATGAAAAAAATAGTATTTTAATAAAAAATATAAAAATTACCAATATGTAACGAAAAACTTCGTTACATTAGAAATATTTTTGCAATTTTTTTCAGAATTAGGTTATGTGCGTTTGTTTACAAACGTTAAACACTCAAAGTTAAACGCGCAAAATGTAGTGTGAACGATTTTGTTTACTTTTTTAAACAAGTGGCTTAAACGAGTACAAATTCTATAGTGTGAACTCCGTATTAGTCAATTTATTAATATTGATAAAAACGTATTATGCTTTTAGCATACGAATTATGCTCATAAGTTCATGCTTAAGTAGTTAATTTTAGTATTCATTATTATGTATTATATTTAATACTTATTATATTAACAGCAATGTTAAATATGGTTTGTGTCTAAGATATACTTAAACATTGAATGTTAAATAAGCAGCAGTTAATGCAGTTCTTTAAAGCTTTTATTTAAATGCATTAAAGCTTTTTTAAAGGTTTCTTTTAAAATAATTCTATAGTTATGTATTTAACATGCAAATGTATTTAACATGATTCAAACTACTAATGAAACAGTACATATTTGATAACAGTTCTTTAAAGAAAATGTTATAAATACTTAACACGATTATTATCAATCAACTATTTTTGTAGAAAATGATATATTAAATTTTCCAAGCTTTAATTTAAGCTTAATAGCGTTCAGATTTATCAAATATTAAATGAGAACGAGGGTCGCACTGGAAAATGAAATTATTTGTAGATATTTTTTAGAAAATTTTTTAAGTCGATTTTTTCCAAGTTCAAACACTAAAAATTTAAAAAAATATCCATTTTTTTATTCGGTTATCATATAGTTTTTCCAACAACCCAAACAAAAAATTAATTTTTTTCAATACAGTGCACTGTATTGAAAAAGAAAAAACCTCCAACTCTTTTGAGCACCAATTTTTCGTAAACAAAGAAAAATTTTAATTATTCTAACATCTCATTACTATACTCAAAATAAATTCTTTGTCCAATCAGCAGAAAAATCTGCTGAAAATACATTATCTAGGTGAAATCAGCAGAGAAATCTGTCGAGACAGCAGAAAAATCTTCTGATTACAAATAAATACAAGAACATTTTATAAGTTTTTTTTAAAGCGTTAGTTTTTAAATTAAAAGAATAAAATTTCCAAATTTTTTTAAAAACAAACGAAAAAAATACATCTTAAAAAACTTAGAACATTTTTTGAAAAAAAACTTAATAGACTTTTTCTGTAAAATAACAAAATATTTTGCTAAAAATCTGCACAAAAATATTTTAAAAATTATTTTCTAAAACTGAATGACACAGAATTAACTTCAAATGTCTATTTCAGCAGAAAAATCTGCTAAAAGTTTGCTAATTAAAATTGAAAGTCATTTTACAGATTTTTTGACAGAGCTTTTCTTTGGAGCGTAGGCAAACCAAAAAAAAAGGTACACTAAGAAAATTATGTCATTAACTGTTTGTAGGTTATTTTAAAAAGTAATCATTAAAGTCATTTTAGGATTTAATTTTTTTACTGTTTCTGTAGTTTAAAAAAAAAAATTACTGTATTAAAAACGAATTTTCTGTTACATTTAATTTTGGCAGTAAAAAAGTTCTTCTATAGTTTTACTGTTTTTCAATACAAAATAAGTGAATATTCACTAGTTTTTTAATGTTTTGGATAGTCATTAAATTAACATTTAAAATTGACTGTAATGTGTTTTTATTTTAAATGAAAAAACAGTGGAATGGTTTTTAAATAAAATTTCATTTGTTTTAAGTGAATATTCACTGGAATTTACCTACATAATTCTTTGAGTGTACATTTGTTAGAGCCTTCCTTGCTTATTTTGGCAATAACTGCTTATTTTTCGTCTATTGTTTTTTCATAAATTGTTTGGCTTATTTTTGCTTTTTTACCTCTTTTTAACAGTTTTTTTCTGCTTATTTTTCAAATATTAGTTAGTTTTAGCTTTAAAAAAAAATTAAAGGCAAACCAAAAAATGTTTTTAAATTTTTATTTTTCTAAAAAAAAATTTCGAGGGTTATAAAAAAAATATTGAATCTCAATTCAATTTATATGAATTTTTTTGAAACACCTAAAATTTTAAAGACAATCCTATAATATTGGACGTTTTTTGATGAAAATCCACTAAAGGAAAGAGAGCTTAAAACATTGTTTTAAGTGCTTATTTTTCGTTTCCCTACTTATTACTATACACTTAGGTATACTAAAATTAATAAACAATAAAATAATTTCTTTGTTTACAAAAAATTGGTGTTCAAAAGAGTTGGAGGTCAAAAAAACTGTATTTTACAAATTTAATTTTTTGTTTGGGTTGTTGGAAAAACTAAGTGATAACTGAATAAAAATTGTTGGATAATTTTTTTAAATTTTTAATGTTTTAACTTGGAAAAAATGACTTAAAAATGTTTAAAAAAAAAAAAAAAATCCAAAAAATATCTATAAATAATTTATCTCATTTAATATTTGCTCAATCTGGACGCTATCAAGCTTAAATAAAAACTTAAAAAATTTCCTCTTTTCAAAAATAGTCGATTGATAATAATCAATAACACTGTGCAACAAGAAAAATGAGCCTCAATGGCTTCAACGCCATTTGAAAGTAGACTATCAAATGGACAAAATCACCAAAGGGTTTTGCAAAGTCAGTTCGGATTTCTTTTTTATAGCCCACTGAAGTTTTCATTTTTTTTATCAAAGGCGTTTGGAAAACGTTAAAAATACTGTAATAAAAACTCATCTGAGCTTCAAAATTTGATTTGATGTCTTCAGTGAAATAGTATGGCGGTTCTTTTCTTAAAACATTTTAACCCTATAACTGCCATTTTAAGGGGTCATTTTAGTCCTTTTCAAAAGCTAAACACAGAAGTCTAATAAAACGTCCATTTAGAGGGTTAAAATGTTCTACAAATATTTTCCTCATAAAATTTCACTAGGGGTTGTCAAATGTTCAAAGTGTGTGCCACATGCGCACAATGCTTAAAATGGGTTAAGTATAAATAATCAATGTTTGTTATTTTTTTTACCAAAGAAGTGTTAAAATATATCGACAAAAAACAGTGCAAATATACTTCTGAGCTAAAAATTATATTCTGATGTGTTTTATAAAATTTTATGATGATTATTTTCTTTGACCAAATTAACCCTCTAGCTTCCGTTTTAAGGGGACATTTTTGTCCTTTTTTAAAAGAAATACAAAAAAGTCTATAAAAAAAGACTGTTAGAGGGTTAAAATGTTCTACAAATATTTTCTGCATCAAATTTTACTAGGGCTCGTCAAAGCAAAAAAATACATTTGGACTATGTAAAATGTAAAAAAAAGTAAAGTTGTAAAATTTGCACATACAATTTTTGCACATACTTTTTTTAGCATTTTACATAGTCCAAATGTCTTTTTTGGCTTTGACGACCCCTAGTAAAATTTGATGCAGAAAATATTTGTAGAACATTTTAACCCTCTAACTGCCATTTTTTATAGACTTTTTTGTATTTCTTTTAAAAAAGGACAAAAATGACACCTAAAAACTGGAGTTCGTGGGTTAATTTGGTCAAAGAAAAGAATCATCATAAAGTTTTATAAAATACGCCAGAACATTATTTTTAGCTCTGAATTATATTTGCACTGTTTTTTTCGATGTTTTTTAGCACTGCTTTAGTAAAAAAAATAACAAACATTGATTGTGTATACTTGACCCTTTTTAAGCCTTTTTGCGCATGTGGCACAAACTTTGAACACTTGACAACCCCTAGTAAAATTGTATGAGGAAAATATTTGTAGAACATTTTAACCCTCCAAATGGACGTTTTATTAGACTTCTGTGTTTAGCTTTAGAAAAAGGACTAAAATGACCCCTTAAAATGGCAGTTATAGGGTTAAAATGTTCTAAGAAAAGAACCGCCATACAATTTCACTGAAGACATCAAATCATATTTTGAAGCTCAGAAGAGTTTATATTATAGTATTTTTAACGTTTTCCAAACGCCTTTGATAAAAAAAATGAAAACTTCAGTGGGCTATAAAAAAGAAATCCGAACTGACTTAGCAAAACCCTTTGGTGGATTTGTCCATTTGATAGTCTACTTTCGTATGGCGTTGAAGGCATTGAGGCTCAAAGCGATGACCCAAAATTTGTTGCACAGTGTAATCAATTAAAGAACTGCTATCAAATATATGCTGTTCCATTATTATTTGAATCACTTTAAACTTTTTTTACAAAACTTGATTCAATAGAATAGATGAAGCATAGCATATAACCATCACGTAATAGGCCTAAAAGATTTAGCGGCAATATTAAGTATGCATAAATTCATCATTTCACAAAAAAAATAAGCAACGTTTCTTTTGCCTGAAATTTCAACAATTAACAAAAAAAAAAATTTTTTTTTAATTAAATTGAATTAAATTTAAAATAAACAAGTAAAAAAGTTAAATTCGGCCGTGCCGAATGTATTGATACCCTCCACAATATCAAAAAGATTATTGCAAAAAACTTAAAAAAAAATAAAAATTTAAAAAAAAATTTCCGCGAAAAAAAAATTTGGAAATTTGGAAAAAATCCGCGATTTTTTTTTTGTCATAAAATGTGTTCGTACTTGTTTAAGTACCTTTCGGTGTTAAATTATGTTCACATATGTCAACCAGCAGCCGAATTAAAGCATTTTGTATTTTTAGGTTATGTTGAATGTGCCAACATTTTTGAGGTGTCCTTACATTTTCGATCATAACTTTTGAACCGCTGAACCGATATCGCTCAAATGCAATACCAAACTTCTCGGGAGAACTTCCAATAAATATGTTAAGTTTCAGTCATCTCTGTGCAATATTTTGTCCGCGACAGCATTTTCCACAGACAGACAGACAGACGGACAGACGGACAGACGGACACTGATCAATAATATATATTATGGGGTCCTAGACCGATATTTCGATGAGTTACAAACGGAATGACAAACTTATATATAACCTCTATCACTAAGTGGAGGGTATAAAAAAATTAAATTCCACATGGCCGAATCCATGAATACCCTCCACAATAACCTTTTTAACTGATAGTAAATTTTCTTACGCGAAAAAATAACAATTTTGATTAGAAATGTTTTATTTTGAGTAAAAAAATATTTTTTTTAGTAATTTTTGTACAAAAAAATATTTACAAAAATTTTTTTTGATTGTAAATTTTTTTTAGTGTAAAATTTTTTGTCAAGATTTTTTTTAGTTAAAATATTTTTGTGACTTACCAATGTTTTTAATGCTTGTTTAATGGTTTTTTAAACACGTGAATTTGGAGTGAAAACAATCTGAAATTCACAGTTTTCCCATAACTATGGAATAGTGTTTGGGAATTCCCGGACTTTTTGATTTCCCGGGAAAAAAATAATTTATTTTCATTATTAATGTAAATCATAAAAAGCATTAAAATTTGACAAACTTTTTATTAAAAACAGTTTTATTAGAGATAAACAATTAATTAAAACATAAAAAATCAAAAAATAAAAGTTAAAAATCCTGAAATACAATAAAGCAAAAGAAAAAAAAAAATTGCTAAAAATCGCAAAAAAAAAAATAAAACTGCGTTATTCGAGCAAAATCTAATATATGTAGTTGGCAGTACTTTTAATATTTTGTTCTGGAATGTGAAATTCTAGGTTCAAAATTTTTATATTTTTTTGACAGTCTTAGGAAAATTACCCAGGCAGAAAAATACAATCATCAAAGCGTTTTAATAGTACTCTAGATGGTGGTACAAGCGTTTCCAGAACGTCATGGTTTTTGTTTTTAGAGTGCTCTTGAAACGTCCGAATGATAACGTCGTTAAACGCTCATATGATTGTCTTTCAAAGCGCTCTATCAGCATTCGGAGGACTAAAAATAAAGCGGTTTAAAGACGCTTTATTCTGATTTTTTTTTTCAATTTGTAATTTTTTTAATTTAAATTTTTAATATTTTTTTCACAATAGACTAAAAAATAATTTAGTTAATACAAGCCTTATAAAAGTGTTTCCCCTGTTTTCGTTTTTAACAGAGAGGACGTGCTCCTTATTCCCCTAAATGGAATGGTACAATTATTAGGTTGTCTATTAAATGGGTGCAAGATATAAAACATTTTTAAATTCGCGAAAAAAAGTGCTGCAAAAGCAGTCTTGAGTTGGTAAAACAAAGCGTCTTCAGAGCGTTTGGAAAATAGTACTTTCAAAGTGCTTTATTTTTTGTACCATCATCAATTTTTCCCTGGGTATCATTAACCGACGTATATTTTTTGACTTTTTAAGTTTTTTCATGATATTGTCATACTTTTTACACTTGGTCGGTTTTCCTATGAATATATATTTGCACTGTTCTTCCGTCAGTGTTTTCCCGGGAATTCGACCCATGAATTCCCGGACCCCAAACACTACTATGGAACCACTTGACCGATTTTGCTGAAATTCAATACCAACGAAACAAATATATATGCTAAGCTTTAGTACACTCAAAAAAAATCTTGTAAAATTACCAAAATAAACCTTGTAAAATAATTTTTTGCAACCTCCTATTTTACTAGAGTTAATAGTAAAAATTATAATTTTATTGCTAAAAAGATTGTAAAATTACAAACAATTTACAAGCTTTATACCAAAAAAATTGGAAATTTAAAATTTACAAGAATTTTTAGTAAAAATTACGAGCTTTTTGTAATTTTACAAGTTTTTTACCAAAAAAAATTAAATTTACAACTTTTTTGATGCGATAAGACTTACAAGGAATTCTCGTGACTAAAATAAATTTTTTGTAAAATTATCAAGAAAATTTTAATATTTACGAAAATTTAAATTTCGATCGAAAATTATTTGTTAAAAAACAAGGAAAACTGTCAAGTATTGCTAAAATAGGATTACGAACTTTTTCTAATCTGACAAGGTTATTTTTTATTGAGTGTAGAACTTGTTCACCTCCCGGCATATAGATCCACAAAGGCTTGAAATTTATAATGTAGGATCTTTCGGTAAAAAAACATTCTGGAAAAAGTAATTTATGAAAAATCGTTTTCTAAAGGGGATAAAACGGGTAAAAAAGTTATTTTTGATACTTTTTTATTTCTTGAAATTATGGTAATAGAAACTTGAAATTTGGAGTATAGTATTCTTAGGTGAAAAACCACATTCGGGAAAAAGTACTTTTTGGAAATTTCATTTCTTAGCGGGGCTAAAAAAATGTACCTTTGGTACTTTTAATATTTCCTGAAATAATGATCCTTGATACCTGAAATTTAAAATGTAAAAAGTGTACTTTTGGTACTATTATTATTTCTTGAAATAATGATCCTACATTCCACTTGAAATTTGGAATGTAGGTTCCTGCGGTGAAAAAACTTTCTGGAAAAACAGTGTACCTTTATTATTTTCTGAAATTATGATCCTAGATACTTGAAATTTAGAATGGATGAATCTTTGGTGAAAAACATTCTAGAAAGAGTACTTTTTCGAAATTCTGTTGTTTAACGGAGTAAAAAATACTTTTTTTATTTTCTGAAAATTTGGTCCCAGAAACTTAAAATTTGTATTGTATGATCATTCGGTGAAAAAAAAAACATTTTGGAAATAACTTTTTAGAAATTCCGTAACTAAAAGGGGTAAAAACTTGATGATTCGAGAAACTTGACATCTATTCGAAATGTAGGATCCTTCGGTTAAAAGAACATTTTGGAAAAAGTACTTTTTGGAAATTCCGGTTCTTAGTGGAATTAAAAATATGACTTTGCTGCTACTCTAAATATTTTCTAAAATAATAATCCTAGATACGCAAAATGATACATAAATTTGGATTGCAGTTTTGAAAATCAATTCCTATTTTGGAAGAATATTTAACAGTGGACCACTACTGTTACATATTTTTGATTTCTTAACAGCAAATATCTCAAAAAAGTACGTATTAGACAAAATTGGATGTCAGATATTTCACTGGGATATTTTTGATGTCGAACAGTGTACATAATGCCATTGTCCTACAGGTCCAATATTTTTGTGTGTTAATATAGACTATTAAAAGCAACTTTCCCGACCCCGACGTTTTTGAAATTCGAAAAAAGCTAAAATTGATCCACCCTACTATACATATGTTGGCAGTTGCGTTACTAATTTCAGATTTAAAGTATTTTATTGCCCGTTATTCCCTTATGATTCTAAGCTTTAGTTTTTTATTATTTTTTTTTTTCTGAATTACAATTGAAAATCCTGTTGCAAAAAAAACTCTTACTTTAAATGAATAAGAAACGAATCACTTTGTATTTTTTTTTTAGTTTACAACTTTAACATGTGGCCACTGTTACGTATACGTAATATTTAATGTCAATATTACTCATACTTGATGTTGGCCGCATGTATACAAGCAAGTTGTATACGAAGTAAAATACTACGTGTACTCTTTATTTTTTTACTTTTTTTGCCGCATTAAAACATCATTTATGCAACATTTGTGTGGTACAAGTAAAAAATAAAAAAAAAAACATCAAGAGCAGCAGCAGCAAACAACAAAGAGACAACACTTGTTAAAAACCTAAAAAAAAAAAATAGTAAGAAAAAGTGCCCGAAAAAGAAGAAGCATAAGAAGTATAAAAAAACAAGAACAAAATATAATATAAAAACAACGTGAGCTAAAGTTCCTTAAAATATCCAACTTTGCGTCATAGTATCCTAGATATGAGGCATTCAGTTATAAGTGTTCCATTGAAAAACAAGTAGAAAAGTTAAATTCGACTTGGCCGAATCTATGAATACCCTCCACAATGCCCATTTTAAGTGATAGTAAATTTTCTAACGTGAAAACAATAACAGTTTTGATTAGAAATATTTTATTTTGTGTAAAAAAAATTTTTTTAGTAATTTTTGAAAAAAAAAAAAAATAATTTACTAATTTTTTTTTTAGTGTAAAATTTTTTTTGAGTGTAAAATTTTTTTCGAGTGTATTTTTTTTTGTTTTGGTATAAAAATATTTTTGAGTGACAAAAATACGTTGTAAAATATTTTTGTGACTTACCAATGTTTTTAAAACAGGTTTAACGGGTTTTCAACTAAGGCCCTATGCTCCTTATAGGATCGACGGGAACATATATATATATATAACGGGTTTTCAACACGCGAATTTAAGGTGAAGCTAATCTGAAATTCACGGTTTTGCTAATAACTTTTGAATCACTGGACCGATTTGGGTCAAATTCAATACGAACTAGGCTGGAGGAACGACAAATATATATGCCAAGCTTCAGCATCTTCAGAATTGCTTTTCGAAAGTTATAGTGCTCTTTATCTCATAAATTCACGAAAAACCCTTGCCGAAATTCAGTCTTTTGCTCATAACTTTTGAACCACTGGACCGATTTCGCTGGGTTGCAATACCAACCTGACCAGGTAAATACCCAACATATATTCCAAACTTCAGGAGCCTCCGTAAAGTCTCAAAAGTTAGCGTGTTTTCAACAGACAGACGGACAGACGGACGGACGGATGGACGGACATCGCTAGATCGTCTTAAAATCGATCGAGGATCATGAATATATGTACTTTATGGGGTCCTAGACCAATATTCCGAGGTGTTACAAACGGAATGACAAACTTATATATACCCTCTATCACTAGAGTGGAGGGTATAAAAAAAACAAGTAGAAATTCGTTAAATTCGACTTGGCCGAATCTATGAATACCCTCCACAATGTCATTTTAAGTGATAGCAAATTTTCTCACGTGAAAAAAATAAAATTTTTGGTTAGAAATATTTTATTTTGTGTAAAAAAAACTTTTTTTAAGTAATTTTTGAATAAAAAAAAAAATAATTTACTAATTATTTTTTTGAGTGTAAAATTTTTTTTGAGTGTAAAATTTTTTTTGAGTGTATTTTTTTTTTGTTTTAGTGTAAAAAAATTTTTGAGTGACAAAAATAACTTGTAAAATATTTTTGTGACTTACTAATGTTTTTTAAACATGTTTAACGGGTTTTCAACACGTGAATTTAGGGTGAAACTAATCTGAAATTCACGGCTTTGCTAATAACTTTTGAACGACTCGACCGATTTGGCTGAAATTTTAAATGAATTGGACCAGAGGAACGGCAAATATATATGTCACACTTCAGCACCCTCAGAATTGTCGTTCGAAAGTTACCGTGTGTTTTAACTCGTAAATTCCAGAAAAACCCTTGCCGAAATTCACTCTATTGCTTATAACTTTTGAACCACTGGACCGATTTCGCTGAATTGCAATACCAACCTGACCAGGTAAATGCCCAACATATATGCCAAACTTCAGGAGCCTCCGTGAAGTCTTTCAAAAGTTAGCGTGTTTTCAACAGACAGACGGACAGACGGACGGACGGACATCGCTAGATCGTCTTAAAATCGATCGAGGATCATGAATATATATACTTTATGGGGTCCTAGACCAATATTTCGAGGTGTTACAAACGGAATGACAAACTTATATATACCCTCTATCACTAGAGTGGAGGGTATATGTGAAAGTCATAATGGACTAACGACCACGAGTTCATTGGCCAGCAACAACATTGACATAACAACTAAAACCGTTGCTTGTCAAAACTAAAAAAAAAATATTGTGCTCGTTTTTCGAATACGACTTCACCATTCACCCAATTTTTAAAAATTTGATATTCTCTAGAATTTTTAGATTTTAAATTTTTTTTCTTGTAACAATAAAAGATCTAGTTTATATGTTTAATAATTACAAAAACAAATTTAAAAATCTTAAAACCCGAAAGAATATCAAATTTTTAAAAATTGGGTGAATGTTGAAGTCGTATTCGAGAATCGAGCACATTTTTTTAAATTTTTTTACCGTAGGACCCCAGAGGCTCTAATTTTTTTTTTCGAAAAATTGTTTAGAGCTAAAAGCTTTATCCCACCAAAATAAAATTTTTTGTCGTCAATAAGCTAACCAAGTTATAAAAAAATTATTAACAAAAAAATTAAAAATCCAAAAATAAATTTTTTGGTTTGTATGGAAAAATAATTTTTAAGGCCCCGCTCTTTAAGGCCCCGTCGCGTCCCAGCAAAAAAAGTGCGGAGTACTTCTATTTGGAGTGCTTTAAAACTATAACAAATGTAATGAAATACAACAAAAATAACAAAAAACACAAGAAAAAAAAAACACAAACAGTTTTTTCTACTCCATAAAAAGTTGTTATTCAGCACTTAACTCATTACCTTCCGCGACACTCCCATACAAAAGTAAGTAGATATTCAGTAGATAAGAAGTACTCCGAGCTTTCAAACAACTTCCAACTACTTCCACGGAGTAGTTCTTATCTACTGAATATCTACTTACATTTGTATGGAGGTGTCGCGATAGGTAATGAGTTAAGTGCTGAATATCTATGTAATCTGGAGTAGAAAAAACTGTTTGTGTGTTTTTGTCTTGTGTTTTTTGTTATTTTTGTTGTATTTCATTACATTGGTTATAGTTTTAAAGCACTCCACTGAGAAGTGGTAATGACTTTTTATGCAGGGGTAGGGAAGGCGTGGTCGTAGGGGCGTAAAATTTTTCCTAAGTTATTTTTAAGTCAAATGAAAAAAAAATAAGCGGGTACTGTCTCAACATTTCAAACAGTTTCAAAATAAGGGACACTCTTGTGTACAGGTAATTCGAAAATTCTATTCGACCGAATCTATGAATACCTTCCACAATGCCATTTTAAAAGGATAGTAACTTTTCTAACGAGAAAAAAATTAACAATTTTAATTAGAAATATTTTATTTTGAGCAAAAAACTTTTTTTTTTCATTTTTGTAAAAAGAAATATTTTTTTTAGTGCAACATTTTTTTCTAGTGTAAAAATTCAGAAAAAGTGTCTCAATACAAACATGAATTTTTAATGCAAATGCAATTTTTAGTGCATTGAAAATGCATTGTTTTAATGACACAATTTTTTTGTGAACTTTTTCGCTGAAAGTAGAGGATTCAAGCTTTCCATTTTAATTTGAATTATAGAAATTCGATATTTACTTAAGGAGTTATGGCTCCTCAAAATTACATTAAAAACAATTTAGAAAACATTGACATAAACATTTAAGAAAATAAATTTTCTATTTTCATTTTTGTATGGAAAAAAATTTCTAATGCCTTATGAAAATGATGACTGATTTTTTTGTAAAAATTCCATATTTTAATAATTTGTAATTTATCAATTGTATTTCAGAATTTATCAATTGTATTTCAGAAGTTATCAATTGTATTTCAGAACTTATCAAATGTATTACAGAAATTATCAATTGTATTTCAGAAAATATCAATTGTATTTTAGAAACTATCAATTGTATTTCAGAATTATTAATTGTATTTCAGAAATTATTAATTGTGTTTCTGAATTTATTAATTGGGTTTCAGATATTATTAATTGTATTGTAGAAATTATCAATTGTATTTCAGAATTTATCAATTGTATTTAAGAAATTTTTAATTTGTATTTCAGGAAATATCAATTGTATTTCAGAATTTATCAATTGTATTTTAAAAACTTAACTTCGTAAAACAATTGAAAATTTCTGAAATACAATTGACAATTTCTGAAATTCAATTGATAATTTCTTAAATTGTGTTTTAATTAAAATTTGAATTGAAATAATTTATGACAATTTACATTTAATGCTTTTTCACTAACCAAAATTTTTTTCTCTTTTCTTTTCAGGTAAGTGTTTATAATTTTTAACAAATTTTTCCGATGAAAGAAAATCAGGTTTTGTATATAAGACATTTTTTATTTATCCACTTTGTTGTAAAAGGTATACCAGAACACCAATGTGTTTTTTAAATTTTTTTAAAGAATCCCTTAATATAATATTTATTTAATGAATATAAAAAATTATATTGCAATTTTTCTATTTCCGTAACGTACGTCCCTTAGACATCGCTATACACCGAGCTGAGGATAGTTTTTAATGATTGTTCAAATTTACGTTTAGGGTCATTCTTAGTGAGATCAATCATGAATATTTTTGACCCCCTCCGATATTGATGAAATTTGGTTTAGTTCTTACACTACGTAAAAAAACTAACAAACGCAAATTTTCCGCCCTCTAAGTCAACAGGGGCCAAAAATACGGGGGGTCAAAATTTACACCAAAATCTACCAGTCGCGACACTTTACACCGAAAAAACTTAATATTGTTGGTTCTACACCATTTACAGATGTAATTCGAAAAAGATCAATTGTAATTCGAAGATTCTATTTGTAATTCGAAGATTCCATTTGTAATTCGAAGATTCCATTTGTAATTCGAAGATTCCATTTGTAATTCGAATACTCCAATTGTAATTCGAAGATTCCATTTGTAATTCGAAGATTCCAATTGTAATTCGTAAAAGATCAATTGTAATTCGTAAAAGATCAATTGAAATTCGTAAAAGATCAATTGTAATTCGTAAACAGTGTTGCCACCAATGAACCAAAAAATTATCCAGGAGTTTGTCCGAAATTATCCAAAATCCCAAAAATTATCCAAAAAAAAAATATCAAAAACGAGGTTTTTTAACGAAACAAAAGTGGTTTATTTAAATTCAATCTAAAGAATACATGAAATTATTTTTTAACCCATTTTGTACCAATTTTTTTTTTAAATGTACTTTTTTAGGGTTATTAGCACCCGCTGATCTCATAGATCTTGTCAATCTCCGTTAAAAGCCGAAAATAAAAAAATGCTAAATTTTTGTTATTTCTGACAACAATTTCTAAGACTTTACAATCGTAACAAAATTTACCTGAAATTCCACCGTTTTCATACATAAATATTTTTTTGAAAAAGGTGATCCCTATCTACAGTTCGAAAAATCGAACAGAGGATCGAAATGCGTTAAATAAAAATCTTACATTTTGTACTGTTCAAAATAAAAAATATTTTAAAATAATAGTATTACTAGTTCTTTTTCCATTTTTTTAAGCATTTTTTTGTGGGCTCAAAATTTGTACCCCCATTTCTTTCAATGCATTCTTCTGTAAAAATAATTGAAGCAACAGTATTTGAAAATAATTTATTACATAAATCGGTTTTTGTTATCTTTAATTTACTAAAAACTGTTTCTACTGGTGAATTAAAAAATGTAAGAATCATAAGAAATTTACAAACAACTTCTAAATTTAGAAAAAGATTTTCACCAGCACAATTTGAAATTTTAAAAACTTTTGCCCAAAAAGTTTGGACATCCAAATAATCAAACAGACAATATTTTTTGTGATTCAATAAGGCTTACAGATAATTTGAAAATCTCCCAATTTAAAAGGTATTGCTGAAACTCAACTCAAAAAAATGCTGTCAAATAAGAAATAACTAAAAAAAATCGCCAAAATAAAATAAAAAATATTTATATTTTGTCGGTGTAAAACTTTAATTGTAAATGATAAAATTATCCATAAATTATCCAAAAATGTAATTATCCAAAGAGTATCCAAAAAAATTTAAATTATCCATTTTTTGGATAATTATCCAAGAAGTGGCAACACTGTTCGTAAAAGATCAATTGTAATTCGAAAAAGATCAATTGTAATTCGTAAAAGATCAATTGTAATTCGAAAAAGATCAATTGTAATTCGTAAAAGATCAATTGTAATTCGTAAAAGATCAATTGTAATTCGAAGATTCCATTTGTAATTCGTAAAAGATCAATTGTAATTCGTAAAAGATCAATTGTAATTCGAAAAAGATCAATTGTAATTCGAAAAAGATCAATTGTAATTCGTAAAAGATCAATTGTAATTCGTAAAAGATCAATTGTAATTCGTAAAAGATCAATTGTAATTCGAAAAAGATCAATTGTAATTCGTAAAAGATCAATTGTAATTCGAAAAAGATCAATTGTAATTCGTAAAAGATCAATTGTAATTCGAAAAAGATCAATTGTAATTCGTAAAAGATCAATTGTAATTCGTAAAAGATCAATTGTAATTCGAAGATTCCAATTGTAATTCGTAAATTATCAATGTAAATTCAGTTGATGTTTTTCGAATTACAATTGGAATCTTCGAATTACAATTGATCTTTTACGAATTACAATTGATCTTTTACGAATTACAATTGATCTTTTTCGAATTACAATTGATCTTTTACGAATTACAATTGATCTTTTTCGAATTACAATTGATCTTTTACGAATTACAATTGATCTTTTTCGAATTACAATTGATCTTTTACGAATTACAATTGATCTTTTACGAATTACAATTGATCTTTTACGAATTACAATTGATCTTTTTCGAATTACAATTGATCTTTTTCGAATTACAATTGATCTTTTACGAATTACAATTGATCTTTTACGAATTACAAATGGAATCTTCGAATTACAATTGATCTTTTACGAATTACAATTGATCTTTTACGAATTACAATTGATCTTTTTCGAATTACAATTGATCTTTTACGAATTACAATTGATCTTTTTCGAATTACAATTGATCTTTTTCGAATTACAATTGATCTTTTACGAATTACAATTGATCTTTTACGAATTACAATTGATCTTTTACGAATTACAACTGGAGTATTCGAATTACAATTGGAATCTTCGAATTACAATTGGAGTATTCGAATTACAAATGGAATCTTCGAATTACAAATGGAATCTTCGAATTACAAATAGAATCTTCGAATTACAAATAGAATCTTCGAATTACAATTGATCTTTTTCGAATTACATCTGTAAATGGTGTAGTATAGCTAGAAAGTCCATTTTTGGTTTGTTTTAAATCTCATAATATACCCTACAACCTCTACCATAACCAAAAAATTTTCGAAAAAAATAAGGGTTAACTCCCTTATTTTAAGGTCGTGATATAGGGAGGAGAAAATGGGGAAGATGGTATCACCCGATTTTTTTTTTTACTTGATAATCTTATAGAGAAAGTCCTAAAGAATATATTCAAAAATTTTTATATTGGGACACCAATGGGATTGCTCAAAATCAAAATTTTTAACAATTTCCCCAAAATCTCCAAATCGCAACAATCTTGAACCTGAAAAATTTAATATCATTAGTGCTATTGTAGCTAGAGAGCCCATTTTTATTTTATTTTAAAGCTTATAATACACTCTACAAGACCTACCATAACCAAAAAATTTTCCAAAAAAAGGAAGGGTGCTCCCCTTATTTAAAGGTCGTGGCAAAGGGTGGAGGAAATGGGGGGAAGTATCCCCCGATTTTTTTTTTACTTGGTATTCTCAAAGTGCAAGTCCTAATGAACATATCCTAAAATGTTTATGTTGGGACAACAATCAGATCGACCAAAATCAAAATTTTTCACAATTTCCCCCAAAATCTCCAAATCGCGACACTCTTGCACATTACAAATTTAATATCGTGGACTGTATTGTAGCTACAGAGTCCATTTTTGGTTTGTTTTAAAGCTCTTAATATGCCCTACAATATTGCTGTCACAAAAATATTAATATTATTGTATTAAAAGATCGTGGCAAGGGGTGGGGGACGATTTCCCCCACCCCTAATATTATTCCCCAATTTTTTTAACTTGGTTTTTTTAAAAAGTAAGTTCTAGAGAGCATTTTATCTTGGGACTACAATGGGAGGCGCAAGAGTGTCGTGATTTGTTGATTTTGGGGGAAATTTTGAAAAATTGGATATATGAGGCATTCCACACCAAATGTCCCGCTACAGAAAAACATGTGTCCCGTAAATTTCTGAATAGGTTGTTTGGATAGCCCTATAAGGAACTAAGAAAATTGCGTTTTTGGTTTTTTTAATTTTCAAAAACTGGGCTTAGAAGGCGTGGTCAAATATTGGAAATATGATCAAATTTGTGGTGAGTTGCCTTGACTAAATATTTATCACATTAAAACGGAATGCACCACAATCTCAAAAATTAACATTCTTATATACACTCAAAATAATAACTCTGTTGAATTACAGAAAAACTCTGCTAATTTAACAGAGTACACCATACTTTTCCAGCTAACAACATTTCTTGGTAATTTTACTAAAAAACTCTGTAAAATGATTTTGACAGAAAAAAACTGTTAATTTACAGAGTTTATAGTAAAATATTGGTTAAATATGAAAGCTTTTTTACAGAGAAAACTCTGTAATTTTACTATAAAACTCTGTAAAATGATTTGGGCAAAAAAATACTGTTAATTTACAGAGTTTCTAGTAAAATATTGGTTAAATAAACTACCATTTAGCAAAGAAAACTATGTAAATTTACATATATTTGTAAAATGCATTTGATGCAAAAAAAAATTACAGAAAAAACTCTGTAAATTTACAGAGTTTAGTTAAATGCATGTTATTTTGTAAAATTTTTATACGATTTCTGAAAAAACATTTTTGATAACTTTTTTTGCTACTTTTTCAACTTTTTCTCAAAAAAAAAAAAAAATATCCAGAAAAAATTTTGATGTTTGGTAACAAAAACTATTCAAAACAGAAAACTTTTTTGGTTATAAAAAAATACGAAGTATTTTGCTTAGATCTGTATTTTAGCAGAAAATTCTGTTAATTATCTGTAAAATTAAGATTACAAAGTAAAAAGTAATATAACAGAGGAAACTTTGTTTTTTTGTCACAACAAAATACAAAGTATTTTCTTTAAATCTGTATTTTGACAGAAAACTCTGTCAAATATCTGTTGAACTGAGATTACAGTCATTTTACAGAGTATTTTACAGAGTTACTATTTTGAGTGTAGTTTTTAGGGTTTCTATTCGGGAAAAATTTCCCGGGAATTCCCGGGAAATATTTTTCTTAAAATCCCGGGATTTTTTCTTCGGGAAATTTCGGGAATTCGTCGCTAGTTTTTTAATAAAAATATATTTTTTTACACATTTTTAACACAATCTTAAATGTTTTAATAAAAATGACAAAATGAAAAACTTTTAAAGAATTGAAATTTTTAAAGAAAAACTAGTGAGGATATGCTTCATCTTGTATATTATTTCGACCTAATAATTATTTTTCTTTAATCAATTGCGTGAATACGGAATCAAACTAAATTTCACTTCAAATGTTGGTTACAAATTGGCCAAAGTTTTCTTAATCTAAAATTCCAATGATTTCTTCTTTACAAAATTTAGTATTTCATATTCAGAACAACAATCTTTATAGTGCGTAAACAAAAATATCGATATTTTAAAAAATATATAACAAACCTGGTTTTCAGCTTAAAATTTCATATATGAAGAAAAGCATTATATCTATCGGCCGTGAAAAAAAAATATTTTGTAACGAACCGTGGCCGCCGCGAGTTCTATCCCATATATAGTACATTGGTGTTCTCATTTTGGCCGGAATGCCTTAAACCAATTAATTTTAATAGTTCGAAAGTTTAATTAAATATATCTTCAAGATATAATTTTCTTATGGTTGGCGTGGTCAAAATTTGAAAAATTTTCCAAAAAGTTATTAAAACCGCATTTGATGCAAAATCGGGAATTTCCGAATTATGAACAATTTTGCATGGAGTGGAAATACGTCAATGCAAATACTAGAACTATGATAAGGTCCAATATTTCTACAAAAAATAGATTTTATGAACATTCTAAGCATATTTTAGAGGTTAGTAAAACTATTTTACAAAAGAATACATCTAAAATGGTTTTAAATTGGAAAATACGACTATAATTTGTAATATAACAATTTTTATATGGTAAAGTTCAAAATTTGTTTTAATTAAAAAATTCCCGGGAATTCCCGGGAATACGATTTTTTAAAAACGATTTCCCGGGAATTGAAAAAGTCCGGGAATTTAGAAACCCTAGTAGTTTTGTATGGGCTATCGAATAAATTTTTTTTTTATGGAAAATTTTCTGAACCCGTTCTGAAATTTTCCTTTTTTTAAAAAAGTCAATTTATCAAAAATCCGGCCACTTTTTTTTTCTTTTTTTATTTTTAAGTTTAGATGTTTGTCCATCCACACAAAAAAATTCAGAAAACCATTTTTCGTTTTTTTTCGAGAAAATCGCATTTAAATTTTAAATTTCATAACAATTTTGTAATTTGCTTGTATTTTCTTGTATTAACGTTGCGCATGAGTATTATTAATTGCATGAATATTACTCATTCGTAACGTTAATACAAGAAAATACAAGCAAATTACAAAATTGTTATGAAATTTAAAATTCAAATGCGATTTTCTCGAAAAAAACGAAAAATGTTTTTCTGAATTTTTTTGTGTGGATGGACAAACATCTAAACTTTAAAAAAAGAAAATAAAAAAAAAACAAACAAAAGTGGCCGGATTTTTGATAAATTGACTTTTTTAAAAATGGAAAATTTCAGAACGGGTTCTGAAAATTTTCCAAAAAAAAAAAATTATTCGATAGCCCATACAAAACTATATAAGAATGTACATTTTTGACATATATTTATTTATTATATTTATTCAAGGCAACTTGGCACAAATTGTACCATTTTTCCAATATTTGACCACGCCTCCTAAGCCCAGTTTTTGAAAACTTGAAAAACCAAAAACGCAATTTTCTTAGTTTCATATAGGGCTATCCAATTAACCTGTTCAGAAATTTACGGGACACATGTTTTTCTGTAGCGGGACATTTGGTGTGGAATGCCTCATATTTATCATTTTTATACCCTACACCACACTGTGGTACAGGGTATAATGAGTTTGTGCTGATGTTTGTAACTACCCGAAATATTGATACTAGACCAACTTTTAAGTACACTCAAAAAAATAAAACTGTAAAGTTAACAAATTTTTTTTGTTAACTCAAGTTTACTGGCTTTTTAGCAAATTTTTAGTTAAAATCAGCGTTTTAACTACTTTTTTTAGTAAAGTTCAATTTACGAAAATACTAGTTTTGAACAAATTTTGAATTAATTTTTTTTGTTGACTTCAAAACTGAGTTTACGAATTTTTACTAATTAATTTGCTGATTTTTCGTAACAAATTTGTTAAGTGAAATTTCTGTGTAGCCTCCTATGCAAATCTCATAAGTTCTACTTAAGCTGATGAAAAAACAGAAAAAATAAACTTACAATTTTTTACAAAATATTTTGGAAATTTTAGTTTACGAAAAGTAACAAAAAGTTTAGCTGAATTCAACTAATTTTTTTTGTTAATGTATGTGAGGAGTTCCGTTTTAGACTTAAATTTTGAGTTAAAAAAGATGTGATTTTTGTTTTGATGGCACATCGATGAAAGTTGGCATAAATATTAGATGCTATTTAAGAATAAGAAATTCGTTCGCGTCAATTAAATCGCGCAAGGGGGTCAAAAGTTATGGCGGTTTTAAGATTTAGCGGTTTTAAAAATCTTAAAAATATTTTAAAGATTTTATTTTCTACACATTTGTTGCATGCGTTATTAAAACATGCCAGGATATATCATTTCTTCTAAAATATATGATATAAATTTAACCCTTTAATGACCAAACGATTTAAAAAAAAATATCTAAGTACCTAAAATCGCGATTAATTCGCGGTAAAAGAAAAGTTTCACAATTTTTTATAACATATTTAGGCAATACGCGTTGGTATTACTGAAGAAAATCACGGAAAATCGTATCATTGTACCAGTAGTTAAAAAAAAATCGGTGATGCTTTTTTATAACAAGAAAATTTAATATGGTCCAAAAAATCTATAATCATCAAAATTTTTTAACCCGCCTGTGATTTTATGATGACACATCAAGTGAGCTTTCATTTAAAAAAAATTTCATCCGATTTCGTGTAAAGCCTTGGATGTGCCAGATCAAAACAGGTTTAGATAAAATCATCGCGCTTTCCGCTCAGAATGGCTTAAAGTAAAAAGTCAAAAAGCAAATCAGTTCTACTCGTTAAGGCACGTCTTTTGGTGTATTAAAATGAACATGATGCATTAATTGCTACTAAAAAAATAGGAAACAGATTTGCAAATTTCGCACAATTTTCAAAAATGCCATAAAATTTTTGCAATTTATTTTTTATAAACCCGCCAGTGATTTTTTTATGTAAACTCACAAAAAACTCGGTTTACGCAAGAGTCCACCAAATTTCGAATGAAACCGCGAATGTGCCTCGCGAAAAACTGGTATTTTAAAAAAATTACGTTTTATCTTGCGAACTTTGATCTGCTGAAACTCCTTAACTATTCGTGGCACATTAACGGGATTATTTCCAAAATGTTAAGAATTACAACAGCTACCAACTCTAGTTCAACTTTTTTCATTTTATAGAGGGGGCCGAAATCCCTATTCAAAAAACCTCGAAAATTTAAAAACTCTTAATTTTTGGTTTCAAAATTTAACCGTCTTATAACTTCTTACCAAGCGATGAAGCATCTATCAAACCAACATTAAAATAATCTCTTATATGTACTGACTTTGTGTTATGCCGGAAAAGATTGAAATATAAGGAGAACTTAAAAAAAAAAGCGAAATAATGTAAAAACTATGGATTATTTCAAGCCATTTTTATCGATTTTTCAACTTTAACCCTCTGTAACTTTTACGGATAAAGTGGGGTAATCCTTAAACATTGCTCAGTGATGGTTCAAGGTCTTGTTTACACAACTGCATTTACAGTTTTTCTTAATTCCAAAAACTGCCGGTTTTTTATAACATTTATTTCAGTTTCACTGAGTTGAAATTTAAAAAAGATTTCTTGATGTACATAAAAACGTTACGAAATTTCAGCTAAATTTTTAGTTAAAGTTACGGTTTTTTTTGCTACATTCATTCTACGAAAAGTTAGCAAAATATTTTTAGTTAAATTAACTAAAAATTTAGTAGGCCCAAAATCAGGTGCTTTTTTAGTTAAATTTAACTAAATTTTTTGCTAACTTTACAGTTTTTTTTTTTTTTTTGAGTGTATACCGATCAACTCAGAATCACTCTTTGAGTCGATTTAGCGATGTCCGTTCGTCTGTCCGTCTGTCCATGTAAACGGTGTAAACACGATACAGGTTTTTATCATTTTTAATCAAATGACTTGAAATTTTAAACTTAAGCTTCTTTTGGCCCAAGGACGAAGCCTATTGAAATTGTAAAAAATCGGTCCATATTTAGACCTAGCCCCCATACAACGGTCCCCTTTAGTTTTGACTCAAATGACTCTAATAACCGTATTATAATATTTATCGTTTCGAAATTCGGCAGGGAGTTTTCATCTACACAAATTACCATTCCGATTTTTAAAGAAATCGGACCAGTTCTTCTTGTAGCCCCCATACAAACCACCTTCCCGATTTTCACATAAATCTCTCGAATTTCATGAAAATTAAAAAATATTTAATTAAAATTCTGTTTGTGTATGTTAAACATGTACTTTAATAACCTAATTAAATCTGATTATCATCGAACCATTTTTGGACTTAGGCCCCATGTGAAAGTTTAGCCCGATAGTCAGTTAAAGCGGTTTATTATCAACAAAAAGAAATCTATTTCACTCAAATTTGCGTTGTGAGTGTTTTTTACACTTATTAAAGAGTTGACAAAATACAGATCTAATCGGTCCATGTTTGAAATTGTAACCCATTTCCCGGGAAACTCTGGTGTAGGGTATTATATGGTCGGTTTAGACCGACTATAATTTTCTTACTTGTTTCTTGTAAGTTTACCATTTTTTTTTTTTTATTTTTCCGGTTGTAAAACAATATTTTTACCAATAAAATTGGTTATTTTACCAATTTTTTGGCGCATTCAAAATTACGAGGAAATCCGCGTAATTTTACGAGAATTTTACCTACCTCCTATTTTACGAGAATAGCCTCGTAAAATCACGAGATTTTTTGGTAACTTTACAAGTTTTTTTTTTTTTTTTTTTTGAGTGTATGATGTATCAGAACCTCGAGACATTTCCTCATCGAATCACTATGTAAACTTCCCGTATAATCCGCATATTAAACTTTTTTTACTTGATTGCTTTTCTTTAGGCTAAAAAAAGCTCAGAGGCTTTTCTGTAAGTTCTTTAATTTTCTTTATCGAAACAATTGCTGTGAAATGTCTTATATGCAAAAAATCAAACATACCAAAATATGAAACGAAAAATATAAATAAAACGAAAATGAATAAAAACAAAATAAAGAAAATTGCGAATGAACAGACAATATTCAACACAGTGATGAAAACTTTCTTGAGAGAAAGTTTGAGAGAGGGATATATAAACAAATTCACCTAAACTTTTCTGGGCATAAAAGTGAGCGAGAGAGTTTAGATTGGGAGAGTTATAAAGAGATTAAAAAGAAACATAACAATAAGAGCAATAGTGTTGTTTTTGTATTTAACACGTGCTGTTTATTTTCTAAAAGTCATATAATGACATGCTTTTCGCATGTTTTTTCTTTATTTACAGTATTGTTGGTGTTTTTTTTTTTTTTAGTTTTCAATATTTTGCCATGAATTTTCTGCTTTTTTGTAGTTTTTGTTTCAGTTTTTCTGATTCTGTTGTGTATACTGTGTGTGTGTTTTCGTTTTTATTGGGGATTTTCTTTTTGTTTTTGTAACTGTTGTTGTTTTTGTAGTATGTTTTTGTTTTTCTTTTGTATTAAAGTGTTTTGTTTGCTGCTGTATGTTTTCGGCACCAAAAACTTTTGCTTCATTGCGGTGTTACGTGTTACGTGTATCAGACGCCACGGCGGCGTCAAGTTAAGGATTTTTTTTTAAATAGTATTCGTAATAAAAAAAAATATAGCAAAAAAAAAAACACTTAACAGAAAAACTTTATATATATTATTAAATATTGATATAAAAAAAAGCAAGAAGAATTAATAATTAAATTGAAATAAAAAAAAAAACTAAAGTTTATAAAAAATATATAAAAAAAATTTAGAAAAGTTTAGAAAATTAAATAAACAAAATAAATATAAATAAAATAACAAAAATAGTGATTAAAACAAAAATAACAAAAGTGTTCAACATTATTATTTATAAAAAAAAAAATAATATAAATTCTTAAAAAAAAAAAATAGCAATCTTAATATTAGTGTTTAAAATTAGTGCTTATAACAAAAAATAAAAGTAATAAAATATGAAACATCTTTTAAATTATAAACAAAAAAAAAATAATTTTAAAAATTCATAAAAAGTATTAAAAACTTTTTAAAAAAATAAAAATAATAAAAAAAATCAATTGTATTACGTTATGCGTTAACGTTAACGTTATTGTTGTTTGCTTTTTAGTGTCGTTTTTTTTTTTGTATTGTTGCCATATCTGCCCTTTTAAAGTTTGTTGGGTTCAAATGTTCAGAATTCTAAGTCATCACTTACAAAACAAAAAACAAGAATTTTGATTACAAAACACAAAAGTGACTTCCTATACATGAATGGTTAAGGTTTGCACAGTAGGGTGTCCCAAAAAAAAAAAAAAGTTGTCCGGGCTCAAGCATAATTTGAAAGCTTATAGGGTAAAGTATTTTTGAGATTTTTTTCAGATTTTTCGGAACAGGTTTTAAGGTCGCGCAAATCGATTTTTTGCTGAAAATCGGCTTTGCCGACCGTTTTTTTAACTTTATTTATAAAATCGTCAATAACTACGAGTTTCTTCACTCCTGAGGAAATATTTTTAAAGAAAAATGTCCAAACTTTATTTTTGTGTGCATAAACTATAAGTTTTGGCAACTCTTTTGCTCATTTGGTACCCTACATTAGATTTTTTCGTAAATTTTCCATAAATTTTGAAAATAACGATTTGTAACTTTTAATATTTCTATGAAAGTCAAAAAAAGTAATAATGTAGTTTGAAAGATAAATTAATTCTTTATAATTTAGCAACAATAATTTTTGAATTCGCTCTTACCGTTCCAAAGTAATACCATTTTAAATCTTTCAACCCATTGTATCAAACTAATAATAATATAAAATATTGAATTTAAAAAAGATATTGTCTTCCACTATTTAATATCTTAGGTTAAAAACTTGTAACTAGGCTATATGTGATGGGTTTAAAAGCTGAATACCGGGACTATGAGATGCAGCTTTCAGAAATAACAAACAAGAGTGTTAAATTCGGTTGTGCAGAATATTTTATGCCCTGCAATATGTAAAAAAAATAAAAAAAATATTTATAAAAATGTTTTTTGACAAGGCAGTCTTAGTGGTCCCAAGCGGCGGCCGTAAGGGGAGACCTTCCCAATCGCGATAAATATTACCAATACATTCATTGTGCTTTTTCCACTGAAGTAATCAAATTTTCATCATTATTTGAATAAATCCGCGCCCACAAAATGGGGCGGGCCGAAAATAAGCATTTTCTTATTTCCTAGGCGCAGGTACATGACTTTATATATCTTCTTTTACAAAAAAGTTTTATTTTTTTAACAAAAATACAAAATATAATGTAAAAAAATACGTTATTTGTTGATTCTTCAAGGGGCAACTTTTTTCCCCCTTGACCGATTTTCCCATTTGTGAAGATAACCTTCCTATGACCATGAGACATATTCGTGCCTAACATCAGGAGTCTATCTCTTTTATTTTTGACTCCATCGTGTCTTATACAGCCGGACAGACGGACACTTTGACCTACTATCCTAAATTACCATTAAACGTGACTTGTTAGGGAGTTGATAAAAGCCGTTTTGTGTTCAGCATAAAAAAATCTTAAGGATCCAACTTCTTACATTTCTGTTACTGACCAAAACTCGAATTTTTCAGGTCTTTATAAGAAGTTTATTATTTTACTATTAGTTTTGTACAATGTATAGAAATCTTTAAAATGGTATTACTCTGGAACGGTAAGAGCAAATTCAAAAATTATTTTTTCAAAATTATTTAGAATTATTTGATCTTTCAAACTGCATTGTTACTTTTTTTGACTTTCATAGAAATTTTAAAAGTTACAAAACGTTACTTTCAAAATTTGTGGAAAATTTACGAAAAAACCTTATGTAGGGTACCCAAACGAGCAAAAGCATAGCCAAAACGTTTAATTTATGAACACAAAAATAAAGTTTGGACATTTTTCTTTAAAAATGTTAACTCAATAGTAAAGAATATCGTGTTTATTGGCGAACTTATAAAGAAAGTTAAAAAAACGGTCGTCAAAGCCGATTTTAAGCACATAATCGCTTTGCGCGACCTTAAAAACTTTTCCGAAAAATCTGAAAAAAATCTCAAAAATACTTTACCCTATAAGCTTTCAAATTATGCTTGAGCACCCAAGAAAATCGAATAAAGGTTTTTTTTGGGACGCCCTATTGCACAGTGGTATTTAAGAATTTTTTTTAAATTAAACATTAAAAATATTAATATGTGAATATAAAAGTTATAAATACATGTAGGTCAAAAATATTATAATACTATAATCTCTTAAGATATACTAGTATATACTTAATAAATATTTAAATTGAAAATAGTTTTAATAAGCCGATTTAAAACTGCTTAAATTTTTTATAAAAGTCTACCGTGACGAGCAAGCAACAAAACGATGCGCAATAAGACTTTAATTTTTTTTACCAGCTAGAAAGTATGAACAGACCAAGCCGGGCACGGTAAACGGTTGCAATTGTCAGAGAAAATAGTCTAAAACCAATGACAAAATTTGTTATGTTCAGCGGTGCTAATTACACAGCGTGACAAAACTGACCACTATTTTAGAAAACAAGAGGTGTGACCAACGTTTCCATATATTTGAGACATGCTGATTCGAATGGCGTACTCCATTTTTCGATGTATGGTACAGTTTTCTTGCAAAATGTCGTTAAAGATTTGCTGATTTCAAGCCAGTTTTTCAACAAAAAAATTTCCAAAGTTAATGATTTTTAAATTGTATGGCGTGGAAAAAAAAGATATGACTTGTAGCAATATTTCTAATGCAAATTTGGTTTAAAGCTTTTCATCTTAAGCCCTTCGCGAATATCTTCATTTTTTGAGGTTTTTGCGAAATTAACCGCCAAGTTGGTCTTTGATTAAAAACTTGCTTTTAGTGAATCAAAAAGGTATCCCTAACAATACAAATAGTGGACAAAAAGCAGCTATGTTATATGGACCATCATGATGAAAATCGCAAAAACCCGTTTTTTGGAATATGGCAGCATCACTTTACGAGATGATTTAAGATTCCATCTTTTAGTATATAATGTGGGAACCTGAAACAATTAACTGACCAAAAATTTGGCCAAAAAAGTTTCCATTTGCAAAAGTTATCCTAACAAAAACTATAATTATTGTGGGGTTAACACTAAAATAATAGTTTTTGTTAGTCTTTTGCAAATGAAAACTTTTTTGGCCAAATTTTTGGTCAGTTAATTGTTTAAGGTTTCCACATTATATACTAAAAGATGGAGTCTTAAATCATCTCGTGAAGTGATGCTGGCATATACAAAAAAACGGTTTTGTGCGATTTTCATCATGATGGTCCATATAACATAGCTGTTTTCCACTATTCGTATTGTTAGGGATGCCTTTTTGATTCACTAAAAGCAAGTTTTTTATCAAAGACCAACTTGGCGGTTAATTTCGCGAAAACCTCAAAAAATTAAGAAATTCGCGAATTTGAGGGCTTAAGATGAAAAGCCTTAAACCAAATTTGTATAAGAAATATTGCTACAAGTCACATCTTTTTTTCCATGCCATACAATTTAAAAATAGTTAACTTTGCAAATTTTTTTGTTGAAAAACTGGCTCGAAATCAGCAAATATTTAACGACATTTTGCAAGAAAACTGTACCATACATCGAAAAATGGAGTATGCAATTCGAATCAGCATGTCCGAAATGTATCGAAATGATGGTCGTAACTCTTGTTTATTTTTTAGTGTTGCGCAGTGTTATTTATAACAAAGTGTAATTTTACTGGAAAATATCGCTAATTTCACTGGCAGTGTCATTAAGTTTGCATCAACGTGTGTGTGTCATCTATTGTGAATGAAAAACATTAATATTTTTTTTTTATTTAAATGCGGCAAACACTCGAGAGAACGAGAGAGAGATAAATTTAACGCAATAAAATCGTAATGGAAATTAAATGAATTAAAATTTCACAGGTTTTTACTGTCAAATCATATGAAAAATTACTTGCCATAGATTATCCTGTTTATTCCGAGACTTAATAAATATTTGGCATATTCCATTGAATATGACTGCTTTTAAGCGGTCATATAGATTTATTTTTTAACTTTGAGTAAAATTATTAAAGCTCGAGGTCATATTTCTATACTCTTTACTTATAATAACGTTTTTGTTGTTTGCTTTTTTGAGTCGTTTTTTTTTATTGTTGGCATATCTGCCCTTTTACATTTTGTTGGGTTCAAATGTTCAGAACTTTGATTACAAAACAGAAAAGTGACTTCCTGTACATGAATGGTTAAGGTTTGCACAGTGGTATTTAAGAAAATTTTTAAATTAAACATTAAAATATCAATATGTGAATATAAAAAGTGCTAAATATAGGTCATACATATTATAATAATATCTTATATAAATATTTGTCTTAAGATACACTTAATAAATATTTAAATTTTGAATAATTTTAATAAGCCGATTTAAAACTGCTCCAATTTCTTAAAAACTTTGACTTTGACTTTTTTTACCAGCTAGAAAGTATATACAGACCAAGCCGGGCACGGTAAAGGGTTGCCGTTGTCGGAGAAAATATGCTCAAACCAATGACAAAAATTGTTACGTTCAGGGGTGCTAATTTTTTTATAAAAAATCGTTATTTTACTGGAAAATATCGCTAAACTTACTGTCAGTGTCCTTAAGTTTGCATTAATGTGTGTGTGTCATCTATTGTGAATGAATAAAGATTTTTTATTAAAATGCGGCAAACACTCGAGAGAACGAGAGTGAGAACAATTTAACGCAATAAAACCATAATAGAAATTAAATGAATTAAAATTTCACGGATTTTTACCAGGGACGAAAAATAACCGTTACATTTTTATAAATATCAGTATACAAGGTGGGGAAAAAATAGTTAATTACTGAACAAGAAATGTCTTAAAATTCAATTTAATGAAAAATAAACAAAATTTTGTAAAGATTTTAAAAAGTTAATTCTTATTTTTAAGTTAAAAAATTTCGAAAGTTAAAACTTTAGCTGTCAAATCATACACTCAAAAAAATACGGTAGTAAAAAAATTTTTAAACTCGTTTTACATACTATTGATTTGTTACTAATTTTTTCATTTGATTTTTTAAAATATTTAAAATTATCGTACTAAATTTTGATACTTATTTTGTAAATTTTACAAAATTAGTAAATTTTGTATTTTTTTCTAATTGTAAGAACAAAATTATAATTAAATATTATTTTTTTATACCCTCCAACCACAGTATGGGGGTATACTCACTTTGTCATTCCGTTTGTAACGCATCGAAATATCGGTCGGGGACCCCATAAAGTATATATATTATTGATCCATGATCGATTCTAAGACATTCTGTGAATGTCCGTCCGTCAGTCTGTAGATGGCACGATACAGTCCAAAATAAAAGAGCTAGCCTACTGCAATTTGGCTTGAATATGTCTTATGGTCCTAGGCAAGTTAAGTTTGTAAATGGGCAAAATCGGCTAAGGGGGAAAAAAGTTCCCCTTGAAGAACTGAACCAACCTCTGAAAAACTACACTTTTTTTTACATGTTTTTTGTATTTTTGTTAAATAAATGAAACATTTGTTATATTTATCAGGGAAGGTGCTCTCAACGCCCCCACTGACCCCCATCACTCTCCCCCCAAAACAAACGCCCCTGACAATTTTTTTTTTTATTATTTTTTTTACATTTTGGAGGGTATAAAAGATTCGGCACTGCCGAATTTAACACTATCACTTGTTTTTACTAACTTCCACAAAAAAATTAGTTTTTAGTAAATTTTTTTAGTTAACTCGCTTTACAAACTTTTGATTTGTTACTGATTTTTTAATAATTTTTTCAGTTGATATTTGCAAAATTATCGTACTAAATTTTGATAATTATTTTGTAAATTTTACAAAACAAGTTAGTAAATTTCATATTTTTTTCTAAGAAAAAAACTATAATTAAATATTATTTTTTTTTTCTATTTTTTTACTTAAGTTAAACTGTTTTCCAAGAATAAAATGTCCACATTTTTTTTAAGATCAAGCAAAAAAAACTTATACATTTTTTTTTAAGAATAATTAAATATTTCTGAAAAATGAACAAAACTAGTTTTTTTTTATTTTAATAATTTTTAATTTAAAGATTTTAAATTTCGCAAAAATTAAAAAAAAAAATAAATTAAAAAAATTTTAGAACAGAGTTTTTTTGTAAAATAGCAAAATAGTCTGCTAAAAATCTTCACAAAAATATTTTTAGATTCAGCAAACCGAATCAGTAAAATTGTTGAAAATTTTCTGTTATTTTCTAAAACTGAATGACAGAGAATTTACTTAAAATATCTATTTCAGCAGAAAAATCTGCTAAAAGTTTGCTAATTCAAATTGAAAGTCATTTTACAAATTTTTTGACAAAGCTTTCTTTTGAGTGAACATAACATTTTTTTAAAATTATACTCGATTGATAATAATTGCGTTAAGTATTGTTAACTTGGTATGTAACAAATTGCAAATACACCCAAAAAAAACGTAGGTATTTAACACTAAAAATTTAACTAAATTTTAGTTCAAAAGGACCTATTGCAGAAATTGGTAACCAATACTAAAATTTTTTACTAAATTTATTGAAAACCAGTAAAAATTACTAATTTAAGTACTTTGAAGATACTAAAAATAGTAAATAATTAGTAGATTTTTGTACAAAATCACTTACTAAACCTTTTACTGTAGAATTATTTTGAGTGTACTGTAGAACCGTTTCTAATTTGTAGACAACCAGTGTAGATGTTTTTGAAATTTTTATGTTTGGTTCCGCACTCAAAATAAATTCTCTGTCAAATCAGCAGAAAAATCTGCTAACAATACACCTTTGAGCCATGTGAGAAATCTGCTGATTTTAGCAGACTTGGTTTGCTAAATATCTGTCTTGATTATCTAGGTGAAATCAGTAGGGAAATTTGTCGAGACAGCAGAAAAATCTGCATGAAAAAACTTGAGAAAATTTTCTAAGTTTTTTTTAATTTGTACTGTTTTCCAAGTAAAAAAAACTTATACATTTTTTTCAAAACGGAATAACTAAATCATTCTGTAAAATTAACAAAACAATCTGCTGTTTTTTTATTTTGATAATTCCCAAGTAAAAATTTGAAGGATCAGTACTGATCCGAAAAATGGATCGGATACAATTTCATCCGAAAATGGGTTTATCTAATTATATAAACCCATTTTTCGGATAACATTGTATCCGCCCGATTAAAACTGATCTAATCTTAGCGATCCATTTTTCGGATCAGTACTGATCTTTCAAATTTCGGATCAGTACTGATCCGAGTAAGATCTTTTAAATCTCGAATATATAAAAATATATCTAAACATTTTTACTCGGGTTT
Organism: Pegoplata infirma; assembly: GCA_963921195.1. Lineage (NCBI taxonomy): Eukaryota > Metazoa > Arthropoda > Insecta > Diptera > Anthomyiidae > Pegoplata > Pegoplata infirma. Next base: position 130,294,235 of record OY992540.1, on the reverse strand, counting down.
TTAGTTTAAGGGTTTAAAACTTCACAAAATCTAATTAAAATTTACATATTAATTTAATACTTAAAAATTAAAAAAAAAAAACAAGTAAAAAAGTTAAATTCGGCCTTGCCGAATATATTGACACCCTCCATAATGCAAAAAAAAGACTATTTGCATAAAAAAATTCTTTTGAAAAAAAAAAATTGCAGAAAAATTTTTTTGGTGAAAAAAAATTTCGCGATTTTTTTTTTTTTTTTTGTAAAAAAAAATGGGTTTGTACTTGTACAAGTACAACTCTGTCTCCAATTCTGTTCACATATACCAACCAGCAACCAATTTAAAGCATTTTGTATTTTAGGTTATGTAGAATGCATTAACATTTTCGAGGTGTTCTTACATTTTCGTTCATAACTTCTGAACCGGCTAACCGATTTTTCTTAAATGCAAACAACTTAGAACAACAACAAGCAAATGTGCTAAGTCTCAGTCATATATCGTTGGCTTAGTCGGCAAACCTGTCAAGTCCTTTTTTAATTTTTAATTTTATGAGGAACAAAAAACTTCCTAACTTTTTTTTAATATATATACTTTATGGGGTCCCAGACCGATATTTCGGCGAATTACAAACGGAATGACAAACTTATTTATATATAAATAAGTTTGTCATTCCGTTTGTAGTTTATTTAAAAAGTTTACCGTTTAGTCGTTTAAAAAAAAAAAACATTTGTTTGATGTTCAGTTTTAATTAATGACTACTCCTGTCCTTTGTTTCAAAAATAAAACACTAAAAAATAAAGACTTTCATTAACATTTAATCTTTAAGTCATTTATTTTTGTCATTTATTTTTGTTCTGTAAGTAAAAACTACTGATTATTCTTTAAATTTAAAATGATTTGTGTAAGTAATTTTTTTTTAAATTGTTGGTATTTTTTAATGAGATATCATTAGTTTTTACCTACACAAGTTATTTTTTTGTAGAAAAAAAATTCAAAAAATTATTTATAGAAATATAAAAACATGTTTGTATCTTGTGACTTTGGCACGATGGGTAGAGTGTCTGGCCAGAATGTAGTTGTTTGCGGGATCGATTCCCCAAAATTTTTTTAAAAATTTAAAAAAAAATATTTCAATAGAAAATTGTAAAAAATAACCAACGAAATCATTAATTTTTAATGTTTTCGTAGGTTATTTTTTTGGAATTTGTTGGTAAAAATAACAGAACTATCATTAATTTTTAATGTTTTCGTAGGTTATTTTTTCGAATTTGTTGGTAAAAAAGAATGAAAAAAACGTGATTTTTTAATGTTTAATGTTATTTATTTTAGAAAATTTTGTCAACAGTAGAAAATAAATGTTGATGTTTGTTAAAACAAATGAATAATTACTGGGATGGTTTTCAATTGTTTATTCATTGGTTTAAAGTGGGTTTTTCAGTTGTTTTTGCCTACAAAATATTTTGAGTGTACCCTCTATCACTAAGTGGAGGGTATAAAAATGCCAACAAAATAATCTGCGAAAAATCTGCTGAAAAATATGATCGGCTCGAATTAATTTAAATGAAAGTTTGATTCTAACTCTACTCTCAAAAAAAAAAAAACTCTGTCCAATAAGCAGAAAAATATGCTGAAAATACACCCATTTTTAGCCATATGAGAAAATCTGTCAAGACAGCAAAAAAACCTGCTGATTTCATATTAACAATTTAAACATCTTAGATGCATTATATTATTTTTTTGATCTTTTTGATATTAATATAATATAAATCAAAAATTATTTTGAATATCATTTTGTGTTCTAATACCCTGTTCTCACGTACAGCTTAAAACCGTTGTTAGCACCAATATTTTTAGCACATTCTTTATTCTATTACTGTTAATTGAGAGATAATTTTGCTCAAAACGGTTTTTAGCTGTACGTGTGAACGGGGTATAAAACTTATAAAAATCGATTGCAATTGTTTTTCAATAATTATAACACCGTCCGACAAAAATGAAAAAAGTCGTTAAACACGAGCTGGATAATATACGTTTGAAAATAGAGACAAAATGTAGTAAAACTGCATTAACAGTTTTTCTTTTCGTGATCCTTCTTCCTTATAAAAGGACTTCAAAGTTTTAGAGAATTAAAATTTATAAAATATTTTTTTTTTAATTTGCACTTATCCCAGGATGCCACTAGTGATAGAAAATGAAAGTGGAGAATCTCCCCCAATTTTCCTATTTAATAACACTGTGAAAAAATACTTCTGATGTGACATAGTATATGTTGTTGGTCTTGTCGAGTAGATCACAAAAATGCCCATTAAACTTGCCAGACACCCTCAAATTTTAAAGTTATTGTCAAAAAACGTTTTTTTGGGACTTTTCTCACTAAACCTTGTGTAATTCAGAAAATTTTCAACCGATTTTAAATTTCTTAACTGTTTTTGATAGAAGAAGGATGAAGCTTTCCATGTGTGTGAATTGGTCTACACATATAAAAAAGATATTTATTGATTTTTTCTAATCTAATTTTTTTGTTATTTTTTGAAAATTTTTCGAGTTTATCAATTTTTTTCTGCTATAGTTCGTTTAACAACCTTTATATTTATAAACGTATTTTTAAAGAAAATTTAATTCTGAATTCGATAAGCTTTATCCTGAAGAAATCGGATAACAATTGACAGAGTTGTAATATTTTTTCTTAAAAAGAAAATTATGATTTTGCAGGAAATCGGCGTTCAGATTAGAGTTTGCAAAACGATTAAAATCGTAATCGTAATCGCGATTAATCGCACCAATTAATCGTAATCGTAATCGACAAAAAAATCATGCGATTACGATTAAAAATTTTCTTTGATATACACTGATTTAATAATGATTTTAAAATACAGTTGAACCTCGATTATCCGGGTTGCACGGGACCGGACTAAGCACGGATAATCGAAAAACACGGTTGAAAGAGGTTATATATTTTTCTACATTTGTATATGTTCGTGAATATATTGCACGGATAATAGAGGTAAAGCACGGTTAATAGAGGTAAAAACAATAACAAAAAATACAATATGTACGTACATGTATGAATTGCACGGATAGTAGAGGTAAAGCACGGATAATAGAGGTAAAAAACAAACACACAGCATGCCGGTTAATAGAGGTACCGGTTAATAGAGGGCCGGATAATCGAGGTTCAACTGTATATTATTTTGGCCTACGATTCATTTAACTTATTTGCAATGTCTCTTTCCTTTTTTCTTGTAAAAGTAATTTAACAGGCCTATTCACAGTTATGACTGGTTATGACTAAATTTATTATTTTTAAACTTCATATTCCCTGTGTTTGTTGTAAACAAAATCATAGAAAGTCACAAAATTTAAAATTATTTGTCAACTTTGAGACAATTTTAAAACAAAATTTGAATTTTTTTATGATTGTTTACAACAACCACATGGAAAAAATTTAGTTATGATTGAGTTATGTTTTTTTTTGTGAATAGGCCCCTAAATTTGAAGTAAAATTTAAATTTTCATATTAGTAACCCCACAATTTTGTTTTAAAAATATGAAATCCAAAAGGATTTGGCTGAATTTAGTCAAAAAATTCGGGCATGAAGTTTTATAAAAAAATGTAGTTTTATAAAAAAAACGTAGTTTTATAAAAAAACGTAGTTTTATAAAAAAACGTAGTTTTATCAAAAAACGTAGTTTTTTCTCTGGTTGTAGACTGAAGACGCTTTTCTAAATTCCCTTATAAATGTTCACACAATCAGCTCTTCTGTGGCCATTGGCAGATATTCTGACACGAAATTCGAAAGATTATAATTTTCGGGACCCCCAAAAATATGTATACTAGGGCTATAACCAAATTTTTGGCATAGCACCACGTGATAAACAATGTTGTTTTATTAAACAAAATTGCATTCTCCGATCATTTTGCAAAAAAAAAAACCACACGCACAGAAAAAAATAAAAATGAATTTCAATTACGAAATTCGTTGATTCAATTAAAAAATTAATTGATTTCGGACGTATCACGAAAATGCGCATATTAATTACTCATTTTGTTTGAAAATAGTTTTAAAACTTAATTAAATTGTTAATTGAATCAATTAAATTTTTAATTGAAAATAAAATGGAAAACCAATTAAAATTGTAATTAAATAAACTTAAAAAAAAATTAATATAAAATTGAAATCAATAATATAGATTTATTGATTCACATAAAAATTTTTATTGAAAAAAGACCAAAACTCAATTTAATTTTAAAAGATGAACTTCAAAAAATGCCCTAAAATAAATAAACATAGAATGTTTTTGTTTTATATTATTAAGAAATTTATTTTCTTTATTAAATATAAACACTTGGTATAGTTTTGCATAGAAACATCATAGTAGTATTTTAAAATATCAATAACTATTTAAAATTACATTTTTATTTTGAAATCTTGTTATTGCATGCATTTTTGTCGCCTTAGTAAAGTTGAAACAAAAAAAAATTGTATTATATTTCAATGTCCAAAACACAACTGTACACATTTATTAGCAAAACACTTTATCCGCAACGACCGCTCGCCTTAAAGAAAACAATAAAACTAAATTTTTTTGTTGCTTTTATGTATTCATTGGCTGCTACCACCAAAATATACAAAACAATAGTTCAAAAGTTTTTTTGTTGCTTTTTGCATTTTATTTTTTTATTGGCTACTAACACTAATGCATACAAAACCGGTTTCGTTTGTTTATTTTATTTTTATTTTCAGTAAAGTTAAGAATTCAATTAAAACATTAATTGAATCAATTAAAATGTTTAATTGAAGTTAAATTTAATATCAAATCCATTTTTAATTAAAAAAAAAATCACGATATTATTTTCTGTGCGCACCAAATGCATTTTCTAAAAGTCCTCAAGATTTTTGTTTTATTAATACAATTTTTATGTATTTTGTATTTAACAACAAGTAACAAATAAAAAAATTAAAAAAACACTGATGTCTATTTATTGAAGGAAATAAACTTTAGATTAAAAGTTCATGCGGATTTACACAATGGATAAATATCACAATGGATAAATATCTAATTACATAAAAATGCAATAAACAAGAAAGTGAAATTTTCTAAATATGTGGTAATTTTAATTTTGTTGGGGAGGGGGGTAGTAACCAACGGGTACCTTCCCCGCCTACCTTAGTTTTAGTTTCGGACTCGATTAAAGCGGAATCATAGTTAAAATAGTTACATTTTGCGATTTAAAAAAAAAAAAATACAAAAATAGTAATTTAAAACTTCATCGCGTTTGGTGCGTGTACTTTTTTAACATCCACGAAAAAGTGAAAACATTTTTCTTTATAGTTTTTCGTTGCCTATATGACTGTGCTATGCCAATTTTGATATTTGCAAAAAATGTAAAAAACGTATAGCCCTAAAGTATACACATAAAAGTAATTTTTGTGGAATGTTTTTTTTTACCAAAGGATCCTTTATTACAAATTTCAAGAGTCCAGGATCGCTTTCATAAAATATGAAAAGGACAAAAATTACACTTTTTTAACCAATTTTACCACCCTTCGAAATTAATTTTACAACAAGTACTTTTTTTCAGACGGTTTTTTTACCAAAGGATCCTGTATTCCAAATTTTATACCTATTTGTCCCCTTAACAATTTATCAAAAATCCGGCCACATTTTTTAATTGTTTTTTTTTTTTTAGTTTAGGTGTTTGTCTATCCACATAAAAAATTCACGAGGGCATTTTTCGTATTTTTCGAGAAAATCGCATTTGAATATTGGATTTCAGAAAAATTCTATAATTCTCTTGTACTTTATTGTGTCAACACCGCGTATGAGTAACGACTATTTGCGAAACCAATGAATTTTCGTTACTCATACGCGGTGTTGACACAACAAAATACAAGAGAATTACAGAATTTTTATGAAATCTAATATTCAAATACTATTTTCTCGAAAAATACGAAAAATGCCCTCATTATTTTTTTTGTGTGAATAGACAAACATCTAAACTTAAAAAAATGTGCCCGGATTTTTGATAAATGGATTTTTTAAAAAATTAAAACTTTTTTCTGAAAATTTTCCAAAATTAAAAAAGGTTAGTAGATAGCCCATAAAAAAATTTATATTACCCGGTGAAAAATGTTCATATGTGAATCATATGTGGTCCAAATATGGACATGTATGTTCATATATGTAAATATATGTTACACATGCGAAAATTGGCGGCATGTGTACATATATGGCATGCGTTCACATATGTGCATATGTGTTCATATATGTTTCATATATGTTTGTCCATATGCCGCCAAATTTCGTATATGCTCATATATTAAATTTATATGTTCATATATGTAATCATATGTGAAATATATATGATTCACATTTGAACATTTTTCACTGGGTTAATGTTAATTTTTGCGATTGTGGTGCATTTCGTAAATATGATAAATATTTAATCATGGGAACTCGACACAATTTTGACAATTTTCCCAATATTTAACCACGTCTCATTAGTTTTTAAAAAATTGAAAAACCAAAAAAGCAATTTTCTTAGTTTTATATAGGGCTATACCACATATTTTTGTAAAATATTTTTTTTTTTTAATAAACTATTGCAATTATATTTATTTAAAAAACTCGATTAATCGATAATCGCGATTAACGGCTATTTTTTTAATCGTAATCGCGATTATGAAATATCTCTATTATTTGCAAACTCTAGTTCAGATATCCCAGGCAAAAAAAACAAATTTATCATAAGACGTCATGTACAATATTTTAAAAGGTTTTTGCCGCGCTGAATCTGAATCTGGCCTTTAAATTGCTCTATCTCGTCAGGTTTTTGAGATATTTAACATAAATTGATATATCAAAAACTTAATAAGTTATCGAAATTTCTAGGTTAAATTCGAATTCAGGAGGCCAAAAACCTTTAAAATAATGATACGCGACCTCTCAGTATGTTCGTTTGTTTTTTTTTTTTTTTTGCCTGGGTTATCCGCACGGCAATTTCATACAAAATCTTAATTTTCTTTTTTAGAAAAATTATCACAACTCTTTCAATTGATATCCGATTTTTTCGGCATAAAGCTCATCGTATTCACAATTAAATTTTCTTTAAGAATACGTTTATAAATATAAATGTTGTTGAACAAACTAGAGCAGAAAAAAATCGATAAACTCAAACAATTTTCAAAAAATAACAAAAAATTAGATATTGTTGAAAAAATCAATACATATCTTTTTTATACGTATAGACCAATTCACACACATGAAAAGCCCTATCCTTCTTCTATCCAAAACAGTTAAAAAATTGAAAATCGGTTGAAAAATGTTTTAGTTACACGTGGTTTAGTGAGAAAAGTCCCAAAAAATCGTTTTTTGACAATAACTTTAAAATTTTAGAGTGTCTGGCTAGTTTGATGGGCATTTTTGTATATTGGATTTTGTGTTTTTTGTAGCACAGTGTAATTTTTTACATATCGGAAAAAGGTGGTAAGTTACGTCCTTTCAAAAATGTATCCTTCAATATCATTAAAAATGTTCACCAAAATATTTTGATAAAGTTTTCAAATGATTTTATTCACATCCTTTTATCCTGGTATGGCAAAATAAAAAAAATAAAAATTAGGGGAAATCCTCCTCTTTCATTTGCCATCACCAGTTTCATCGTAGGACAAGTACAAATATTTCAAAAATATTTAACAAAATGTATCCTTTAAAATTTTGAAGTCCTTTTAAAAGGAAATAGGATCACGAAATGAAAAACTGTAAATGCAGTTTTACTCCATTTGATCTCTACTTTCAGACGTATATCATCCGGTTCATGTTTAATATTGGCTGTCGGACGGTGTAATTTCTTTCAATAACAATCGTATGCAACTGTCCTCAGCTTGCTATATAGAGATGTCTTGGGAAGTCCGCAGTGACTTTGCAATGTCATCGTGTCGTCACTGAGAATGTCCCAAGAACATTACCAACTGGGATGAACTGTTTTAATTTGAATCTCATTTAAGTTACCTCAAATTTTGTGTTGGGTTTACCTTAAAAAACCTGAAACTCAACAGGGGGTTTTTTCACGCGAATTTATTAAATTATTTACACCTTTTTTTTCACCTTTTAATTTTTAATACCACTGTGGGTAATTTTTGATGTTTTTTTTTTAACTTTTCATTTTGCAAAAACAAACCCAAGCTTATCATTGTACATGTTATAATTTTTCTTTTTTTAAAGGTTTCAATGCCATTTCATGAATTTTTTCTCCGTATTTTTTTTATTATTTTCCTAACAGCAATGTTTAGTCTTTATAACCTTAAGGCAATATATTTTTCTTCTTCATTTTTCTGTTTGTTTAACTTTTTCTTTCAAGAATTAAAAAAAAAAACCTTTACAGTCCCTTCTCAACACGAGTTGTTTTATTGGAGAAACAAAATAAAGATTTTTGTCATGTTGTTTCTTTTTTGCTTTGACACTGTGACACACAATACAAAATATTTTAAAAAAAAAAAATTGTTTGTAGCAATTTTTTTATAGCTTTTTTTACTATTTTTTTTTATTATTTTTTATTGTTATTTTTTTATTTGTTATTTAATACTCTTAGAATTATTTTTCTTTTTTTCCAAAAACGACTAGTATTTATTTGTGTATTTGCAATAGATATAGTATTGTGAAAACTGTATATAAATATTGATAATAATCGTCATTTTCCATTTCAGTTTCATTTTCTAATGTTGTTTTTTTTTTTTTAGTTTCCCAGAGTCTCTTTTAGCCATTTTATCATTTACAATTTATTTCTTTACAATTTAGTTAAGTGTATTTAACTGTAAATGACATTTGGCGTTAAATTAAGGAAATTTCTTAAATGTTAAACTAATTTATTATTAGAAGACAGAGACTTTTTATTTATAGAATAATTTTTTTTTTTAAGAAATTAATGAATGAAATAAAATTTATCAGAGCGTATGAGTAATAAATTTAATATAATATTTATTACTTATACGTCAGCAATTAAATTTAAGAGATTGCAATGGTGCAGTAGAGTGACATTTATCTTCAGCTTTTGATTTTCCTAATTGTTCGGGAAAATTTTTATTCTATTAGACCTTAAATCTAAATCTTAAGCTTAAATTCGTCGAATCCATGAATACCGTCCACAATGCCTTTTACAATGATGGTAAATTTTCTAATGTGAAAAAAATTACAAATTTTGATTTGAAATATTTTATTTTAAGTAAAAAAAAAAAATTTTTTTTTGTTATTTTTGAAAAAAAAAAAAAATTGACGATTTTTTTTTTAGTGTAAAATTGTTTTTGAGTATATTTTTTTTTAGAATAAAAATATTTTTGAAAAAAAAAGGCGAAACCAATCTGAAATTCAAGGTGTTCTTGATAACTTTTGAACAATTCGACCGATTTAGTTGAAACTCAATACCAAGCAGAAAAAATAAATTTCAAGCTTTAGCAGCCTCAGAGTTGCCTTTCGAAAATACGTGGTTTTAAACTAGTAAATTTGCTAAAAACCCCTTGCCGAAATTCACTCTTTTTCTTGTAATTTTTGAAGCATTTGACCGATTTCGCTGAAATGCAGTACCAACCTGCCTAGGTAAATGCCAAACATACATGCCAAACTTTAACAGCCTCATCAAAGTCTTTCAAAAGTAAGCGTGTTTTCTACAGACAGGCAGACAGTCGGACGGACAGACGAATATCGTTAGATCGACTTAAAATTGATCAACGATCATGAATATATAGACTTTATGGCGTCCTAGACCAATATTTCGAGGTGTTACAAACGGAATGATAAACTTTTATATACCCTCTATCACAAGAGTGATAGAGGGTATCAAATCATAAGATTTTTTAAATCGGTCAAACATTTTTCGAGTTATATAGACAAGAAATTTATTAAAAAAAAAAAAAAAAAAAATCGTCACCCTTTTATAGAGCTTGACACAAAATTTCATTTAAATTAATTTGAGCCAAATGCGACCATTCGCCTTCGATAAGTTTTAGTTTTTAAAGAAATTTGAAAATTTACATGAAACCTTATATTACGCTACATGCTACATTTAATCATCAAAAAAGTAATTTAAAAAAAAAATCATTGATTTAACAAGTTTGTAGCAACAATCTTAGAATAAGTAAAAAGTGCCAAAATGGTACCTTTTAATAAAAAAAAGTACCAACATTTTTGATAAAAGTGGTCAAAATATAACATTTTAAGGAACAAAATGGAAATTATTTTTATACCCTCCACTTAGTGATAGAGGGTATATATAAGTTTGTCATTCCGTTTGTAACCATAAAGTATATGGGACATTCCAAGCCAAATCACTCACTTTTAGACTCGACCCCTTTCGATTTATTTTATTTTTGGATATGTTTTAGTCCTTATTAAATGCAACTTGGACACCAATTTTCAGCCTTTTATTCCACGATGGTGTTGAGTAATCAATTTTTCAAAATGGCGATTTTCTCCAAAAAATTAAAAAAATTAAATTTTTAATTAATTTTGACCATTAAAAAATATAGATATTTTAAAAAAAGTTGGACAACGTTTTGTTGGTATTTAAAAGCAGTTTTAGAAAAAAAATATGAAAAAATTATTCGAAGTAATTATCACTTATTTTTTGACGTTTAAAAATTAAAATCGACTTTTTGAAAAAGTCCGAAACCTTCGATTTTTTTGTAAAAAACCATAAAAATTCTACTCTAAATTACGCAACTTTTAAGCCATAACTCGAAATGTGATCACAATTCTTTCTATTTTTTTTTTTAATTTTTAAAATTGCACCTTTAATGTTTTGGCTCTGATTTATTTTATATGGAGCTCCAAAAATAAAATAGATACTGACCCTAACTTACCCTAAATATATTCATTTGGAGGTAAATATACGTCTCACAAAAATTTAGGACGATCGGACATGGGTAAGGCATTTAGCATGGTCCTTGAAGTTTAAAAAACGGATTACAAGGAATAATATGATTTTTTTCTGTTTTTGCAAATTTTTTGGTATTTTAAGTTAAGTTTTAATTCAAGTGATTACAGAATTATGATGTGGAGTAAAATGCCTTTCTAATAAGGTACTAAAAACTAAAATCGGTTGAAAATCAGCCAAGTTATTACAACTTCCCCAGGCATCTAGCGTGTGCCATACCACTTGATTAAAAAATACGAGTCCCTTTTTTTAAATTTATTGAAATTTTCTACTGTAATAACATTTTTTCATTACTCATGTTTCAGTGTAATATTTTTTTGGTTTTTCCAAATTTTAAAACAAAAAAAAAAGAAATTTTTTTTTAAAATAGAGATTTCAAAAGGGTGTTGAAAATGCAGGCATTTTTAGCACTAATTTAAAAAATGTTAGCAAAACACAATATGAAAAATACTTGTCATCTAATTACATTTGAACTTAAAGAATAAAAAAATGTTATTACAGTAGAAAATTTCAATGAATTTCCAAAATCGTATTATATTGCTTAATCAAGTGTTCTGCCATACGTTAGATGCCTGGGGAAGTTGTAATAACTTGGCTGATTTTCAACCGATTTCAGTCTTTGGTACCTTATTAGAGAGGCATTTTACTCCGTATTATAATTCTGTAACGACTTGAATTAAAAATTAACTTAAAATATCAAAAAAATTAAGAAAACAGAAAAAAATTCATATTTTTCCTTGTAATCCGTGTTCTAAACTTCAAGGCCCATGTGGAACACCTTATCCATGTCCGATCGTTCTTCATTTTTGTGAGGCGTATTTTTGCCTCGAAATGAATATATGTATCTAGAGTAAGTAAGGGTCAGTATCTACCAATTTAATTTTTTTGGAGCATCATATAAAATAAATCAGAGTCAAAAAATAAAAGGTGCAATTTTCAAAATTTGAAAAAAAAAATAGAACAAATTGCGATCACATCTCGAATTATGGCTTAAAAGTTGCGTAATTAAGAGTAGAACTTTTAGACGTTTGTAAAAAAAAATCGAAGGTTTCGGACTTTTTCAAAAAGTCGATTTTAATTTTTAAACGTTAAAAAATAAGTGATATTTACTTCGAATAAAGTTTTTAATATTTTTTTCTAAAACTACATTTAAATACCAACAAAACGTTGTCCAACTTTTTTTAAGATATCTATATTTTTAACTGGTCAAAATTAATTGAAAATTTTATTTTTCCATTTTTTTGAAAAAATAGCCATTTTGAAAAATTGATTACTCAACACCATCTTGGAATAAAAGGCTGAAAATTGGTGTCCAAGTTGCATTTAATAAGTACTAGAACATATCCAAAAATAAAATAAATCGAAAGGGGTCGGGTCTAAAAGTGAGTGATTTGGCCTGGAATTCATGATCACCGATAGATTTTAAGACATTCTAGCGATGTCCGTCTGTCTGTGGAAATAGTGATCACGGCCAAAATATTACACGGAGGTGACTGAAACTTTACATATTTATTGGAAGTTCTCCCGAGAAGTTTGGTATTGCATTTGAGCGATATCGGTTCAGCGGTTCAAAAGTTATGAACGAAAATGTAAGGACACCTCCAAAATCTTAGTACATTCAACATAACCTAAAAATACAAAATGCTTTAATTCGGCTGGTGGTTGACATATGTGAACGTAATTGAACACCAAATGGTATTTAAACAAGTACGAACATATTTTTTGACAAAAAAAGAAAAAAATTGCGGATTTTTTTTTACCAAAATTTTTTTTTTGCGGAATTTTTTTTCAATTTTTTTTTTTTTTTTTTCAAAAGTAATTTCCTTTTAAATAAAGTTTTTTTCAATAATCTTTTTGAAATTGTGGAGGGTATCACTACATTCGGCAAGGCCGAATTTAACTTTTTTGCTTGTTTTTTTATAAAAAGTACCAAAATAGTACATTTTAATTAAAGAAACTAATTTGTTACAAAGTTTATATTAAGAAAGTTTATTTTGGTACTTTGTAGTTTTTTTGTATACAAAAAATACTAGTTTGATATTTTTTAAGTACTATTTTGATACTTATTTATAAAGTATTGTTTTAGTGCTATTTTATTAAAAAGTAGTATTTTGATACTTTATGTTATTAATATATGCCAATTTCAGTGTTGCCACCTCATGTGTAATTACACATATCATGTGTAATTTTCTTGTTCATGTGTAGCCCATGTGTAATTGTCTGCATGTGTAATTCATGTGTAATTTGAAATTTTTACTATTTGGAGCATTTTTTTCATAATTTGTTTTAACAAGACTTTTGGCAGATTTTTCTGCATAAATGAATATTTTAACGATATTCTCTGTCATTCACTTTTAAAAAATAACAGAAGTTTTTTTAATTATTTTGCTGATTCTGTATGTTGAGTTTACAAAAATATTTTTGTGAACATTTCAGCTGATTATTTTAAAATTTTACAGAAATTGTTTTTTTTATTTTGTGAAATTTTAACAATTAAAAATTGCCAAAATTAAAAAATAGCACACTATTTTGCTAATTTTACAAAAATCATTAGTATTTTTCAAAATTTATTAAAAAAAATTGACGATTTGAAAACTAAAAGAAAAAAATACAACAATATGTTTCTGTTTTTTCACCAAGTCTGCAGATTTTATGCTTTACTCAGCAGGGTTTTCGGTTAAAATGAGCAGATTTTCAGCTGAAATCAATATATTTTTTTTGCTGTTTTTCAGATTTTCTTTTGCTTTGACTTAGATTATCCAGACAGAAATTTCGCAAAAAAAAATATAATTCGTAGGTTTTTTGAGCAGTAAAAACCAGGCTTAGGGCGGATTACACAATGTCCAGTTAGCTGTTAACTGTTCATTTAATAGAGTCTTATGTCAAAATCGACTTAATCGACAGACTTAAATGTTATATTTTTAAAATTTACAAAAAAACGTTATTAAAAAAAGCATGTGTAATTTCATGTGTAATCTTGGCATAATCCATGTGTAATTCGTGATTTCATGTGTAATTTTGGCATGATCCATGTGTAATTTAAGATTTTGTTGGTGGCAACACTGGCCAATTTGGTACATTTTTTAATAAAATAATTAAAATGGTACAATTTCATAACAAACACTATTTGGGTATAAATAGTTTTTATTAAAAGGTACTACTTTGTTGATTTTCATAAAAAAGTACTTTTTGTAAAAAACACCATTTTGGTACTTTTTATAAAAAACACCATTTTGATACTTTTTTTATATTAGGTTTTATTTTAGGCCTTATTAGTTCTTTTTACAGAACATTATTCTATTGGTATTTTTTAAAAAGTACTATTTTTGTAATTTTTTAAAATGTACTATTTAAGTGATTGTTTTATTAAAGTACCGTTTTATTAAAAATTACCATTTTGTTCCTCGTTATTTAAAAAGTACTATTTTTATATTTCTTTTTATTAAATAATTTAGGTACTTTTATATAAAAGTGTGCTTTTTTGGTACTTTTTATAAAAAAACACTATTGTAATTTTATAAAATGTACTATTCTCATGCTTTTTGTAACAAAATACTATTTGTACCAAAAATTTACTTTTTTTTAAAGTACCAAAATAATACGTTTTTACAAAAAGTATGTGTCTGAATGTTATTCTTTAATAAACAGTAACGAAAAAGTACTTTTAAGAAAAAAGTATTAACAAAGTATTTCTGGTTAAAAAGTACCAAAACAGTACTTTTTTTAAATAAATTTCCGTAATTTTGAGAAATTGTATGTCATTCCAAAAAAATGCTTTGCATAAAGCAAACATTTTTACACATAAATAACACATGCATCCGAAGAAAATCACACATGAAACACAAAATTCAAATAGCAATATCTCGAAAATCGATCAACTGATTGAAAATTGTTTTCGATATTCGTATTGAAAAGAGATCATTCTCATTTCTCTTTATTTCTTTATTTTGCAAAAAGTCTAAAATTTTGGTTTAAATTTTTCAAAAATCTAAAACTTTAATCGAATGGTGTCACGGGTTAGAATATCGGATTTGGCCCAAATTAAGTTTAAATGAACGATTGTCTCAAGCTCTATGAAAAGGTTAAAGTAAAGAAATTATTATATATATTTGCTGAAAATACACCCATTTTGAGCTATATAAGAAATCTGCTGACATTAGTAGACACGGTTTGCTGAAAATCTGTCATGATTATCCAAGTGAAATCAGCAGTAAATCTGTCAAAACGGCAGAGAAATCTTCTATCAGTGGCCAACAACAAGGTTTTTATACAACGCTGACTTGTCCTTGGTGACATTTGAAAAAATTTTATAAAGGGAGGATCAGCATTATGTCAGGGGTGACTGTCGACTGGGGTATTGTAACAATGATAAATTCCCATTCATTTCTTTGTTTTAAAGTTCGTTAAAATATGCTGATTTTAATCTACCACACTTTAAGTGTGACAATCGCAAAGTGCTGGTGAAGGAAGAAGGATACTCCCGAAAGTTGCCGACATCTCCACTTAGCCTATTTTTTTGACAGAAATAATTAATATGGAATCAAACTGAACTAAATAAAATTTCAGTTATAATATATAAAGTCCAACGTTATAAAAATACAATCTTGCAAATTAAAAACAAGAAAATTGAAACAATACGTTAAAACCTTAAACCAACACTTAAATTTTTGCTTCACTTTTTTTGTTTGAAACATTAACTGCAGCAACAAGAATACAATCATAATTCGTTTATGAATACTTTATGACCTTTACGACTAACAAAAGCTGCCATAAAACTTAAGAAAAACATGACCACGTAATATTTTTTTTAATTTTTTGTTCTTATTTCTTAAATAAATAAAACAATCTAAATAAAAAAAAAAATTGTTGATGTTACCGCAATGCGTGTAAAGTTTAGATATGAATTAACAAAAATCTAGAAAACGAAGGTAAATTAAAGGGAAAAACTTTCATAAAAGTTGCTTAATAAGAAGAAAATCAGTAAAATTGACAAAAATTTTTGAAATCATGGCCGCTGTTCCAAAAAAAGTAATTCACATAAAAATTGTGAAAATTAAAATTTCCGAATTTTTTTGGTGTTCTAGATTTCACATCCGAATTTCTGTTTCGTTTTATTTCATATAAATAAAATTTGGTGAAAGTAAAACCAATGCACTTTTTTCCTTATGATTATTTTAATTTTAATTATTCGATTTCAACTTCAAATGAAACTTGATTTCATGTGATTCGGAAATTTTCATGTGAATTGAAAAGTTGTGAAAGACAGAACAGAGGGCCACATAAAATTTATAGAAGTTCGAAAAAATCACAAAAATTGAAGAATAAAAAAATTAGAAAGTAAAGAAGAAAAATTTTGGGTTCTCAACTTGGAAAAATTTTAAAAATCAAGAATATTCAAAAAGTAATGAAACGTTTTTCAAATATTTTTTAAAGTAAAACAAAGTAGTAAAATATGCAAAAATAAGTAGAAATTGTGGAAAAATTTGAATAATGGAAAATTTTGAAAAAAAAATAACAAAATTCTAGAAAATATTAGAAAAATTAATTTCAATTTAAAAAATTTCAATTTAAAAAAAATCAAAAATCTGATTAATAAAAAAAAAACAAATAAAATTCTAAAGAAAAGAAACAAAAATCAGTAAAAATTATGGTAAATGTTAAAAGTTTCAGAAAAAAAATCTATAGAAAATACGCAAAACCCTCAAGAAAAATATAGGAAACTATTAGAAATAATCTGTAAAATATACAGGGACCCCTGTAGGTAAGTTGGTAGCATGCTAGTCTATGAACCAGGGGGTCGTGAGTTCGATCCCCACCAAAACCCTTGGTTGATTTCACTACAACGCGACGTTGGTCATTGTTACCAGTTCCCGGTTAGGTTGAAATTATTAAAAATTATTTGTAATTAAATGGAAAAAAATAAATGGAATTATGGAATCAAATTATTATCAATCCGTAAAATTAATCTTAAATTAAAACATTCCGTTAAATTAAGGAAACTCAAAAAAAATAGAATATTTATTCTTTAAAAATTAAGCAAAAATAAAGAAAGCATAAGAAAAAAATTGGGAATATTTTTGATAAATTTAACAAAACTAAAGAAAACAAGTAGAGAAGTTAAATTCGACTTGGTCGAATCTATGAATACCCTCCACCAACGGCGTATGCAAGACTGTTTTTTCAGGGCCCAACAACAACAACAAAAAATTTTTGTTGTTTTTTTCGTGAGATTTGTGTTTTCCAATACATAAAAAAAAATATTTTTTTGTTGTTGTTGTTGGGCCCCCCCTCTGTATACGCCGATGCCCTCCACAATGTCCTTTTTAAGTGATAATAAATTTTCTAACGTGAAAAAATAACATTTTTGATTAGAAATATTTTTTTTTTGTGTAAAACAACTTTTTTTTAGTAATTTTTGAAAAAAAAAAAAATAATTTACTAATTTTTTTTTAGTGTAAAATTTTTTTTGAGTGTAAAATTTTTTTTGAGTGTATTTTTTTTTTGTTTTTAGTTCTAAAAATATTTTTGAGTGACAAAAATACTTTGTAATATATTTTTGTGACTTACCAATGTTTTTAAAACATGTTTAACGGGTTTTCAACACGTGAATTTAAGGTGAAACTAATCTGAAATTCACGGTTTTGCTAATAACTTCTGAACCACTGGACTGATTTGGCTGAAATTCAGTACGAACCAGGCCAGGGGAACGAAAAATATATATGCCAAGGTTCAGCCTTCTTAGAATTGCGTTTCGAAAGTTAGCGTGTATTTTATCTCATAAATTCACGAAAAACCCTTGCCGAAATTTTTTGCTCGTAACTTTTGAACCACTGGACCGATTTTGCTGGAATACCAACCTTACCAAGTAAATGCCCAACATATATGCCAAACTTCAGGAGCCTCCGTAAAGTCTTTCAAAAGTTAGCGTGTTTTCAACAGACAGACAGACGGACGGACGGGCGGACTCTAGCGATGTCTTAAAATCGATCGAGGAACATGAATATATATACTTTATGGAGTCCAAGACCAATATTTCGAGGTGTCACAAACTGAATGACAAACTTATATTTACCCTCTATCACTAGAATGGAGGGTATAAAAATATTATGGAAAGTTCAGAAAAATTCGATAAAATGTCCGCCAAATCAGAAAACTTCGGAAAAATATTGGTAAGCTAAAACCCAAATCAAAAAATTACAGAAACAAATTACGCCAAAATTCTAAAAATTCTGAAAAATTGAGTAAAATTTTCAAAATATTCTGTTAATTTAAGAAAAAATTACAAAACTTTAGCAAAAATCTAAAAAGTTCAGAAATTTAGGAAATAAATAATCAAATAAAAAAAACAAGTAAGAGTGTTAAATTCGGCTGTGCCGAATCTTTTAAACCCTCCAACATGCAAAAAAAAATCAGGGGCGTTTTTTTTTGGGGGGGTCGGTAGTGGTAATGGGAGGGGGCAAATTTCCTCTCGAATATGTGTTTAAAAATTCATTCTTATGCTTTTTGCACTTAAGAAATAAAAGTTTATCATAATTAAAAAGATTTTTTTTTTATTCCACGCCCATAAAAGGGGGCGGACCGAAAAAACGACATTTTCTAATTCTCTGGCTCCAAATGCAGGACTTTGAACTTCTTGTGGCATAAAAATGTTACATTTGTTAAACAAAAACACAAAAAATCATGTAAAAATATGGTATTTTTCACAGGTTGGTTTAGTTCTTCAAGGGGGAACTTTCTTCCCCCTGGTCTGATTTTGCTCATTTACGAACTTAACCTGCCTATGAACATAAGACATATTCGTGTCAAATGTCGGGAGTCTAGCTCTTTTGTTTTGGACTGCATCGTGTTAACTACAGACGGACAGACGGACGGACGGACAGACGGACGGACATCGCTAGAATGTCTTAGAATAGATCACTGATCATAAATATATATACATTATGTGGTCCTAGACCGATATTTTAATGCGTTACACACGGAATGACAAAGTGAGTATACCCCCATACTGTAGTTGGATGGTATAAAAATTGGGAACATTTTTGATTAATTTAACAAAACTAAAGAATTATGGAAATTTCAGAAAAATTCTTTAAAATTTTCGCCAAAATCAGAAAATTTCGGAAAAAATTGAAAAACCAAATCAAAAAATTACAGAAAACAAATTACGCCAAAATTCTAAAAATTCTGAAAAATTTAGTAAAATTTTCTAAATATTCTGTTGATTTAAGAAACAATCACAAAAGTTTAACAAAAATCTAAAAAGTTCAGAAATTTAGGAAATAAAGAAGAAATAAAAAAAAAAGTTAGTTAAGTTCTGAAAAATTAAGGCAAATTTCGATTATATAGAAATTTATTAAAATATTCCAACAAAAAACAAAAACCTTTCGAAAGCTTCGCGAATTTTTGTGTATAAATATCGTTTCAATATCTCAGACTTTTTCTGTAAAAAATAGAATAGAAAAAATTATTTCATAACCTAAGAAGATTTCTATTGGGAAAAAGTCACAAAATCTGAGAATTTTACTATACGAAAATTTTTTTTCTTAATATAGGATTTTTGGTGGGAAAATTTTCTATGTTGCTACACTCAAAATAAATTCTCTGTCCAATCAGCAGAAAAATCTGCTGAAAATACACCTATTTTGAGCCATATGAGAAATCTGCTGATTTTAGCAGACACGGTTTGCTAAATATCTGTCATAAGAGGTGAATAAATAAGTATAACAAGAAAAAAAAAACATACGCCGCACAGTGGTCAATTTCGCGAGATAGCGGTCAAAACTCCATAACTTTTGACCGGATTGGTATTTTTTTACGCAATTTGTTTTGTTCAATAGGAGGGACTTTAAGCTTATATTTGCGTGTTCAAACGTTAAAATCGACTGATAGGAACGTAAGTAATGTGGAGTTAAAAATGCATTTTAATTTTTTGTTGAGTTTCCATGTAAAAGTTGAATATTTTGACATGTTAAATAGGTATGTTTTTTATAATTTCTTATTTTCTTCAATTGTATTTTACAACCAATACTTATTTATTATTCCTAAACTTAGTTTTGGCCAGAAAATGCCAACATTTGGCCCCTGACATTTATTTAGTCTCAATATTCACAGGGGCCAAAGGTTGGTTTTTTTGGAAGAAAGCTAATTCTTGTGAGGATTAAACTGAAAAATAACACTGAAATTCCCAACAATATCAATACCATTTGGATATATTATATACAGAACACAACATCGATAAAATTTTAAGTAAACTTTTACTATTGATTTAAAGTGCACATTTTATACTAAAATTAGAAACAAATTATAATCTTTAAACTAGTATTAATTAAACAACATTAGTAAAAATTTCTTCCAAATAGCTTTGATTTTCATTTTGCAGTAGTTGTTTAGCTTCTTCATCTAACTCTAATGAGGTTGATTTCCATTTTTGTCGAATACTGGACATATATGGGTCTGATGTGCACAACAAAATATTAATAAGATCTTCATTAGTACAATATCTGGAAATTTTTCTTGTATTGTGCTCGCGAAAGAATCTGTAGTCTTTGTTCCTTTTTTCTTGCGCTTCTTCTGAGAGATCTCCAATTGGAAGCATATTGTGCTGAATTTTTTGTTCCCCATGGAACAAAATTTTATGAACTGTGGTTGGCATATGTCTCCAAGAATATTTTTGGTTATAAAGGGTTGCTGTCACATTAGCATACTGACCAAATTTTTTTGCATCTATCTTTTTGCTACATGCTATAACTTCTAATATGATTTGGAATCGTCGTATTAAATCATAATCTACTCCAGTTATAGAAGCAGTTTCTGGATCGGAAAAAATCTCCTTGCTGGGTTTCAATCATTAGAATTTCCTTCTCCTTGCTTTGGCTGGTCAATTATAAGGCCTATCTCACGGTATTTTTGTTAAATATCTTTTTTTTTTTGCTTTCTTTTTTTCCAAATTTTCTTTGTTGTTTCTCACAGTTTTGCCTAACGGGCCAAATTCCAAATCGTATCCCAATTTAAGAATATGCTCCATAAAACGAATTCAGCATGAAGAGGTGACATTCCAAATTCATATGCTTCACTAAAACTATCGTCTTGTGTTAATGGTTGGCTCAATTGACTTGATGTTTTTTGGCATATGGTGCAGCTTGACGAAGACTTTGTTTCGGTTAAAGCTTGTGCAACTTTTCCATCGATCATTGTAAGTGACATTTTAAAGTTAACTTCGATGCATTGGTCATTAAATTCAAATATCACTGGTTGAAGTTCTTTAATTTCATCTCTTATTTTGCCAACTTCTTCAGTTATGACATCTTTAATTTCTTTTTTGTAAGCAAACTTTATTGGTCTACAAAATTTTGTTGACGAGGGAATTTCATTCTTCCATACATCTATCTCTGCAGCTCTACTAGTTGACGGCTTTGAACCAATATAAGTTTTTGTTAAACGTAATGGAACGAAAGAAATCAGGAATAAATTGGCATCTGATGAATTTTCCGCATTACATTGTTTGTATTGTTTCTGGCCAGAGGACCCATCACATCCCCATTTAGAAATTAAAGTCATGCTGCAATTTTTAAACTTCTTTAAATAGTCAAATGTCTTTAATACTCGTTCTGCAGTGTGTTCAAGAAGATCCTGCAATTTTATTTCTGCTGAACTTGAAGTTACACTAATACTTAGCAGTTGGTGAAGGTAAGCAATCCTTTTTGGCAGAAACTATATCTCGATATGATGGAAAAATTCCACAATTTTTTTCATTGGTTCGCTTCCGCAATTCTGTATATTGGTTTTTTTCGTGATCTTTCACTACAATTATCAATTGGCTTTGCTGGTCGACCACCTTTTCCAGTTTCCGTGGTAGTTACTGATGGCTTTTTAAAAATAAGTTTATTTCTTAGCCATTCTTGGTTGCGTGAGTACAACAATTTCTTGTTTCTGGAACATTGATTGTACCGTTTTCTTAAAGTATTTAAAAAAAGTTTTTTATTTTTAAGTTATGAATTTTAATTTCTTGTTTGTCGCATATTTTGAATAATGGATTATTCATTATATGTAAAATAATGTAGTTTTCATCTTTCCGTTTAAAATATATATCAGATAGAACACTATAACTGAATTTAGCCATTGTTTAAACAATAATAAAGAGAAAAAACATGAATGCATGGATTAATATACTATTGCTCGAAGTTTCAACATGATCTTTTTTACCTCTTTGAAACATAATATAACAGGTACTTGGTTTTACCAGTTATTTCCATTGGTTTTAAATTTATTTGCAATTTTCAGGTATTTAAGTTATGTAATATTAGATGGCAATAAAATCATTTTTTACCTTTTCCAAATGAATTGCCAGATACCACATAATTTGAGAGTTCTATTGTCATTTTTGTCAAAATTTTGATACACCCTTCTATGTGGACTAGGTCCAAATATGGGCCAACTTCTCCTAATTTCAACAGAATTATTTTTTGGGTCAATAAGAACTCTTGTACAAAATTTCATCAAAACATATGCATAATAGCCACTTTCACATACAAATAACTTCTCAAAAAATATGACGTGCATTTGTACCGAATATCTTACCTTGGGTCAGAAAAATTGCTGTTGCTCAAAAAGTGCAGTCCCGATGCATGGACATGTATATATAGGAATGTAGGGGAGAGTTAGGACTACAAAATAGTAAATTTGTGTTTTGACTCAGCTTGACTCACAGGAGTTGTGCTCTATGAAGTAGGAAATTTCCGAGAAATTTGACCTTTTTTAAAAAAAATATTTAAATTGTTCTGAAAACAGTAGAGCTTCAATTTTTTTACCAGTAATAGGAAATAAATTAAGTTACATTACAAAATTTATTTCGTCCAAAAATCTTGAAAAACAAAAAAGTTATGATCATTTAAACTTTAAAAATTACCTAAAAATATCATAAATTTACTAAATTCTGAAAAAGCCCATTTTGGACCACCCTGTTCTCAGTGAAATAGTTGAAATAGAGTTCTAATTTTTTGGCTCCCGAGGTTTACTACTGTCTACTTTCATATGAGTCTAATAACTTTAAAATCGGAGAACAAAAACCAAAAGGAGTTTTGGCCGCTATCTCAAAATATTGACCACAGTGCGCCGCCAGCCAGCATCGAACTCGCCACCTTCCGATTTGAAAGTACACTTCTTAACCACTACGCTACGGAAGCTTATACTTTTATCTGGCGTTTTAGTTATTAAACATGTGTGTTGTTCGACAGCAGAGAAATCTGATTTTAGCAGAAAAAACTGCTGATTTTAGCAGAACAATCTGCTGATTTGAGCAAAATAATCTGCTGATTACAGCAGAACAATCTGCTGATTTCAGCAGAGCAGTCTGCTGATTTCAGCAAAACAATCTGTTCTCCTTTTTTTTATATAAAAAAATTTCTTGAAAAAATAATGAAATTCAGCAAACAAAATCAGTATAAACATTAGGGGTATAACCAAAATAAGAACCTATTATACCGGTATGGGCAATGTTATACTGACAACAAAAAACATTATCCGGGGTCATTTTGGTCAAAAAACCTTCGGCACCGATTGCATTTTCTAAAACACCACAAATTTAAATTTTTTTATGTTTTGTGGTGGGAATCCTTCCCTTCCACGGTTTTTTGGGTTTTTGTCATTTAGCAACATAAATGAAACAAAAATAAAATAATAGTATGGTTTTAAACATTAGAAATATGGGTTGCCTTATTAATTGCAAAAAATATTAACGAAAACTTCATCGCAATCGGTGCCGAACCTTTTTTAACATTCGCGGAAAAAAGAGCACACATTTCTTATTGTTTTTTCATCTACTTTCTCACTATGATAGGTCCTTTTTGATATTTGCAAAAAAATGCACATGGTTGTATCCCTAATAAACATAGTAAAATGTCTGTTATTTTCTTAAACTGAATGACAGAGATTTTAGTAAAAATATCCTTCACAGCAGAACAATCTGCTAAAAGATTGCTAATTCAAATTGAAAGTCGTTTTACATATTTTTTGACGGAAGTTTTTCTTTTGAATGTAGAAGCTCCATTTGAAGTAGCGTTCTTATAAATTTTGTGAGAAACGTTAACTAAAATAAATAAAAAAAGCTTTTCTGTAGCAAAATAACGTCTCAGAATCATAAAATTTCTCTTTAAGTAAATAACTCAGAAAAATTTCAAAATCAGAAAACTTTTTTGGGAAAAACACATCTAAAATCTGATATATTTTCTATTGGAAAATTGCCTTTTTAAAATTTGGAAATCACAATAGACAAACACTAAATAATATTAACTAATGATTCAAATCCGACCTGAAATTCCCTGTAAAAAAAAATGTGTAAAAAAACAGCCCTCCATCCAAACTTAAGAGCTGGATCCGCGCCTGGTGGAGGGTATACAAAATCCGGCTTTTTAGACCAAGATTTCTTTTTTCAGCAAAAAAACAGCCGGTCAGATTAGTATCCCAGCAAAACTTTGGTAATGGGTAGTGATTATATAACACATTACCAGGTAATGTATATACCTTATTTGTAGCATTATTTTAGAATGTCTTACCAAACATTTGTTCCACAACGTATTATTTTAAAGTGAAAAATAATGCATTACTAATAATTTGCTACGTAATGCATGATTATTGGAAAAAATGTATTTCATATTTATTATTTCTAAACATTAAATCATGGATGACTTATATTTGGTTACATTATGTATTATTTGAAAGTTTGAAATAATGTATTATTTATAATTGAATGCATAATGCATTACAATAACATAAAAAATAATTATTTTATAAAAAAATGCATAAGTTAAAACTAGAGATGGGCTTACGACAGGAAATTTCTAACGACACACACTCACGAGCATATTTTGTCTACTTACACTCACTTACAATCACGTGAGTAAATTTAATACAAAATTACTTTTTCGCTACTCGTAACATCTTATATATTATCTTCTGGTATGCTATATTATTTCATTTCTCGTAACCTATAAAATATCATATATTTTACACCTTACTCGTATTCTTCGTTATAAATTTATGACTTATTTTATACCTTACTGGTATTCTTTGTGATAATGTGGATGCATTACTTTGAGTCTCATCGCCTGTTAAAATCATCAATGCTGCAATGTATAAAATAAGAGATCCTATACCTTATTTTATACCTTATTTGGTAATCTAAGTTTTGCTGGGATACCCCCATATTGTGGTTGGAGGGTATAAAAAAGAAATCAAGAAAATGAAGAAGTATTCTTGTAATTAATAAAAAATCAGAAAAAGTCGGTAAAATTCAAAAATTAAAAAAAAAAAAATTGGAATAACTCAGATAAAACTAAAAAATATCTAAATTTTTTTTATTTTTTGAGAAAGATTATTCTAGCTCAAGGTCATATTTATTTTACTTCTCATTACAAAGACTTACTCGACACGTGTTTCGGAATTTTTCAAATTCCATTGTCAAGAGTATTTAGCAAATTGACAATCGTTAGTGGCGAAACATAAAGTCTTGTATTTTCTGTTATTCATAATATGAATAGAGGGTGAGGCGTGCTATCATTTTCTATAAATTCTGTTGTAATTTTTAAATTAATAAAAATTATTTATTATTCGACCTTTAAAATTCTATTTTGAGAAAGATAATTCTAGCTCCGGGTCATATTTCTTTTAATTTGAAATTTATACCTGTATTTAGTACATGAATTTTCATCATGTCTACTTATATACGAATATAAGACTTTATATTTTTTCACTAACGATTGTCAATTTGCTAAATACTCTTGACAATAAAATCTGACCAATTCCGAAACACGTGTCGGGTAAGTCTTGCAAAATTACCAAACCAATCAATTTAAAACAACCAAGTTAATAAATAGTTTCTTGAAAATTGTTACTTTGACAATATCATCGTAATGAGATTTACACAGAAAAAACAGCCCGTTTTTTGTTGTTTTGTCCAATAAAAAAATATTTTACAACATAAAAGAAAAAAAAATTTCAATATGAAGGGTGATTATGTAAGAAACAAACTACTTTCAATTTTTTTAATTTTGATTCAGAATTACGCCTTCTATTCGAAAAAAATAAAAAAAATCAATTACTAAATACACCGATTCAATTACTTTAGTATTTGAATTTCCTCCGAGCACGAAAATTGTAATATTGATTACTCAAGTAATTGGTCCAATTACTAAAGTAATTGGTTGAATTATTTAATTGGTAATTGGTTCAATTATTTTAGTAATTGGCCCAATTACTTGAGTAATCTATATTACAACAGGCTGTTTTTTCTGTGTAAAAGAAATATGACCTTGAGCTTGAATAATCTTTCTCAAAATAGAATTTCAAAGTATAAATATTTTTCATAATTTATCTGAAAATTATAAAAACTTTTGAATAATTTTTATTAAAAAATAAAATTTGTTTTTATCGACTTTTGAAATATTATATTTTAAGTAGGCTTGTTGTAGCTCGAGGTCATTATACCCATTGAATAATTTTCAAGAAAATTAATTTCTGTTGGTAATGGAAAAATATATATTTGTAAAAAAAGAAAACTAAAAACCCGAAAACATTGAAAACATCAGAAAAATTAAGAAAAAAAATAACAAAAATCCAAAAACCTCAGGAAAGTTATGAAAACATCAGGTAAATTAAGAAATATTTAGGAAAATTCCTATAAATAAAGAAAAATTAAAAAAAAAAACAATGTTATTGTTAGTATAAATCAACAAAGGCTATTTCTCTTGCAAAGTATTTCTGCTTTGACACGATATTCCACGTATCGCAAATTTACTTGTTTTTCTAACAATTCTCTTGATTGTTTTATTCTCCTGGTTACAATAAACCACCAGTAGAGGTTACAAATCAAGAAACACAAAAAACAAATACATCAGGTAGTAATAATAATGGTCGGTGGTCATAATGGTTTGCCATAATTTTAATCACGCACAGTTATTATTTTTAATTATCATATTAATTTTTTACCAGCTGTATAACAAAGCAAAAAAAAACCGATGGGTGAGTGGGGTTTTGTTTGTAAAAAAACATATAAAAAATACTAAAATTACCATCAAAGGCATGCAAAATTATTCATATTTTTGTTTGTAAAAAAGGAAAAAAAAATATTACAATGTAAAAGAAAAAACAAAGAAATCGCGTGACATTTGAAAAAATAAAATTACCAGCATAAAAAACGCAACAAAAACCACAAAACAAATTAAAAAACAATGACCATCATTTATAATAATATTAAAACAAAACATTTTTTTTTATAATTTATATAAAAACAATAAAAACGGAGGGAGACATGGTGAAAAAAAAAACTAAATTAATTCAAAAAATTCACACATAAAAACCCATTAACAAAAAAAAAAAAACAAATTAACAAACATTTAAAAAGAGATTAAGAATAGGGCAGCGAAAAAAAAATATATAAAACAATATCGTCTTTTTCATCAAACATCACGAGAAAAATGGTATTTTTTGACCTCGGGTCTTCAGAATTTTTTCATATCGTGTATATACATAGATACCCTATGGAGCTCTTTAGACATTTCAATTTACAGTTTATTTAAATTCCCAAAACTCGCGATTTTGGTTTTTTTTTTTAATCACAATAAATTTAAAAAGTAGTGTAGTTTAAAGAGCTATAACTTCTAAAGTAATATCGGAATTCGATTAGAGTTTTATTCTAGTTCGAGGCCCAAAAAATATTTCTATATATGATATTGTCATAATTATGACAATATCATATATAGAAATATTTTTTGGGCCTCGAACTAGAATAAAACTCTAATCGAATATATATACATACTTATATAAAGGCCGAATAAATACATTTTATTTTTACGTACCTTTTGGTACTAAAAATAAAAAAACAACATGTAATATCGGAATATTATAATCAAAATTGAAATTAAAAGCTAAAGTCATCTACTTTAAACGTAAAGATTAAAAAAAATATGTGATTAAAAAAATGTATTTTAGATGCAAATGCATTTTTTGAGTGCACTTTCTAATTTTTTTAAATTAACATATTATTAAAGTATGAGATTTTTACATAAAAAAAATATGTCATCATTATAATAGGACGCAAAAGTCTTCCATTTTTATAATTTTTTTTTTTTTATTTTGTTAATAAATGGTTTTCGGATTTTCAAATTGTTTATTAGAGCTCATTTTGGTAAAATCGGGGATTTTGAGCTGATTTGTCTGCAGAGCAAAAACGGTTGAATATATTGCAAATCTGATTTCACCAGTCGATTCTACACCAAAAATAAATACAATGGCCGTTTTTTTTATCTTTTAAGAAAAGTTCCAAAAACCCACAGCAGGGGCGGAAATTTCGGTTTTTTTAATTTTTTTTAATTGTGTTTGAAACTGGCACAAAGAAAGGATAGTTTTTGCTAAGAAAACTGGTATACAAAGTTCCTTTCTATCACAACTCATTAAAAAGTTTTAAGGCTTCAAAGTTATTTTTTTCAATGACCAAATTATAACACACTGGCCGACATTTGAACATTTTTTGGACGCATCTGGAGTCCGAGTCGATTTCAATTAATATCTCTGTGCTAATTCCAAATCTGGTTTCAAAAGTTTTCCATAACGTCAGGTTTTTGAGAATATGGAGGTCAAATTTCACAAAAAACGTATTTTGTGTGCATTATTGAGAGTATTTTCTGTAACATTTTTGGATGATATTCTGGGGATCTTACCATTCATTTTCGATTAACATTTCGATGCTGATCCAGAATATGATCTTAAAATTTTTCTATCATGTCAGGTTTGCGAGCAAATTGAGGTCAAAGGTTCAAAGAAACGTATTTTTTCCATTTTTGAGAGCTTATAACTTTTAAAAGGGTTGTGATAGAATGGAAACTTTGGTAAAATTTTGTAAAGCTCAAAATGTCCTTTCATCGTGCATATTAAAAAAAAAAATTAAAAAAAAAAAATTGAAAAGCATCACCCGCCCCCTGTGATAGGTTTTTGGAACTCCGCGATTTCAGATGCACACACCCCAAGGAGTGAAATTTTTCCAAAAAAAAAAAAAAACAGCATAGTTTTTCTTCTCTAAATCTTTCGAAAAAAATGAAGATATCCACAGATCAAATTTTCAAAATTAACTCTATTGTTTATGAATGTAGTTTGAAGAGCTATAACTCCTTAAGGGTGGTTTAAAGAATAAAAAAAAACAGCCTTAATGTGATTTTTTAAACAGCAATAAAAAAACAAGTAAGAACCATATAATACTCTACACCAGAGTTTCCCGGAAAATCGGGCCCAAGTTCAAACATGGACTGATTAGATCTATATTTTGGCAAATCTTTAATAACTGTAAAAAGCACTCACAAATCAAATTTGAGTGGAATAGGCTTCTTTTTGCTGACAATAAACCGCTTCAACTGAATATCGGGCGAAATTTTGAATTATTTTAAATTTTAAAGTACGCGTTTAACATGCACAAACAGAATTTTAATTAAATATTTTTTATTTTCATGAAATTTGAGAGATTTATGTAAAAATCGGGAAGGTGGTTTGTATGGGGGCTGCAAGAAGACCTGGTCCGATCTTTAAAATTCGGAATGGTGATTTTTCTGGATGAAACATGATTACCTGCCAAATTTCGAAAAGATACCTATTAAAATGCGGCTATTAGAGTAGTTTGAGCCAATTTCAATAGGCTTTGTCCTTGGGCCAAAAGAGGCTTAAGTTTCAAATTTCAAGTGAATTGATTAAAAATTGCGACCTGTATCGTGTTTACACCGTTTACATGGACAGACAGACTGACTGACGGACAGACGGACGGACATCGATAAATCGACTCAGAAAGTGATTCTAAGTCGATCGGTATACTTAAAAGTGGATCTAGGACCAATATTTCGGGTAGTTACAAACATCAGCATAAAATCATTACACCCTGTACCTAGGGTTGCCAGATACTAGAAGTCAAATAAATGGATAATGGAAAGTTTTCAACTGGATTTTTAAAAAATAACTGGACTTATACAAATTTTTTTTTTTTTTATTTAAAAAATTAACCAATTTTCATATGTAAGAGATTTGAGACTACTTTTCAAATATAACATCAATTAAAAATTTCGGCCACGGAAAATGTGCTTTTTTTAAGCATTTCCATTACTTTTTCGAGCATCTCGAAATTTTGAGCTCGTCAAAGGTCTGAGGATTGCTGGCGCAGATTTTTCTTTTCAAATAACCCCACAAAAATAAGTCCCGAGTGGTAAAATCTGTAAATCTAGGTGGCCAATTAAAATTTCATAGAGGTGCGTGCGATATCAAAAAAGGGGCGACAATACCTGACATTCATTTGCAGATTTGATCCCTCCAGAAATATTTTTTTTGGGGGTTATTTGAAAAGCAAAATGTACGAAACTATCCTCAGATCATCAACGTGCTCAAGGAAAACACTCGTGCTGAAATTAATAATGAAAAAAAGAAAGAAAATGCAGCGAAAAGAAAAAGCACATTTTGCTGTTTTATTCATAATTTATGTTTTATTCAAAAAGTAATCAAAAATAACTGTAAAATATATTTAATAAAAAAATTATTGTTTAAGTTGAAGAATTCGTTTTTAACTGGAAAATTTATGTTTTAACTGGAAACTGGACCAGACTCAAAATAACTGGAAAATCCAGGCCATTCCAGGCTGTCTGGCAACCCTACCTGTACCACATTGTGGCGTAGGGTATAATTAATACGCAATATCTTTTAATTCTGTTTTTTTTTTTTATTTTGAAAGTTAAATTGTTGTTAAATTTTTAAAATGTTCATTAAATTTTGTGAACTGAAATTGCCACTCAATTGTAGAATTCTTTTTTTAAACGACGAAATCGGATGCAGTTGTACAGCTAAAAGTACTGGACCGATTTAGATGATATTTTTTTATTTGTAAATTATTAAATTCTCTAGTACTTATCGTGGCAAAAAAAATTGTGTCAATAAAAAAATGCATTTTGAACGCACTCAAAAATTGCATTTATAAATGGAGACATTTTTGTTTTACTTTTCCGTTTAAAATAGAGGATTCTAGCTTTTCATTTCAGTTTTGGTTATCGAAATTTAATATTTACTTAAAAAGTTGCTCTTCAATTTATTTAGAAAACAATAATTTACAAAATTTTGAAAAACAATAAAAAAAATATTTTTTTTTTCTTTTTTTTATGGGGAAAAAATTGCTTTAGATAGAAAACCTTATTAAAATGATAGATTTTTTATGTTAAAACTTCATTATCCTTATATATGGGTGAAATCAAAAAATGTCAACCAAACCATGTAATCGTGTAATATCTCATACATGGGTTAAAGTATTCGCATATTTTTTAATGTACAACGTCGCATAAATTGGCGTTCTACATAACCAACAACAATCCGGATACTAGTAAGCTATTTTAAAGAAGTTATTTTCATTTTTGTAGGCCAAATGTAAACTCCGTCGCCAGTAACATTTTCAATTTTTAAACTTTAACCGGTTATATCTTAAAAACCAATAACCCAAACTCTTAATAATTGACTACATTTTTAAAGAGGGCACGTTGACGTTCTTAAAAAATATTTTTGTATAGTCATAACTATCTCTTTTACCCATACAAACACGGCTTCAATTGTGTAATGATTTTTCGACTCTTTTTTTTAGACATTATGGAACCTGACAATTTTGTTGTTTTTGACGTATTGTGTTTAGAAAAATAATAGGTTATTGCCCCATTTATTAAACGCGAGGCTATAAAGTATCATTTTGCATCATTGGTTTCAAGTTTGCTCCCTGCATATTAATTTCCCTGTATGAAAAGCTAAATCATAAATGAAAAATCGAAAAATGCTGTAAACTCCGTCTCCACGTTTACAACAAAACTACTTAGCGTGCATCTGAAATATCGTCATATTTTGACGTATCTAGTTGACATCTAATGATTTTTTTTCGGAAACCAATTTCCGACAAATAGTTTTCGAAAAAAAGGGCAAAAAGTGATGAAATGTAAACTCCGTCTCTGTAAACTCCGTCAACTTTTTTTTTTTTTTTGCAGATTGCATTAAAAAACCTTATGAAGTTGTTAAAACCGACGCAAATATTAACACTAGTCATTCAAAAAAGTAAAAAAACTTATTTTAACAGAAATAATAATAAATTTATTTTACATTTCCTTAGAAAAATCCTATTAAGTAAAATAAAAAATAATTGTAAAATCTTTAATAACAAAAACCAGAAAAAAATCCTAATTACAAAAATTGTTAGCAATTACATAAATAAGTGTTTTAAATTACAATAAAATGTTTTCAAAGAAAATTCAAAAAATTTAATGTATTTTTCTAAGGTGAATGTAAACTCCGTCACCAAAAAAATCATAAAAATGTCGATAAAATTTGTTTGAAACAGTTTGTAGAAGAGATCTTTTATAGTTATATTAGTAGTGATGTAACATATCGATTTTAATAAAAAAATTTACCAAAAATTAAAATTTTTTGTTTGTACAATTTTGGCTCAAAAACACTGACATTTTTTGATTTCACCCATATATATAAAAATGACATGTTAGTTTGTTTGTTTGTTTGTATGTTTGTTTGTTTGTGTCGCTTTCAGAAAAAAACTACTGAACCGATTCAAATGAAATTTGGCATGTAGATAGTACGTTTCCTGGAATGAAAAATGCCACCAATGGCATCGTGATTGGATGCCCCGCATCCTTTTACGCCCACTTTTTGTGAATGTCAGATTTTTCAATATATTTGGTTGTTGTACTATATTTGGATGTTTGTTACCGATAAACATGCAATTTGGCATACTAATAGGGCGTTTTTTGCAAGGAAATATATGCCATCCCGCATCTTGATTGGAAGCCACGCCTCTTTTTACGCCCACTTTTTGTAAATATAAGATCCTTACAAAGGGGCGTGGCATCCTTTGGTTTTTCTGTCTGTCTGTCCACAATCAAGGATAAACGGCTGAACCGATTTACATGAAATCTTCAGCACAGATAGTACTAACCGAGACGGGAACTATAGGCCATGAGAGAGAACGATCGGCCAAGGGGGCGTAAAATGCCACGCCCCTTTGTATTATATTGAACATTATTTCTGCCTTTTCAGCAATTACACTTAAACGGCTGAACCGATTTTAAAGAAATTTTCACCACATACAGTACTAATACAAGCGGGAAATATAGTTCATAATAGGGCGGCGATCACACAAAAGGGCGGAAAAGCCACGCCCCTTTGTACTTCATTGAAAGTTATTTCTACCTGTCCCGTAATCACGCTTAAACGTCTGTACCGATTTTAATGAAAATTTCACCACACATAGTACTAACCCAGGCGGGCACTATAGGTTATAATAGGAGGGCGCTCTGACGGATGGGCGTAAAAGTCCACGCCCCTTTGTATTACATTGAAAGTTATTTCTGCCAGTTCCGTAATCACTCTTAAACGTCTGAACTGATTTTTTTGCAATTTTCTACACAGATAGTTCTAACCGAAGCGGGAACAATATGCCATATCAGCACGTTATTAGGCAAAGGCGTTTTAAAATGCCGCTCTTTGTATTAATTTCAAATTATTTTTGACTGCCATAATAAAGCGCGTTTGGACAGAGGCATTAGTTGCATCGCTCTTTTGTACTATACTAAAAGTTGTTTCTGTCAGTGCCGCAGTTACGCATCAACGTCTGAATCAATTAACATGAAATTTTCGCAACAGATAATACTAAACGAGGCGGGAACTATAGAACATAAAATGAGCGATCGGGCAAGGGGGCATAAAATGACACGCCCTGATAAATTTATTGCACCTCCTTTCTGCCTTTTTCGCAATCACGCATATTCGGCTTAACTAATTTTGAAGAAATTTCCACCGCAGATTGTACTAACCGAGGCAGGAACTATAGGCCACAAAAGAGTGCGGTTTGACAAAGGGGAGTAAACTCCCACGCTCTTTTGTATTACATTGAAAGTTATTTCTGCCTGTTCCATAATCGTGCTTAAACGGCTTAACCGATTTTAATGGATTTTTCACCACATATAGTACTTCCGAAACGGGAATAACAAGCCATAATAGAGCGTGTTTAGACCACGGGGCGTAAGTTGTCACGCCCCTTCCGTTCCGTAATTACGCTTAAGCGCCTTAACTGATTTAAACAAAATTTCAACACATATAGTACTTACTAACCGAGGCGGGAACAATATGAAATATAAGCGCGTGATTAGGCAAAGGCGTGTATTTTTGCCAGTTCCGCAAACACGGCTGAGCCAATTTTTAATAACTGACTAACCGATGCGGGCCCATATCAGTGTGCGATCGAACAAAGGGACGTAAATTGCCACACCGATTTATAATATATTAAAAAATATTTCTGCCAATTCGGTTATCACGCTTAAACGTCGAGTACTAAACAAGGCGGGAATAATGGGTCATACCAGCGCGCGATCGGACAGAGGTGGTGTAAAGTAATGCGGAATTAAAATTTTCACCAGATGTAGTGCTAACCGAGGATGCAACCATAGGGCATTACAAACTGTTATTCATAATATAATATTTTTTTCAACCCGGGCAACGCCGGGTGCGAAACAGCTAGTTTAATAATATGTTAATTAAAAAAAAATAAGGGGTAAAAGTTAACCATAATGCACTCAAAAACTGAATTTGCATTTAAAACGCAACTTTTTACTGACACATTTTTTTAAGAAATAATAGCTCTTCAAACTACACCACTTTAATTTTTTTTTTTGTGATTTAAAAAAAATTAAAACCGCGAATAAAATCGCGAGTTTTTGTGTTCATAATATAACAAAGATCTGAAGACCAGATTTGTGGTTTTGTATCGTAATTTTGGCTGATATATTCTTTTAGCAAAAAAAAAAAAATATTTAAATATTCCTTTCTTTTTTATGCAACAAAAACATCAACCCTAAACAAATTTTCCAGCAATTAACGCGCGACATTTCCTTGATATGTATGATTACTAGGGATGAGATTTTCATGCACTAAAAAATT
Organism: Pegoplata infirma; assembly: GCA_963921195.1. Taxonomy (NCBI): domain Eukaryota; kingdom Metazoa; phylum Arthropoda; class Insecta; order Diptera; family Anthomyiidae; genus Pegoplata; species Pegoplata infirma. The sequence goes on along the minus strand of OY992540.1, from coordinate 130,259,332 downwards.
GAAAATATGCGCTTAAAATATGCGCTAAAAAATTCAAAATATGCACTAAAAAACCTAAAAATATGCACTAAAAATTAAATTTTTGCAATAAAAATTTTGTTTTCATAGGAAAAACTTCTTAAAAAGCTAAAAGTAACGCCGGGTTTAAATAGTAACATTTAAAATAAGCACGACTTTTTAAAAATTAAGACAATCTGTAAAAAAAAAATTAAAGAAAAAAAAATAATTTTTCTTATTTCCAAAACAAATTTTCAAAATTTAAAATAGTTTTTGAAACAAATTTCAATTTGTGTTTTTGCTAATTTATGTTAAAATATGCAAAAATATGCGCTTAAAAATTGGAAATATGAACAAAATATGCATTTAAAACCAAAATATGCAAAAATATGCATTTTCACCAAAATATGCAAATATATGCAAAAACAAATCGATGGCATTTTAACGCAAATTTATTGATTCGCAAAGATAATTGGTCCATATCGTTTTTAGACTAGCGACAAAAAACATGCATTTGCATGGAAATCTCATCCCTAATGATTACTATAACACTACAGCACAACTACAACGATAACCAAAAACACTTCAACTATACACAATGTGTATTACACATACACACTTACACACTTATATATGGGGGATTCAACTTTAAAAAATAATGACATTAAAATATGTAACAAAACCAAAAAACAAAAACTGTAAAAAATGCTCTTATTTCAAGTAATTTTTCCGTAAAGAAAAATTCAGAAGCGTTTTTTTCCATAGAAAATTTCTCAAATACTCAAAAATTCTTCCTGCATAAAAAATGTTCATTTTCTCAGAATTGTTCGAATTAATCGAAATTTCCTAAAATTCTGAGACAGTTTTTTCTGCATAAAAAAATTCTTTACTCTCAGAATTTGTTTTCTATTTTTTAAAATTTGTTCTTAATTTATAGAAATTTCTCCAAAATTTTATATTTATACGCATTTGAAGTTGGTGATTTTATTGGTCATGTGGGGTTTCAGCGTCCAAACATAAACTCAAAATTACTTTAGCTATAACCGGTATGAATCGGTCTAGCACCTTCTTACTGGATAGCCAAATTTTTAAAAATAAACCACTGTGCACCGTTGCGTATGATTGTTTTTCAAAGGTAATTACAAAATTAAGTATACGCCACTTACAGAGATTTCAATTAAAACCTTTTTTTAAGCTTTTTTTCTGACGTTTTTTTGACGCACATATCTTCCAAAGTATTGATCCAAAAATCCCATGGATTTGCTCAAATATATTTTTTTGTAACTTATCCACCTTTTCGTAGTTTTTCCGATTTTTTAGTTTCGAATTTTTCTTAATTAATAGAAATATTCCAAATATGTATGCTGAAGTTTTCTTAATTTTTCTATATTTTCTAGATTTTGTTAATTTTTTCAGACTTTTTTAGAATTTTTGTTAAGTTTTTGGAACTTGCTTTGAATTTATAAAAAAATACAATTTTTCGAACTTGTTCTTAAATTTTTTTGTTTTCAAAAACTTTATGAACATTTTTCTTAACTAATTTCTGATTAATTTTTATTAAAAAACAAAACTGTTTTATTCAACATTTAAAATACTTAATTTTAAGAAGATTATTCTTGCTCGAGGTAATTTTTCTTAATTACAACCGTAATTAAAACCTTGAAAGTTATTCTAAAAGAATATCATGGCTTTAATTAGTTAAGAAAAAAATGACCTTGAGCTAGATTAAATCTACTTTTTTTTTTTTTAACTTCCAAAATGTTTTCGAGTTTTTGTGAAAGTTCTTGAATTTTTATGATTTTTGCCCATTTATTTTTTTTTAGTTTTTCTTTATTACATTTTTTTTATTTTTTTCCAGTTGAAAATCTCGTAGATTCTGAGATCTTTTTACGATTGAAAAATTCTCAGATTCCAAATATTATTGAAAAATTCTTAGATTTTTAAAATATATCTCCAATTCTAAAAATTTAAAGATTTAAAAAATTAACCCCCAGTTTCTGTAATACGAACGTCATTCGTCTGCGACGAATTTGCATGTATTTTGTTTTTGTTACAATAACAAAATACACACAAATTCGTTACGAACGAATGACGTTCGTGTTACAGAAACTGGGGGTAAGTGTGAACTGCCTTTTATGCATGTATTTCCACATCCACTAGTACACACTCACTCATTCATACATTTTGCAGTTAAGGCGGATGTACGTACAGCCAACATGTGTTAGATTTATGAATTTATGTGTTAGTGTATGTCTGTATAGAAGTGAAAGAGGAGAATAAGAGGAAAGTCATATTTCATTTCACTATTAAAAAAAACAAAAAGAGGGCTGGCACTTAAACAATTGTTGTGTTAGAAAGTCATTTTTATAAATGTATTTTTTATCATATTTTTTCTTTAACAACAACATGGTGGGTCACAAACTATTAAAGAGCTAAATCGTTATAAAAACTATAGATATAAAATATTGTTTCAAATTTTTAACATAGAAATGTCACAGAATCTGAGAATTTTTCTGTAGAAAAAATGTCTCAGAATCTAAAACTTTTTCTATAGAAAAAATGTCTCAGAATCTAAAACTTTTTCTATAGAAAAAATGTCTCAGAATCTGAGACTTTTTCTAGAGAAAAAATGTCTCAGAATCTGAGACTTTTTCTATAGAAAAAATGTCTCAGAATCTGAGACTTTTTCTATAGAAAAAATGTCTCAGAATCTGAGACTTTTTCTATAGAAAAAATGTCTCAGAATCTGAGACTTTTTCTATAGAAAAAATGTCTCAGAATCTGAGACTTTTTCTATAGAAAAAATGTCTCAGAATCTGAGACTTTTTCTATAGAAAAAATTACTCAGAATTTGAGACTTTTTTTTATAGAAAAAATTTCTCAGAATCTGAGATTTTTTTTTATAGAAAAAATGTCTCAGAATCTGAGACTTTGAGAATTTGTCTCAGAATCTTAGACTTTTTCTATAGAAAATTTGTCTCAGAATCTTAGACTTTTTCTATAGAAAAAATGTCTCAGAATCAGAGACTTTTTCTATAGAAAAATGTCTCAGAATCTGAGACTTTTTTTCTTTAGAAAAAATGTAGCAGAATCCAAGACTTTTTCTATAGAAAAAAATGTCTCAGAACTTTTGCTATAGAAAAAAGGCTCAAAATTCAAAACTTTCCATTAAAAAAAATGTCTCATAACACTGTGCAACAGTGAAACAAAACACACGAGTTTCCCTATATAGGTTCAATTTTACTACCAAAAGGTAGTAAATCCCTGTACTCAGATTGTCCAGTTTGGTGAACAATTCCTGAACTTTTTTTGAAAAATATTTACACAAAAAGCCCTAAAACCGCCCCACAATAGCCCCTAGATTGATAAAATGCAAAACCGACCCCATTAGTATCTCCCTCCCCCCCAAATTTTTTTGCAAACCTAAGCTCTGTCACCACTCCTTAGGGGGCGCCCATACAAAGATCACATTTTTATAAAACTTCTACAGCTCTAACTGCCTCAAAAGTGTCCCTCGAAGAGCATACATTTGACTCCTCTAGGGGCACTTTTGATGCAGTTAGAGCTGTCCATCCCAACATCTTCTTAGAGCATACCCACGCTCTATCTCTAACCCTTAAGGTGGTCCCTATACAATTTTTTATTTTTATGCCCTACACCACTCTGTGGTACAGGGTATATTGAGTTTGTGCTGATGTTTGTAACTACCCGAAATATTGGTCCTAGACCTACCTTCAAGTATACCGATCGACTCAGAATAACTTTTTGAGTCGATTTAGCAATGTCCGTCCCTCTGTCCGTCCGTCTGTCCATCTATCGGTTTAGGCACGATACAGGTCGCAATTTTCAATCAATTGAATTTAAATTTGAAACTTAAGCATCTTTTGGTCCAAGGACGAAGCCTATTGAAATTGGAGAAAATCGGTCCATGTTAAGACTTAGCCCCCATACAAACGTCCCCTTTGGATTCGGCTTTAATAACTCTAATAACCGTATTATAATAGATATCGCTTTGAAATTTTGTATGCACAAATCACCATTCCAAATTTCAAAGGAATCGGGTCAGTCCTTCTGGTAGTCCCCATACAAACCACCTTCTCGGTATTCACATAATTCCCTCAAAATTCATAAAAATGGAAATATTTAATAACAAATTTATTTTTAGATGTTAAACGTGTACTTTAGTAACCTTATCAAATCGTAATATAATTGGACTATTTTTGGACTTGTTCCCCCATAAAAAAATTTCGACCGATATTCAGTTAAATTGGTCTATTGACAAAAAAATAAACCAATTCCACTAAAATTTGATCTGTGTGTATTTTTTACACTAAATAAAGATCTAACAAAAGACAGATACAATCGGTCCATGTTTGGAATTGGGACCCATTTTCCGGAAAACACTGGTGTAGGGTATTATATGGTCGGTCTTGACCGACTATAACTTTCTTACTTGTTTTTCATAAATTTATTTTATGAAATCAGATTTCTACCGCTTCCATTCCATGGTGCCTCCTATAGTGGCCAAATGTGAGATCGACCCCCACTTATTTTTTCCCCTTAACATTTTTTTCTGAACATACCTACACCCTATCTCTAATCCCTATGGGAGCTCCCATACAAAATGGCATTTCTATAAAATTTGCTCCCACAGCTGCAACTCTCCCAAGAGTGCCCCTAGAGGAGTCAAATGTAGGACCGACCCCCGATAGTTTTAGAACCTCAACATTTTTTCAGAACATATCTCCAAAAAATGAATGCCAAAAAAAATTTTGTGTTCGGGACTTAAAAAACTTTAAAAAAAAATTGCGGAAAATTTCTATAGAAATTTTTTCCTAAAAAACATTTTTACAAAACTTTTTGTTCCAAAACGCAAAATATAAAATTTCGCAACTTTTTTTTTACGTAAAGTTTCAAAAACCCAAAAAAAAAAATTTGCCAAAAAAATATTTCTGCCCGGGACTTTTGAAATTTTTTTCGTAAATTGTTAAATTTTGATACGTCCTCTTGTTCATGTAATTTCAAGACAATTTTTGTAATAAGTCCAATTTTCACCTGGCATTTTAGTGATCCCAGCAAAAACTTGGTAATGACACATCATTACCATTCGAATTACTTAGTAATGACAGAAAATTACCTTTAGCATTATTTTGAAATGTAAAATAAGGACTTATTAATAATGACTTACATAAGTCATTATAATAAAATAAAAAAATTTCAGAACTAGATTTTCACTTTTTGACTCACTGTACATTATTTTGAATAAAAATAAAATTAAATTAAATATTTTTTTATTTTTTTTAAATTTTTTTTAAATAATTTTTTCATTACCTATAAGTATATATGTAATTAGTTATTAATACTGGTTTGATAATCATTACATTTGGCACATTTGCTTGTAAATGTAATGGGAAAGGTAATTCAAATCAGAAGTAGTTATAACTTTTGAATTTCCCATTACACATTTCATTACTTGGTAATGAGAGTTTTCGTTTCTCACCGTTTTTATGAAAACATTCTTTTAAAAAAACGTGTTATTATTTTTAGTAACACAAAAAGGGTCAAAAAGATTTTACTTTTTTTCGTTTGTATGTTTTTCTAGCACTTTAAATTCTTAAAATCTGTATAATTTAAACAAAAGGTGGTAAAAAAAATACAACACAACACACAAAATGATGATTAATGATATTTCGACATTAAAAAAAAAAAAACTTTAATTATAATTTTTATGTTAAACAATGATATATTTTCTCACTAAAATAAAAGCAAAATGTTTAAAAAAAATAATATAAACTAAATATTTAAAATTTTAAACAAGTAAAACTGTCTTTGAATCTAAAATTTTTAAAAAGAAAATTTTTGTCTGTTGAAATCACTCTCACTTCCAAACTACTAGCAGTAGGCTGCTGAGGCTTGGCCTAGCAATTAAGTATAGTCTGACTTAGGTGGGTATTACAATACAGCGAAATCGGTTTAATGGCTAAAAAGCTAAGAGTGAAAATGTAAGGAAAATGTGTCAGATTAAAATCTGCTATTACAATAAATCTAAGAATAAAAGAAAATAAAAATTGTACTAAAAAATTATCATTTTCTCTTTATTCAAAAATTCATGGTAATAGCTGATTTTAAACAGATACGCATTAAGTGTGACAAACGAAAAACGCTGATGATGATGAAATGATGGCAGAATTCTCAATTAATCAACATCCCCTATCTTTTCTGAGAATTTTTCTTTAACGAAAAATGTCTCATAATCTTGTAATTTGTTACTTTATGTGGTCCTATACCGATATCTCCGATACCTCGATAAGTTACAATTACTAAGTGAAAGTTATAAAAATACTGCAAATAATAAAATTTAATTATAATTTATTTCCTATAGTCAAAACTAAAAATCAATACATTTACAGAAAATTTATGTTTTATTTTTAAAAACTTCGCAAGAAAAAAATATAAATAAACAAAGTAAAACCAACAGCCAAACAAAAAAACCTTGAAATTTTGTTATATTGTCCTTATTGATCATATTTGCAAAAGTAGAGTAAACAGAATACTACAAATAGCTAAAGCAACAACCAATAACAACCAGCAGCAACACCCGAAACAGATGTAAAAAAAAAAAAAAAAAACATTTCATGTTTATTTATAATTTAAAATACGAAATTTGGTTTGATGGTTTTAAAGCCACTAGCCATTTTAATATTAAATAAAATTTATGTGTTAATTTTAGCTAAAAGGACATACAAAATAGAATAGACAAACATAAAGCTTAAACAATATGGGGTTTCTTTTCTCTAAAGTTTTCAAACAGAAAGTTTGAAATAAATTAATTAAATGGTTTTCTGGTTAAAGAATTATTTCATTGTTTGGGGCTTTGCAAACCGATATTTTTTGAACTTGAAAATTAAGTTTAAAATATTTTAAAAACTTTTTTTAAAGATTCCCTGCAAAAAAAGTCATTACCACTTCTCAGTGGAGTGCTTTAAAACTATAACAAATGTAATGAAATACAACAAAAATAACAAAAAACACAAGACAAAAACACACAAACAGTTTTTTCTACTCCAGAATACATAGATATTCAGCACTTAACTCATTACCTATAGCGACACCTCCATACAAATGTAAGTAGATATTCAGTAGATAAGAACTACTCCGTGGAAGTAGTTGGAAGTTGTTTGAAAGCTCGGAGTACTTCTTATCTACTGAATATCTACTTACTTTTGTGTGGGAGTGTCGCGGAAGGTAATGAGTTAAGTGCTGAATAACAACTTTTTATGGAGTAGAAAAAACTGTTTGTGTGTTTTTTTCTTGTGGTTTTTGTTATTTTTGTTGTATTTCATTACATTTGTTATAGTTTTAAAGCACTCCAAATAGAAGTACTCCGCACTTTTTTTGCTGGGTTAGATTGAAAATGGACAAAAAATAGAAATTTAAACATTAATGTGGTTATCCATAAAACCTGAAATATATTTAAAGTAGGTTTATTTGACAGATATTGCAGGAATAATTGTCAAATAAACCTACAATAAGTCTGTTATAAGTATTATGAATAAGAGCCTAAAAAGTAGAAAAGTTAAATTCGACTTTGTCGAATCTACACCCAGAAAAGTTTTACAGTAACTTTTTTACGGTTATTCAAAAAGTTTTTAGTTAAAGTTATTTTAAACGTTTTATCATTTGTTTTTCAATGAAAGTAAAATATTGAACGATTTATACAGTTGTAAAAACAATAAACTACAAAAGTTACGGAAAAATATTTTGATCAGTTAAATTATTTGTGACTGATTATACCGTATAATTTTACAGAAGTACGGTTTTTGTAGTTTGTTATTCAAAAAATGTTATTATTACTTCACAAAATAAAAAATTGTAAACAGTTAAAATAACTGAAATATCGTTTGTTTTTACGGAATGTCTAGTCATTTATTAACGTTTAAAAATAACTGAAAAAGTATGTTGTTTCAAATGAAATATAAGTAGTCCGTTTTTTAAAAGGAAAAACGATTGTTTTAAACGTTTTTTCAGTTGAATTTACTTACAAAATATTTTAAGTGTATGAATACTAGACCACCCAAATTTGCAAAAGTATTTTTTTGTTCGCTCCACCGGCATTTTCTGATAGATTGGCCATAAAAAATAATATCTGTGCAAGAACTGGATCTCTCGGTTGCATACAGGCCAGTCGATTTGAACTTTTAACCATAAAAGTGACCTAAAATCACTACAAAGCTTTTAAGTGCCATAACTTTTAAAATATGCGTTTTTCCAAAAAATGCTATATAAGTTTTATTTTGAAGAATAAGAAAGCAAACATTTCCTTCATACAAATTTTTAGCTTAAGTCTAAGACATCGTGGTGTTTTTGACGGTTAAAGTAAAAATTTATGTGAAGACTTCATTTAAAACGACCCTCGTTAAAATTTGGACGGAGCTTGAAATAGTCGGTTGCCAGTATTTTGTAGAGTAAGATATGTAGTTTTCATAAACCAATTACATTTGGAATTTATATGGATAATTTCATTACACAAGAGCCCAAAGCTGACTTTTAAGTTTCTATTTTCCAAATGCTGTATACAAATTTGTAAAATTGCTTTGTTTTAAACGACCCTTGTTAAAATTTGAATGAAGACAATCGGTTTCCATGATTTTGAAGAATTAGATGTGTTCTTTTTGGAAAATATTTGGGGAATTCCAGGCCAAATCACTCAAGAGGGGAAGACAAGGCAATTTTTCAGTTTTTTTCGTTTATCTTCTATATCATGTTACATACCAAATGAAAGGTCTTTGGAAAACCTATCTAAGTGTGCTAAGAACGTGTCCAAACATGCACAACTTTTCGTCATATTGAGTAAAACACCAAAATTTTAGGACATTTTTGGTAATAAGTCGAAAAATGTTAACTTCTTTGGCCCGTTGTTAGCACCACGAGATATTAATTTTGTTTAAATAGGTGTAAATCGTAAAAAATTGAAAAAGGTCAATTTCCCCCCATACAAATGCTACATCGGTCATGAAGTTGAAAAACAAATTAAACGGGTAAAATATGTCTTTTTGTTAATTTTAAATTTTTCGATATTTTGAGTTAAGTTTGAATTCAACTGGTTACAGAATTATGATTTGGAGTGAAATGTCTCTCTAATAAGAAAAAAAAACTAAAATCGGTTGAAAATCTGCCAAGTTATTACAACTTCCTCAGTCATCTAACATATGTCCACAGAAAGAATTGAAAACGAATTTCAATCAACAAAAACGCGTATTCAATTAATTTTTTAATTGAAACTACTCCGATGAAGAAATTTGTAATATCAATCATCAAATTGTAGGTGATTTATCGATTTTTTTCAATCAATCACTTCTTCGATTTTGATAAAAAAATTTGATAAATTTTTTATTTAAAGTCAATTAAAATAATGATTGATTTAACAAATAAATTTTAAGCTTATATCAAAATTATAAAGAAATTTATATTTTTTGCTTTCCAATACGTTGCCGACAATAAAAAAAGTAAAACCCGAGTATAAAGTATATTTTTGAATTAATATATTCAATTAAATTAAAGCGAAAAAAATCTGGTATGTTGAAAATTTGTAATTTGATATTTAAAGAAAATAACAAAAATGTTGATCAAAACAATAATTGACTCATTTAAATTTTGTTGATCAATAGATTTAATTGAAATTTTTTAGCCAATAATTTTTTGTGCATCATCATACTACATGATTATTGAATACGAGTCAAATTTTTGAAATTTATCGAAATTATAAACTGTAGCAACATTTTTTAATCTTCATGTCCCAGTGTTTAAATTTTTTTTTTTTTTATAAATTAAAAAAAATAAATAAAAATTAAAAAAAAATAAATAAAATAAAAATTTAAAAATGGAGATTACAAACGAGTGTTGAAAATGCAGGCATTTTTAGCATTAATTTAAAGCATGTTAGCAAAACACAATATAAAAAATACTGGTCATCTAATTAAATATAAACTTGAAGAAAATTTCAATGAATTTCATAAATCGATTTTAGTTTTTAGTACCTTATTAGAGAGGCATTTTACTCCAATCAAAATTCTGAAACCACCTGAATTCAAATGCCAAAAAAATTGAGAAAACTGAAAAAAAATCATATTTTTCGTTGTAATCCGTTTTTTTAAATTCAATGCCGATGAGGCACGCCTTATCCATGTCCGATCAACCTAAATTTTTGTGAGACATATTTTTACCCAGAAATTAATATATATAGGGTAAGTTAGGGTCAATATCCAGGGTCAATATCTATCTAAATTTTTTTGGAGCACTATATAAAATAAACCAGAGTCAAAAAAAAGTGAAATTTTCAAAATTTGAAAAAAAATATAACGAATTGTGGTCACATCTCGAATTATGGCTTAAAAGTTACGTAATTTAGGCCGCTGTTCCAAAAAAAGTAATTCACATAAAAAATGTGAAAATGAAAATTTCCGAATTTTTTTGGTGTTCTAGATTTCACATCCGAATTTCTTTTTCGTTTTGTTTCACATAAATAAAATTTGGTGAAAGTAAAACGAATGCACTTTTTTCCGTATAATGTTTTAAATTTTAATTATTCGATTTTAACTTCGAATGAAAACGTGATCAAAAAAACACAAATCTTGATTTCATGTGATTCGGAAATTTTCATGTGAATTGAAAAGTTGTGAAAGACAGAACAGAGGCCTTAGAGTAGAATTTTTAGACTTAAAAAAATCGAAGGTTTTTTATGTAAAACAGTTTATTTTATTAAATTCCCGGATTTCCCTGGAAAAATTAAAAAAATTCCTAGGATTTCCCGTCAGTGTTTTCCCGGGAATTCCCGGGCCCCAAACACTAGCAATTACTCAAGAAGTGTTACTTATACTCGGTGCTGCCAGAAGTGAGGATTTTTCGTCATTTTGACGATATTTTCGTGAATTTTTGCAAAATGACGACTGACGATTTTCTGATTTGACTCCCATACATTTTGAAGATTTTTTGAAACTCCACTTTTATAAAAATTTGGAACTGTTTTAATTTTACAATGGTTTGAAAACAAAAATTAAATGAAATTTGATAAAAATAAAATACAGAAGAAAGACACAAATTTACAACTTTTCATTCTCTTTTGGATATATAACTGCACTTTAAAAATTATGTCGTTTTAAAGTCAATCATTTTTGCTCTGTATAAAAAAGTAAATGATTATTCTTTTAATTTAATATTAATTGTGTTTTTTTTTTACATGCGAAATCTTTTTTTTTTTAATATTTGAATTACCAATGAACAAACATACTCTCTAGTGACTCCAAAAATGGAGCAAATATTTAAAATTTTTGTGTGAAAACGATTCATCAAAACGAACCCTCTTTTTAGACTCAAAAATTAAAACTCAGAGAATAATTGGAGTCTTTGTTCTCAAATTTTTTAACAAAATACTTGATAGTCCATTTTAAGCTCTTTTGAGTCAGTTTTTTTGGGTGTTTTCTAATTTTTAGCTCCAAATTGTGAGTTTTTTGAAAAAAATGTTTGATACTAATTTTTTTTTTAATGTTTATCCTTTTAAAATTTGAAAAAAGTGACCGAAAAAACATTATTTTTCTTTGGGTCTTATGGGTGTCTTATTTTGATGCGTTCTAAAGTTCTAAAACAAATTACACTTGTAGTTTGTTTTCTATAGTAAAAATAAATGTAAGAAATTGTATTTGTTTAAGATTTAATGATATTTATTTTATCAGCAGTTAAAAATGTCTGTTGAAACAAATGAAAAATCGAATTACTTTCAACTATTTTGTCACTTGTTTTAAAAGAAAATTCATTTTTATTTATCTAAAAAATATTTTGTGCACGTAAATTAAAAAAAATCATTAAACAAAAGTGGATAGAAAAAAATGTATTGTGCGTTTTAAAATTTGAATATATCAAAAAATGTGTTTTTTACTTAACATTTTTTTAAAGTGACGATTTTTTGACGACTTTTTTTAGAACTTTTGACGATTTTGATGATTTCTTTTTCAAATTTTGATGATTTTTCACAAAAAAGCCTGGCATCACTGCTCATACTCTAATTTTGATCTCCAATATTGCATTTCTACATGTGAATACCCTTATTATATGAGCAACTATAATTTTAGCTATAATGCAAAATTTCTATATGTTTTTAGCTAAAAACAACCCTGATATTGACCATTAATTTTTTATATACACAATGGCTAAAATCAACAAAAGTAGGTTATTTAAAATTGTTGCTTTTAGGGTTTACATTTAGAAAATAATGAATTAAAATTAAATATATAAATGAAAATTAATAAAATAAATTAAAAAGTTATAACGCAATAAAACAAATAACGATAGTGATAGCGAACATAGTATCACTTGTATGATACCGATTACCGGTATTACCTTAAATAAAAATTATGATACCATTTTTTGAATTTTAGGCGATTTTTCTATCGTTGTTCATGTATATTTCGATAGCGAAAACGATATCACATATTCATATCGAAACGATATCGTTAGCGCCTGGAATAACGATAGTTTTTCGATCAAATCGGCAAAATGGCAATTTTGTTATATATATTATGGAAAAACGATATCATAAGAAAAGGTACATAAGGAACAAAACCACTTTCGTTTTCGTAAAATATTAATTAGGTGACATTCCCTCGATATCATAACGGTATTGTGTGGTTTATTGGGCAGTTATAATTTTAAAATTTTGTGCTACTAACTGAATACAGCTATTCCATACAAAAACTCGCATGACTTTTTATGACCTTTTTAAAAGTTTTCTGAAACTAAAAAACCAAACGATACCGTTATGATATTGAGACAATATCATTAAATTATCACATATTATACGAAAATTATAGTGTTTCCGTTCTTAATGTAGCTTTCCTTATGATAACGTTTTTTCATAGAAATATGATATCGATTTCACTATCTATAATTCCAGCCATAACGATAGTAAAATCACCATTTTCCAAATTTTATCGAAAAACTATCGTTATGCCTGGCGATAACTATATCGTTTCGATATGAAAATGTGATATTGTTTTCGCTAACGAACTTTCCAGGAATGACGATTCAAAATCGCCTAAAATTCGAAAAAGGTATTATAATTTTAATTTAGGTTATAAGGAGATATCGGTATCATACAAGTGATACTATTTTCGCTATCACTTATCGTTATTTGGTTTATTAGGTACTAACTGAATACAGTCATGAGAGTGAAGCCTGAATTACTTTAAACGTCCATAAAACGTAGACTCTTTAACGAAATTCAGTAATTCTCTACGTTTCAACGTGACAAAAAATAGAATGCGTTAGACACAAACAAAATATAAATAAAAATGTTCTGTACTATTTTGACTTACTGAATTTCGTTAAAGAGTCTACGTTTTATGGACGTTTAAAGTAATTCAGGCTTAACTTTTGATGACCTTTTTTAAAGTTTTCTGAACCCAATAAACCAAACGATACCATTAAGATATCGAGGCAATATCACCTAATTATCACATGTTATACGAAAACGATAGTGTTTCCATTCTTAATGTACCTTTCCTTATGATAACGATTTTCCATAGAAATATTATATCGTTTTCGCTATCGTTAATTCCAGCCATAACGATAGTAAAATCGTTTCGATATGAAAATGCGATATCGTTTTCGCTATCGAAATTTCCAGGAATGACGATAGCAAAATCGCCTAAAATTCGAAAATGGTATCATAATTTTAAATTAAGGTAATACCGTAGTCGGTGTCATACAGGTGATACTAAGTATTTTCGTTATCACTTATATATTTGGTATATTAGGAAATATATATGAACCAGATTATTCAGACAGAAGAAATTTTCTATTTGATTATAATATGCATTTAAAAAGCCCCAAGGCATATGTATACGCAATATTTATTTCAATATATAGGTTTTTATTCTCAAATTAACGCTTTTTCGATTCAAATTCAAATTTTTTCAAATCAAACTCAATTTTTTTTAAAGCAATTTCAATTTTATTCAAAACAAATTAAATTATTTTCAACACAAATTAACCTTTTTACAAATCATATTGAATGTTTTTCATTTCAAATTCATTTTTTTTCATTTTAAATTAAATTTTTTTAACTTCAAATTAGTTTTTTTAATTAAACGCAAAATACTTAAAAAATAATTTTTATTTATACAATATTAAATTAAGAATAAGCTTCTATTACTTGCTATAGCAAGTATGTAATTGTAATTGTAATAGCTATATATGTAATTGTAATGCATTATGCATTTAATTATAAATAATGCATTATTTCAAACTTTTAAATAATACATAATGTAACCAAATATAAGTCATCCATGATTTAATGTTTACAAATAATAAATATGAAATACATTTTTTCCAATAATCATGCATTACGTAGCAAATTATTAGTAATGCATTATTTTTCACTTGAAAATAATACGTTGTGGAACAAATGTTTGGTAAGACATCCTAAAATAATGCTACAAATAAGGTATATACATTACCTGGTAATGTGTTATATAATCACTACCCATTACCAAAGTTTTGCTGGGTATACATATAAAATTTTCAATGTAAGGGTTCTCCAGTTGCAGCTAATGACAAATTCATAGTCATATCAACATAATAATTGTTGCAATCTGAAGGTGTTACGGATTCTACTGATCGGTTAATTATGGTGACCAAGTCCATGTTACTCTCTGGATCAGCTAGCATATTACGAGCACAGAGTTTAGTTTTTGAGAAAACTTTTTCAATTGGGTTAAGCATTGGCGAATATGGAGGAAGAAAAACTAAAATATGACCGGACTCAGCAATTTTATCTTTCACCACTTGCGTTTTGTGAATCTTTGCATTGTCAAGGATCAGCCAAGCACCTGTGATGTTGGACTCAGTTAATTTATCGAATAATTCTTCAAGGAAAGATGTGAAAATATTGGTATTAACCGAGGAATTGGCAATTACTTTTTTATGTACAATTCCATGTATGTTCATAGCTGCAATAAGGGAAACATTGCGTCCTCTAACGGTAGGAACAATTACATGTGCTGCGGTATTTACTTTGGATCTAGCCTTGTTTCTTCGAAGGTGGTAATTGAAACCGGATTCGTCAATGAATATTATTTTTTCTCTTATTTCTGGAGCGTTTTGGGCAAAATTCATTGCATACGGTATGCGTCGTTGAATTGTAGAATCGGAATTTAAACGATCTATGTTAATTGTCGCAGTTTTTAAGGTAATTCGCAAAGATTTTAATGCAGTATATATGCTCGTTGTACTTAAATCCACATTATGAATTTCTTGAATCTTTCCGCGAATACCTTTTAATGTAATACATGGATTTCTTTCGATTATCTCTTCAATTTTTTCCAATATTTCGGGAGTCAATTTGGAATGACGTCTTCCACCACGGTTTTTCATGATAACGCACCCTTCCTTCTTGTAGCGATTTATAATGGATGTAGCTGTATTTTTATTTATACCAGCTATTTCGGCTGATTCAACAATGGTTTTTCCTTCATTATAAAACTTAATCAAAATATTTTTTTTATCTACGCTAATATTGTTATATTTTTCACGTCTTCTGCGATGACGATCAGGCGATGTTATTTCAGATATATTTTCCTCGGAAGAACTATCTGTTAGAAACTGAAGCCGACGATAATTTCGTACATTCGATACACCAGAACTAGTAGCGCGACTACTTTCTTCGCTGGATGACATTTTGTTATTTAATATTAATATAAGTTACTAAATAAGAATTTCTTTAAAATTGTAACAAATTTAATTTCACTTGATCTACCAACTAATTGACTCAGTAGTCAAACACTTGTTAGCATTTTATGTTTACCGTTACAAAATGTTTTTTAGTACATTCATTAATCGGTGTTTTTATTATTGTACTGGAAAATATTTTCCAGTATTATAAATAACACAATAATAGAAAAGGAATCACGAATAATGGAAAAAACAGGTTTTTAAACCTTTACATACTGAATTCGTGGAAAAATGAATTTGAAGTGAAAAAAATTGAATTTGAAAAAAATAAAATTTAATTCTAAAAAAAAAAAATTTAATTTAAAATGAAATAAAATGAATATGTGTCGAAAATAATTTAATTTGTTCCGAATAAAATTGAATTTGCTTTGAAAAAAATTGAGTTTGATTTTTAAAAAATTTAAATTGAACGGAAAAAGTGTGAATTTGAGAGTAAAAACCTATATTAATCATACGTTAACATGCTTTTATAAATTTAAACTTCGGCAAAAACTCTATCTAACCCTCTCATAACTTCTGCTGACTTTAACAAAAAAAAAAACTAAAACATATGGAAACAGATTATTCAGTCAGATGGACAAATTTTCTACATTTGATAACAATATGCACTTTCTAAGACCCCAGGCGTATAAGCAGTATTTATTACAATATATTAGTCATACGTTCACATGCTTTAAAATATTTAAACTTCGGCAAAAAAATCCATACAAAAACTTTCAGAACTTCTGCTGACTTTAAAAAAAAAATCTAAAATATATAAAACGAATTATTCAGTTAGAACGACAAATATTCTGTACATATTTGATAATAATATGCACTTAACAAGCCCCCAGGCGTATACGCAATATTTATTTCAATATATTAATCATACGTTCACATGTTTTTACATATTTTAATTTGTGCAATTATATGTACCTAAATACTTTCTTACAGTTTCTTTGTCCCCATTTAAAAAATCTTTTAAATAAATACTAAAACCATAAACTCAACTTTTGAGCATTTTAATTTAATATTTAACCTAATTATATGATGCAGGTCAAAATATGCACTAGAAATATATATATATTTTTAATAAAATAAACCAACAAACCTGAAATTATAAAAAAAAAGATATATAATCTTTTATGCAAACTACACATTTCAAAGCCACATACTACTGGTGTTTCTATCCACAAGCATAAGTAAACGTATAAAACCACATATTTAAATTGCAAACAGAAATACTTTTAAAATGTGGAGAAAAATTGTGGAAAAAAACTTTTCTCCCAAAAAAAAAAAAACTAAAAACTATAAAATTGGTAGAACTTAACTGGAGAAAAACTAAAAAATAAAAAATAATGTAGTTTTCCATGTCAGTGCAAGTATCACAACTAAAATCTTGACAAATTTAAACAGTATGGAAGCAAATGGTAGAGTAGACTGAAACGGTTAAAAAATTTGGTATATTTTCTATCTCCTAAAAAAATGGTTCTAGAAGCTTGTAATCTGGAATCATTCAGTAAAATGAAAAACGTTTTGACAAAATCTTTTTTAGAAAATTTCGTTTCTAACCCAATTAACTAAATAACGATAAGTGATAGCGAAAATAGTATCACCTGTATTGAATTAAAATTATCATACCATTTTCGAATTTTAGGCGATTTTTCTACCGTCATTCCTGGAAATTTCGATTCATATCGAAAGGATATTGTTATCGCGTGGCATAACCATATTTTTTCGATAAATTCTAAAAAAAAAAATGGCGATTTTCTTATCGTTATGACTGGAATTCACGATAGCGAAAACGATATAATATTTTTATTGAAAAACTATATCATAAGAAAAGGTATATTAAGAACGAAAACACTATCGTTTTCGTATAATATGTGATAATTAGTTGATATTGCCTCGATATCATAACGGCACAGTTTGGTTTATTGGGAAAAGGGTAAAAAAAGTGTACTTTAGTACTTTTTCGATTTCCTCAAATCATGATTATAAAAACTGGATTTTTGGAATGTAGATCTTTCATCGAAAAAAACGACAGTGTTAAATTAAACAAGTGAGAGTGTTAAATTCGGCTGTGTCGAATCTTGTATACCCTCCAACGTTTAAAAAAAAAATTCAGGGGCGTTTTTGGGGGGGGGGGCTTGTCGGGGGTCCTTGGGGACACCATCTCTCTGGTCAAAATTGTTTACAAATTTATTTACTATGCTTTTTGTACAAAAAAAATACAATTTCATCATTATATAAATTATTTGCTAATATCCATGCCCACAAAATGGGGCGGACCAAAAAAAAAGTCATTTTCAAATCCCCTGGGTCCAAGTCCTAGACTTTGAACTTTAACAAGCATAAAAATGTTTCATTGCAAGACAAAAACAATGGATTTTTTCTAATCCCCTAGGATCAAGAAAACTGCTTCTCACACAATTTATTTTTTACTAGCTATACCCGGTCCGCGTTGCTGGCCCTAAGAAAAAAACTATTTTATATTGCATCTTAATTTAAATATAGTGTCAGACAAAATTAAAGCACGGGTCCGGGCCCAGCTAGTAACCTTTGGTTCCACCCTCAGTTAGCACTATCTATAGAGAAATCTTTACAAAATCGGTTCAGCCGTTTTTGCGTGATTTCGAAACAGACAGACATAACGTTAAGTATAGTACAAAGGGGCATGTAATTTAACGCATTTTTATCGAATCTTGATAGTCTAAATAGGTGCATCCTCGATTAGTACTATCTGTGCTGCAAATTTCATTGACATCAGTTTTGTCGTTTTTGTGTGATTGCGAAAGAGGAGGAAATAACTTTTTATTTATGAAAAAACGGTAGTGAACCCTTGTGTAAACCCTTTTGCCGAATCGCGCTATAAATATGACCTACAGTTCCCGCTCGGTTAGTTCTATCAGTAGTGACAGATTCGGCTTATCCGTTTTTGCGTGATTTCACAACAGGCAGATATAACGTTCAGTATAAAACAAAGGGGCTTGTCAATTTACGCCTCTTTGTTCAATAGTGGTCAGTATAGTCCTGAGGGCGTTGCAATTTTGATCCCTTTTTCTAATAACGATCTTATATGGCCTACATATGCACTTGGTTAGCACTGTATGTAGTGAAAATGTCAAGAGAATCGGTTCAGCTGTTTTAGTGTGATTGCGAAACAGGCAGACAATGTCCAGTATAGTACAAAGGCGCGTGGCATTTTACGCCCTTTTTTCCAATCGTAGTATAACATGGCCTATAGTTCGGTCAATACTATCAGTGCTGAAAATTTAATTAAAATCAAATCAAGAGTTTTTGCGTTATTGCGGAGCATGCAGAAATAAAATTCAATTCAATACAAAGGGGCATGGCATTTTACGCCCATTTGTCCGCCCTAATTTGGCACACAGTTAGTACTTGGTTAGTACTATCGTTGGTTTAAATTACATCAAAATCGGTCCAGCCATTTTTTATATATAGATGTCATTAGTGGTGCAATGTAAAAATTCGATTTTTCCCACCCCTACGCCCATTGGCAATAAAGCATGGCATTTTACGCCTATTTGTCCGATCACGCTCTAATTTGGCATATAGTTAGTAATTGGTTAGTACTATCTTTGGTTTAAATTTCATCAAAATCGGTTTATCCGTTTTTTATATATAGATGTCATTAGTGGTGCAATGCTAAAATTCGATTTTGCCACGCCCATCCGCCTACACGCAAAAAATTAAAAATCTGACTGCACAGTGTTACTCCCTAGACTATTCTGAATATTCCCTGAAAATTTCATCAAGATCGGTCCAGCCATTTTCGCGTCCATAAGGAACAAACATATAGCCGTTTTTTGCATTATTGAAATAACTTTCAATTCAATACAAAGTTGCATGGCATTTAACGCTACTTTGTCCGATAAGCCTCAAATTTGGCACATAGTGAGTACTCAGTTAGTACTATCTTTGATATAAATTTCATCAAAATCGGTCCATCCGTTTTTTATATATATATGTCATTAGTGGTGGGATGCAAAAATTGGATTTTGCCACGCCCCTCCGCCCACAGACGGAAAATCAAAAATCCGACTTGACAGTGTTACTCGCCAGGCTATTCTCAATATTCCCTGAAAATTTCATCAAGATCAGTCTAGCCGTTTTCGAGTCCATACGGAACATACATACATACATACATATATACACACATCCATTTTTATATATATAGATTTGCATAACAAAAATAAGAAGTAAGAGTGTTAAATTCGGCTGTGTCGAATCGTTTTTTTTGGGAGGGTGCTTCGGCGGGGGCAGTGGGGGACACCTCCCTCTCTCGAAAAATGTTGACTTATTTATTTATTATGCTTTTTGCACTAAAGTTATACAATTTTATCATTATTTAAACTATTTTTTCATATCCACGCCCTAAAAACAGGGGAATTTTTTTAATTTTTTTCTACAAAAAAATAACCTATTTGTGTAGGCAAAAACTAGTGATATATCATTAAAAAATACCAACAATTAAAAAAAAAAAAAAAAACTTACACAAATCATTAAAACTTTAAAGAATAATCAGTAGTTTACAGAACAAAAATAAATGTCTTTAAAAATTACATGTTAATGAAAGTCTTTATTTTTTAGTGTGTTATTTTTGAAACAAAGGACAGAAGTAGTCATTAATAAAAACTGAACATCAAACAAATGTTTTTTAAAAACGAGTAAACGTAAAATATTTTTAAATAAACTACAAACAGTTAATGACATGACTTTATTTTGTGCATTTTCTAGAATTAATTGACTTTTGCGTTCCACTCTATTATAAAGTATAAATTACATAAAACGCCATATGCTGGATATTTGAAAAAGGCAGAACAGAAATATATTGAAAGAACAAATTTTTCTCAGAGCACTACTTAACTAGGATGTATTTTTTTTTTGCCGTACTTTTCGTGTTTTTTTTTTTTTTTGCTGCTTATTCACTTTAAGAAGCCGTTTGCCTTGTAGTCACTAAACGAACAAACACTAAAAAATATATATTTTTGTGTAACCTGCACTTAGAGTTAGAGGGTATATATAAGTTTGTCATTGCGTTTTTCACATCTTAAAAAATATCTAGGACCTAAAAAAATTTTACGATACAAAAAAATAAGCATTTCAAAAAAAAATTTTAATCAAAAAAAAATTTTTATTCCAAAAAAAAAAAATTTTACCCAAAAAAAAAATTTCACGCAAAAAAAATTTCACACAAAAAAAAAAAAATTCACACAAAAAAAATTTTTCACACAAAAAATTTTTTTTTTTTTGCTAAAAAAAAACGATTTAAAAATCGTAATTTTTTCACTTAAATTTAATTTTACTAAATTTTTTCACACTCTGTAATGTATTCATTAGTTCGACCCTAGCTGAATTTAACTGTTTTACTTCATTTCTTTTTTTTAACAAAAATTTACATACGTCATGTTTTTAGATGGTTTTTCCTTAGCCGTACTTGTTTTTAACTATAAAAGGAAGGAAAAAATAAGAAAAAAAACAATTTCAATATAGTAAAAAAATGTTAAAGAAAGTGTTTGCCCAAAAAAAAAAAAAAAAATATTCGTATTAGCACAAAAAAGTGTTATTTCCTTATTATTCACTTGTTCATTTCTTTTTTAGGATGTTCAAATTGCCATGACTTTAGCATATTTGTAGTGTTATGTAAGAATTTTTTAAGGGAATTAAAATTAAGAAGTAAAAAGTTCATGAAAAATTTATTTAATTAAATTTTTAAAAACTATTAAAAGTAATTTAACACAAAGGTGTTAAATTCAACTGTGTTGAATATTTTATACCCTTTAGGGAGTGGAGATTCGTAGAAGGTTTGTTCAGAAGAATTGTAGATGGCTTTTTATCGGAGAAAAGTTGGCCGTAAAAAGCCACAAAAAGCCCTACAATTTCTTCGGGCTTCTAAGACCAACCCCAATTATTTTTCAGATTCTGAAATTACAAAATCTAAAATTTTTCTGATGCAGAAAAAAAAATTGTCAGACTCTTAAGAATTTGCCGGTAAGAAAAAATTTCTCAGATTCGAATAATTTTTCGATTTAAAACGAAAAATATTTCAGAATCATTTTTTTTTTCCTAACAGATGATATTTCGGCTGTAGGCAAAATCGCCCAAAGAAAAATGGCTCAAAAAAGAAAACGAAAATTCGCCCAAAAATTTTTCATACAAATTTGGGTCATATTTCATATGAAAAATTACCCAACATTTTTGGGCAAATTTTCATCGTTTTTTGGCAAAATTTCGAAACTAAAAATTGGGAGATTTTTCATTACGAAAAATTACCCAAAAATTATATATGAAAAATTGCCCAATTTTATTTTGGTTTTATTTTTTGTCAAAATCTTAAAATGTCAAAACTGAAATATGTATGTCACAATAAATCAGTATATTATTATCGTGTTTTTTTATAAATTATATATTTAACTACCCAAGAATAAGCTGAAGCAAAACCGTTCCGTTGTTGCTAACATACAAAGGCTCTGGTGGGAATCGAACCCAAAACCCCGGCTCTTACATGCAGAACCACGCTATATATTAATCTATCGCAGCGTAGTAGTGTAATGAATTTAAAAACAGCATGCAACTCCGATGAAAGCTCCGCAGGCGAAAAAGTTTACCAACGAATTTGTTGGTAAATTTTTCCGACTGCGGCGCTTTCATCGGTGCTAATTCCATTTTTTTTTTTTTCGTTCAAATTTGAGTTTCACACTTAAAATTTTTACATCAATTTCTTATGCATTTTACGGGCTGTATTCTCAAAACAACGATCTATAAAAATAAATAATAACCACGTAACCTATGCACAGTGGACCAAATGCTTAATCTAGCGTGCAAGAGAGTATAATTCGACTTTGAGAGCACCTAGAAACATGAAATTTGTAATGCACAAGGAAAATGAGATGAGCTTCTATATAGTCCAAATGTGGGCGGTATTTGAAGGGGCGTGGCACTTATTGAAACATTGTCATAATAAAATATAGGTAAAGTAGAGCCAATAACAAGCAGAGAAAGTATTTTTTTTTAAGTAAAAAAGATTTTTAAACAGTTTATAAAAGAAATATTTTTTTTTTTTTACTCATTTCTGTAAAAAAAAAATTTTTTTAAGTGAAAATTTTTTTTTGAGTGAAAATTTTTTTGCTTGTAAAATTTTTACATTGGGTTAAAAAATGTTTGAGAATGTGAAAAATACTCAGCAAAATATTTTTGTGGCTCATCAATGTCATTTAAAGCGTTTAGGTGTTTTTTTTTTAACGTAAATTTAAGGTACACCAATCTGAAATTCACGGTTTTTGCTTACAACTTCTGAACCACTGGACCGATTTGTCTGATATTCAATACCAACCTCACTAGGGAAATTGAAAATATATATGCCAAGCGTCAGCAGCAACAGAGTTGCCGTTTGAAAGCTATCGTGTTTTAAACAGACAGACGGACGGACATCGCTAGATCGACTGAAAAACAAAAACCAGCAAAAACCAGCAGCCAATTTTTTTATTATTTTGGAGCTCAGTATCTATTCTTTTGAAATCATGTAAAAACCCTATAGAAGTTAGCGGTATTAGTACCTAAATTCATTAACAAAATTCAAGTTTGCTTGAAAAATAGTTCCATTGTGGACTATCTTTTTAATTTACGTTTTTTTACGAACAACAACACAAATTAGCTTCAAATATACATCTCTTGAGGTTAAAATATAACAAATAATTTGATAAATTGCCTTAATACGGTCGTAAATAGCAGTTTAAACAATCAACACGTCTACACAAAACTTGAAGAAATTTTTTTATAAAAACTAATTACTCATGTTTGGCTGCCTACTACGATGGTGTTTTTGCAATAAACAAAGAAATTTTATTAGCGTTAAGTAAGGTAGGAATAGTGCAATCATATATGCGATACTAATTCAATATTGTAAAAACTTCATTTTTCGACCAACTGCGCACCAGATTCAACATTTGGTCCACTGTGCTATGGTCTTATCTTAAAAGTTTTTGTCTCTGTCTTAAAGTACTTCTGCGTAGCCGGCCTTCGGCCGGGTTTAGAGATTACAAACTCCATGCCTTACCCCACCCTCTCCGCAAAAGAAAGCTTTCTGTGTAGTATGTGTTTTGGAAAAAATGTGTTAAAAAAATATTTTTTATTTTGGGCCATTTTTCATTTTTTTTTTGGGATTTTTTTCGTTAATTTTGGGCGAAGTTTCGTATTTTTCTTTTTGGGTCATTTTTCATATTTTTTGGACGATTTTGCATTTGGGCGATTTTTCATCAAATTTTTTGGGCGATTTTTCTTTGGGCGATTTTGCCTACAGCCGATATTTCAAAATGTTTCTATAGAAAAATTATTTAGAAAAATCTTTTTGGGTCATTTTTCATATTTTTTGGGCGATTTTGCATTTGGGCGATTTTTCATCAAATTTTTTGGGCGATTTTTCTTTGGGCGATTTTGCCTACAGCCGATATTTCAAAATGTTTCTATAGAAAAATTATTTAGAATCTATTTTTTTTTTTTTTTTTTTCAGTAAAACAGATTACAGTTTTTTTTTTTTTTTAAGTGTACTTGTAATTTTGATCCTGCTTTTCCAAGTTTTTTTCTTTATAAATTATTTAAAATTAAAATAAATTACTTAAACAAAAAAACACCTGCTTTTAATGGCTTAACATCAATAAACTACATGCAGTAGATATTTAAACTTCCGGGTTTAAAAACGAACAGTGGGTCATTTTCAGCTGTTGCTGAAAAAATAATCTAACATTCTGAACAAAGTTTTTATAACACCGCCCGACACACTTTTGTACACATGGACCAGACCAATGAATTCTGTTAGTAGGATCGAAAATAAAATGCACTTGTCTCCCAGTTTATCTAGATAAATTCGCGTTGTCGCGAAAAACGATTAAAAAAAAACGTCCCGTTTACCTTACAATTTTACTTTTTTAAACATTTGCTAACATGGCACAAACTATTGGCCCTTGACAACCCATAGTAAAATTTGATGCAGAACATTTTAGCCATATAAATGTAAGATTTAATGGTTTTCTTTGAGAGTATTTGAAATAAGGACAAAAATTACCACTAAAATTGGGAGATAGAATGTTAATGTAGTTTAAGAAAAGAACAAATTTCATTAAGGGAACCTATAAACGTAAATTTTCTCAGAAGTACATTTAATACAGTTTTTGGACTTACTTCACACTACTTTCGCGAAAAAAGTTTATTTAAAAAACCTGTGAGACACGGGAATGTTATTTTTATAACCACTTTCTGACTAGAGTCATGCGCGGGTACAAGGGGGGAGGTGAAAGGGGAAATCCCCCCCAGACCAAATTTCAAAAAAAAAATAAAAGAAAAAAAAGAAAAAAGGAAAAAAAGGAAGAAAAAAAGAAAAGAAGAAGGAAATTTTCAAAAAAAAATTCCAACGGAAAATAATCTTAAAATCCAAAAATTTTTAATGGAACAAAATTTAAATTTTTTGAAGGAAAATCTAAAAAATTTATAGAGAAAATCTGAAAATTTTTAAAGGAAAAATGTGACTTAATTTGGTATAAAAAAATGACTTAGACTTTTTCTATCGAAAAAGTGTTTCAGAATTTGAGACTTTTTCTATAGGAAAAATGTCTCAGAATCTGAAACTTTTTCTATAGGAAAAATGTATCAGAATCTGAGACTTTTTCTATAAGAAAAATGACTCAGAATCTGAGACCTTTCCTATAAAAAAAATGTCTCAGAATCTGAGACTTTTCCTATAAGCAAAATGTCTCAGAATCTGAGACTTTTTCTATAGGAAAAATGTCTCAGACTCTGAGTCTTTTTCTATAGGAAAAATGTCTCAGAATCTGAGATCTTTTCTATAGAAAAACGCCTCAGAATCTGAGACTTTTTCTATAGGAAAAACGCCTCAGAATCTGAGATCATTTCTATAAAAAAAAAATTCTCAGAATCCGAGAATTTTTCTTTAGGAAAAATGTCTCAGAATCTGAGACCTCTTTCCATAGGAAAAACTGTCACAGGATCTGAGACTTTTTCTATAGGAAAAATGTCTCAGAATCTGAGCCTTTTTCTATTGGAAAATTGAAAAAAAAAAAAATTTAAATCTCTGACTTTTTTTGTAGAAAAAATTCCCCGAATTTTAGACTAATTTAGAAGCATTTGAAACTTTTTCTCATTTTTGTCGAACTATTGTTAAAAAATCGGCTGCAGTTTTTTAGAAAAAAACTGCTAAATTATTTGATTTTATGGCTTTCCCATTAATTTTTTTGAAAAAAATTATACTTTTTGTTGGTTGTCCGACAACTTTGAACTGATGATTTTTTTTATTCGAAGTTAAAAAAAAATTTTTTCGCGGAAATATTTTAAAAAAATTTATTTTTTTTATTTTTTCAAAAGTAATTTCCTTGAAATTGGGGAGGGTATCAATACATTCGGCAAGGCCGAATTTAACTTTTCTACTTGTTTTATATTGCAAACATTTTTTTTTGCATTTGTCGCGAAAACGAATTGTTCTAGAAAAACTGGGAGACACAGGTATTTTATTTTTTGCCTCACTCTTATAATTGTTTGATCCGGTTCATGTGTACAGCCAAAATTTGCAATTTGTCGGACGGTGTAAAATTAGAGAATTTTATTATTTTTTTCAAATTAAGGGTAAATTATATAATTTTAACTTAAAAAAAATCAACTCTTCTTTAAATAAAAACAAACTTAAGATTAAAAAACAAAATAAAATTATTTACAATGAAAAAGAGTTTATTCTGATTCGAGGTCTTTTTATGTTCCCCATTATGAATTAACATAACAAGTACTTATGATAACTCTGAGACTTTTTCTATAGGAAAAATGTCTCAGACTCTGAGTCTTTCTATAGGAAAAATGTCTCAGAATCTGAGACCTTTTCTATAGAAAAACGCCTCAGAATCTGAGACTTTTTCTATAGGAAAAACGCCTCAGAATCTGAGATCATTTCTATAAAAAAAAAATTCTCAGAATCCGAGAATTTTTCTTTAGGAAAAATGTCTCAGAATCTGAGACCTCTTTCCATAGGAAAAACTGTCACAGGATCTGAGACTTTTTCTATAGGAAAAATGTCTCAGAATCTGAGACTTTTTTTATGGGAAATATCTCAGAATCTGAGCCTTTTTCTATGGGAAAATTGAAAAAAAAAAAATTTAAATCTCTGACTTTTTTTGTAGAAAAAATTCCCAGAATTTTAGACTAATTTAGAAGCATTTGAAACTTTTTCTCATTTTTGTCGAACTATTGTTAAGAAATCGGCCGCAGTTTTTTAGAAAAAAACTGCTAAATTATTTGATTTTATGGCTTTCCCATTAATTTTTTTGAAAAAAAATATACTTTTTGTTGGTTGTCCGACAACTTTGAACTGATGATTTTTTTTATTCGAAGTTAAAAAAAAATTTTTTCGCGGAAATATTTTAAAAAAATTTATTTTTTTATTTTTTCAAAAGCAATTTCCTTGAAATTGGGGAGGGTATCAATACATTCGGCAAGGCCGAATTTAACTTTTTTACTTGTTTTATATTGCAAACATTTTTTTTTTGCATTTGTCGCGAAAACGAATTGTTCTAGAAAAACTGGGAGACACAGGTATTTTATTTTTTGCCTCACTCTTATAATTGTTTGGTCCGGTTCATGTGTACAGCCAAAATTTGCAATTTGTCGGACGGTGTAAAATTAGAGAATTTTATTATTTTTTTCAAATTAAGGGTAAATTATATAATTTTAACTTAAAAAAAATCAACTCTTCTTTAAATAAAAACAAACTTAAGATTGAAAAACAAAATAAAATTATTTACAATGAAAAAGAGTTTATTCTGATTCGAGGCCTTTTCATGTTCACCATTATGAATTAACATAACAAGTACTTATGATAACTCTACTTTCTTTATTAGGATATTCTCCCATTAAATACTCATAGTTTCTTGCTTTCAAAAAATTTGGCAATTTTCAGGAATGAATTGACGATCGTTTCGGGGGGGGTTCCAATTCCCCCATCATCAGAATTCTTTAGAAAATTAGGTAATACTATTAGCGTGCAAACATCAAATATTCATACTCTGAATTATCTCAACTTACAAGGGAAGTATCTCAACCCTTATGAACCGATTTTCATGAAACGTAAAATATATATAAAAGAGACAATTCTAAGGTTGGGGTGTCTCGGCTTATCGGCCATATCGGGGATTTAGGGGTTCAAAACATTGGTCAAAAAATGGCGAAAAAATCGTTTTTTGGATTTTTCAGCCATTTCTTTCTAAGAAACCTACACTCAAAAAAAAAAACTGTAATGTTAGCAAAAAAAGCTTGTAAATCTACAAGAAAATTTGCTGATTTTGAACCCACAATTTTTTTGGTAAAGTTAGCAAAAATGTTTTGCCAATAATTAGTTAACAAAAAAATTTTTTTTTGACACATTTGAGGACCCCATTGGGTTCGGACCCGATAGGTCCAGGCCCCGATGGGCCTAGACCTAGTTGGGTTCCTTAAAAATCGTCATGGTTTTTGATCCAAAATTTGTGTCCGTTTCGCTCTACCTTGCTTAGTTTTTGAGATACGTGATTATAGGGGACCACTGGGGTCTTGAGAATTAAAAAACTCGATAACTTCAAAAATATTACTCGGAGAGCTTTTGACTATTTTGCGGTCTTGTTCTACGTATTGAGAGCTACAAAAATGCTTTTGGACTTTTGGTTGTGTCGGCAATATTTACCGAGATATGAGCATTTTAAAATTTTCGGGAATGCTAACTTTTTTGGATCCAAAGTTAGGGCCCATTAGGGTCCACACATGTGAAGAGGACCCGCGAAAGTATGGAGATTCTAAGAACCAAAAATGCCCTCCATTTTGCTCTATCTGGCTTAGTTTCCGAGATAGAGCCATTTTAAGTTTTCTGAAAATAAAAAAAAAAATACTATTTATTTTTGCTAATGTTAGCAAAAAATCTTGTAAAAATGTTGTCAACTCAATTTCAAATCTTAGCAAAAGAAATTAGTTCAACGTTTGTTTAAAATTGCTAATGTGCTAAATGAAGTTTACAAGAATTTTTTGCTAACATGCTAATCTCAACTAAAAATTTTCTAAAAGTTAGCTAACTAGCATTAGCAAAAAAAAATTAGTAAATCTACTAACGTATTTTTTTGAGTGTAGCCAAACTTTAACCTAGTAAAAGTTTGGCTTCGCTAAATACTTTTTTTTTTGAAAATGTGTAAATTTTGGGGGGTATTTATATGAATACATAGAGCTACGATGTTCATATGAATACGAAATAATCTTTATTAAATTTAAGTCGACACGTATTTTTTCTCTACACTCAAAAAAAAAAAAAAACTGTAATGTTAGCAAAAAAAGCTTGTAAACCTACAAGAAAATTTGCTGATTTTGAACCCACAATTTTTTTGCTAAAGTTAGCAAAAATGTTTTGCCAATAATTAGTTAACTAAATTTTTATTTTTTTAACATAATTCATACACATCTGAGGACCCCATTGGGTTCGGACCTGATAGGTGCAGACCCCGATGGGCCTAGACCTAGTTGGGTTCCTTAAAAATCGTCATAGTTTTTGATCCAAAATTTGTGTCCGTTTCGCTCTACCTTGCTTAGTTTTTGAGATACGTGATTATAGGGGACCACTGGGGTCTTGAGAATTAAAAAACTCGATAACTTCAAAAATATTACTCGGAGAGCTTTTGACTATTTTGCGGTCTTGCTCTACGTGTTGAGAGCTACAAAAATGCTTTTGGACTTTTTGTTGTGTCGGCAATATTTACCGAGATATGATCATTTTAAAATTTTCGGGAATGCCAACTTTTTTGGATCCAAAGTTAGGGCCCATTAGGGTCCACACATATGAAGAGGACCGGCGATGCTATGGAGAGCCTGAGAACCAAAAATGGCCTCCATTTTGCTCTATCTGGCTTAGTTTCCGAGATAGCGCCATTTTAAGTTTTCTGAAAATAAAAAAAAAAACCTTACCATTTATTTTGCTAATATTAGCAAAAAAAGCTTGTAAAAACGTGGTCAACTCAATTTTAAATCTAGCCAAAAAATTAGTTCAAATTTTGTTTAAAATTGCTAATGCGCTAAATGAAGTTTACAAGATATTTTTGCTAACATGCTAATCTCAACTAAAAATTTGCTAAAAGTTAGCTAACCAGCATTAGCAAAAAAAAATTAGTAAATCTACTAATGTATTATTTTGACTGTAGAGGATATTCCTGTTAGTTCAGGAGTTATCGAAATTTTCCCGGTGGTCCACATTGTTTCATAAGGGGACAACAAAATTTTGAAACACTGATATGGCCGAAAAGCCAAGACACCCCAACCTTAGAATCGTCTCTTTTATATATATTTTAAGTTTCAAGCAAATCGGTTCATAAGGGTTGAGGTACTTCCCTTGTTAGGGAGAAAGCAAATATGATTTTCGAAGTTTCACCAGCATTACACCAAATATAATTTGAAAGCAAGTTGTTGGTTTACTGTATGTTCTGCTGTTAGCAGATATTAAATGCAGTTTTGTTTTTGCCTTCTGTTATAGAACAAAAATTAAAAAAAATTATTTACTCTTTTTTTAGTTAATAATAACCCAGTGTGTTGCATTAAACAAAAAAAACATGTGGCAAAAAAATTACACTGTGCAACAAGTTTTGGGTGTTATCCCCTTAAGCCTTAATGGCTCTAATGCCAAATAAAAGTATACCATTAAATAAACAAAATCGCCTAAGAGTTTAGCAAACTTGGATCAAATGTCTTTTTTATGGTTCAATGAAGTTTTAACTTGGTCAAAGAAAAGAATCATCACAAAATTATAGAAAACTTATTAGAATATAAGGGGTTGAGTGGAAAAATGTAGAAGAAAAATTCAATTTCTAAAAGGTATAGACATTTCTGGTATTCCTATACCGGTTTCGGACAGTTCCAGTTAACTGTCTTCATCAGATTTAAATGCCAATTTGTTTTGTTAATGGTAATTGTTTTTCTAATATGTGAATTTTTTATTAATACCAATACCCAGTCCGGAATCGAACCACGAATATTTTTTCATACCATTAACAATACTGGTAGGATTGCACTCTAGACATCACCGCCAAAGCATTGCTTCGATATGTGTTGAATAAATATTCTTATATAGAATATAATTTTTAGCTAAGATTGATATTTAAAATTTTTTTTTTCAGCTTTTTAACACTGCTTTGTGTAAAAATGTAATTAAAACATGATTATTTATATTTTTCCACTTTTAAGCATTTTGCGCAAGTCGCACAAACTTTCAGCCTTTGAAATTTTTTGAGGAAAATATTTGTAAAACATTTAACAAGCCTTTTAAATTGATGTTTTATAAGACTCTGTGTTTAATTTTTGAATAATTACAGTTAGAGGGTTAATATTTTATAGGAAATGAAACATCTTAAAATTTCACTAAAGACATCTAACCACATATTTAAGCTCGGATGTTATTTTATTATAGTTCTTTTGAAGTTTCCAAACGCCTTTGAAAAAAAATTAAAAACTTCAGTGGGCAGTGGCGTATACAGGGGGGGGGGGGCCCGGGGGCCCGGGCCCCCCCCCGAAATGATTTCACAAATTTCAGGATTTGGTATCAAATAACAAGTACAATATTAAAAATCTTCTTAAAAAAATAGAAAAGCATTTAAGAATCTAAAATTTTTTTAAGAAAAATGTTTTGAAACTGAAAATTTTTCTGTTAAAAAAATTTCAAAATCTGAAAATTTTTTCTTAGAATTTGAAACTTTTCAACTTAAGATTCTAATGAAAAATATCTTAGAACCTGAAGTTTAATGTACACAAAAAATGGGTCTAATTGTAAGTAAAATGTAGTCAAATCTTAAAATGCGACTTTGTCTTTGAGAAAAATTTCTCAGAAAAAAAATGTCTCAGAATCTAAGACTTTTTTTTATAGGAATAATGTTTTAAAATATTAGCCTTTTTCGCAGAATCTAAGACTTTTTCTATAGGAAAAATGTCTCAGAATCTAAGACTTTTCTATAAAAAAAATTATCAGAATCTGAGGCTTTTCTATATGAAAAATGTTTCAGAATCTGATGCTTTTCTATATGAAACATGTTTCAGAATCTGAGAACTTATTATAGAAATAATGTCTCTAAATCTGAAAAATGTCTCAAAATCTATGATATTTCTATAAAAAAATTCTTAGAATCTGAAGCTTTTTTATATAAAAAATGTTTTAGAATCTGAGAACTTTCTTTAGGAATAATGTCTCTGAATCTGAGAATTTTTCTTACAATCTAGGAAAATGTCTCAGAATCTTAGACTTTTTTTACGAAAAATTTTTCAGAATCAATGAATTTTTCTTAAGGAAAATTATCTCAAAATCGTATATTTTTTATATAGGAAAAGTGTCTCAGAGACACAAGCTGAGCCTTTTTGTATAGAAAAATGCTGAAAATCTGAGACTTTTTCTTTTGTAAAAATCTATTTCTCAATAAGAATAATGTCTCAGAATCTGAGTATTTTTCTATGGGAAAAATATTTCAGAATCTGAGACTTTTTCTTTAGGAAAAATGTCTCAGAATTTGAGGCTTTTTCTATATGAAAAATGTTTTAGATTCTGACAATTTCCTACAGGCAAAATGTCTTACAATCTGAGACTTGTTCTATAGAAAAGTGTTTAAGCATCTGAGACTTTTTCGATAGGAAAAATGTCTCAGAATCTAAGAAATTTTATGTAGAAAAAATGTCTGAGAATCTGAGACATTTTCTATACGAAAAATGTCAAAGAATCTGAGACTTTTTCTGTAAGAAACATGTCGAAGAATCTGAAACTTATTCCATAAAAATTTTAAACTTTCTATAGGAAAAATGTCTCAGAATTAGAAACTTTTTCTATGGGAAAAATGTCTAAGAATCTGAGACTTTTTCTATAGGAAAAATGTCAAAGAATCTTAGACTTTTTCTAGAGGAAAAATTTCTCAGACTCCGAGAGTTTTTCTTTAGGAAAAATGTTTTTAGAATCTACTTAAGACCTTTTTATGCTGTTTTCTTCTTAAAAAGGTCTCAGAATGTGAATAGTTTTTCTTATAGAAAAAGCGAAGATTTTCTCAGAATCTAAAACTTTTTGTGTAGAATGTTTAAGAATCTGAGAAAAACTAGAAATACCTCAGATTATGGGAAAATGTCTTACAACCGGAGTCATTTCTTTTGCAAAAGTATTTTATGAATATGTTTATAGAATCATTTTCTAATGTGACTTTTTCGGAGAAAAGTTTTCCATTAAAAATATGATTTAGAAAAAAAAACTCTCTTTATTGGAAATTGTCAAAGAATCTTAAACTTTTCTTAAAAAAAAATTTCAGATTCTGATAGTCTTCTTTTAAAAATGTATCAGCATCTGATACAATTAACACTTTAAAAAATGGCTTAAGTCTTTCAAAAAATTTTAAAATATAAAAAAATTTTAATTTTTTTCCCCCAGATTGTGTTACATTCAGTTCAAAGAAAAGATCGAAAAAATTCGAAAACATGTGCTGTTATGTAATTTTTTTGTGAAAAAAAAGTTGAAAAAAAATTTTGGGCCCCCACCGAAATAAAATCCTGGATACGCCCCTGTCAGTGGGCCATAAAACTTTCTTCGAAAACCCCATAGGTAATTTCAGTTAGTATATGGTATTTTTATTGATTTGGCATTGTAGCCATTGAGGCTAATTTTTCTTGTTGCACAGTGTAATGAGTATCTACGTATTAAACAAAATGAAAATTTAATCGTATGTATATTCCAACAAAAGACTATATGTAACCAATTTATGTTGTACAGTGTGTTGTAGTATGCAATTTGTTGTATATTATTTTTTATTGATTTCTTTTTCATCATTCATTTTAATTATATGGAAATGAAAAAAAAAAATATATATGCGGTGAAGGAGTGGGGGAGTGATAGGGGAGGGGGAGTGATAGAAAGGCAAAAACAATACAATATTAAAATGACAGTTTTTGAATGATATCAATCAATTGCTAATATTTATTTTCCTAGTATGTAATTTCTAAACGAACTATATAAACATTAACAACTGTCCCTTGCTAAACATAGTAATTTTTATTTATGCTCCATTTTGTGATTAAAAAGATATATTTTCAGATTTTAAGAAAATGGACGTAATGAAGAAGGAAACCAAACTTCCAAACTTTATAATCTGGAATTCCTATAAATTTTTTGGGGTCTTTTTTCCGAAACTTAGAAAAACTTAAAAAAAAAATTTAAGTCAAAAAAACAAAAAGTGTCCCAAAAAAAGTTTGCCATATTTTGGCATCTCTGGAAAAAATATTTAAATGTTTTTTTTATAAAAATCATCAAAAATAATGCAAAGTTTTAGCAAATCGTTTCTTAAATTAGTAAGAATAACTATTTACAAAATTTGTGCATTTGCCGATTTTTCTGAATTTTGAGAGTTCTTTAGTTCACACAGAGAAAAAACATGATTGTGACAACCATACAGGAGGGACAACATAATATGATTGATAAAGTTATCATAACATGATTGTAGCGATATTATAAACTTCGCTGATCATAGTATGATAAAAAATTGTGATTTTATAATTGTTGCTGATCAAAATATGATTGCTACAATCATATATTTGATCAAATTGATCAACCATACTATAATTCCCCACAATTATGGGTAATTTGGTGGCTACAAACATGTTCCAAACATGATTTTTTTCTGTGCGAAGCTTTAGTAGAACAATTTTAAGTAATTCAATATTTTTTCAGTATAAATCCTTGTTGTAAGTTCACAGGGAAACCCTATTGTGCAAGTCGAGGAAAACGTGTATGAACGAAACTAACAAGGAAAGAATTCCAAAAAATATTTTCGATTATGCTAAAAAAATTATTGAATCTTGCATTTTAGAAACTTAAAGAAGGGCTAAAGAATTACAATTTTTATAACGTCCGCCTGCAAGAGAAGGTATCAATGAAACCAACCTTTGAAAAACTGAATTTTTTACAGGTTTTTATACCCTACACTCTAGTGATAGAGGGTAAGTTTGTCATTCCGTTTGTAACTCATCGAAATATCGGTCTGGGATCCCATAAAGTGTATATATTCATGATCCCTGATCGATTTTAAGACATTCTAGCGATTTCCGTCTGTCCGTTTGTCCGTCTGCCCGTCTGTCCGTCTGTCCGTCTGTCTGTATGTCTGTGGAAATGGTGATCACGGCCAAAATATTACACGGAGATGACTGAAACTTAACATATTTATTGGAAGTTCTCCCGAGAAGTTTGGTATTGCATTTGAGCGATATCGGTTCAGCGGTTCAAAAGCTATGAACGAAAATGTAAGGACACCTCAAAAATTTTAGTACATTCAACATAACCTAAAAATACAAAATGCTTTAATTCGACTGCTGGTTGACATAATTGAACACCAAATGGTATTTAAGCAAGTACGAACATATTTTTGGACAAAAAAAGAAAAAAATAGCGGATTTTTTTTTTCGCGGATTTTTTTTTTTTCAATAAATTTTTTTTTTCAAAAGTAATTTCCTTTTAAAAAAAGTTTTTTGCAATAATCTTTTCGAAATTGTGGAGGGTATCATTACATTTGGCAAAGCCGAATTTAACTTTTTTACTTGTTTTAAATAAAGTTTGTTCAATAATCTTTTAGAAATTGTGGAGGGTACCACTACATTCGGCAAGGCCGAATTAAACTTTTTTACTTGTTAATACTTTTATTAGGAAAATTAAACATGTAGCTGTCAGAAGAAGTACCAAGTCCTGCGCTTGGAACCATGGTATCAGAATTTTTTTTTCGGCACGCCTCCTTTTGTGGGCGTAGATATAAAAATTAACTAAAATTTTTTTTTTTTTTTTTTTTTTTTTTTTTTTTTCTCATTAATTTTTTTTATTGAATCTTCACTAAAACTATGTGAACTAACAATAAGTTTTCAAATCTTAAAACTAATATAAATAGCTTAATATTAAGTCCGGCCAGTGCCAGACAAAATTTCACTTGCTCATAAATTATCCAATGTTTTCAAAAGCATCATCCTTCATTTTATAGTACCAGGTCAGTAGTGGCCCTCCTTCTTAGGCGTTGGTGACCACTATTATTTAGAAGATTACGCGCTAAATTGTTTGGATGTGATTCTAGTCTCCGTAGGTAGTTCTGGGTATGTCTCACAATTTCATCTTTAACAAATGATACATTTAGATCTCTGTGTATGTTTGAGTTTCTAACGTACCAGGGGGCATCAGTAATCATTCTTAAAATGTTGTTCTGTTTTCTCTGTATTCTTTCCACATTAGACGCAGAGGCAGTGCCCCATAACTGAATACCATAGCACCATATAGGTTTTATAATAGAGCTGTAGATCAATAGTTTACAGTCTAACATAAGTTTCGAGTTTCTCCCAATTAGCCAATTTACTGCAATAGTTTTTAATTTTATCTGGGTTAATTTTGCATCTATATGGTTTTTCCACGTAAGACGACGATCCAGATGAATTCCGAGGTACTTAACTGTTGTGTGTTGAGGTACGATGTGATTATTAATCTGAATTTGGGGACATGTTTCTCGTCTCAACGTGAAAGTTATGTGGATGCATTTCTGCTCATTAACTTTAATCTTCCACTTTTTCAACCAGTCTTCTAATTCAAGAATGTGACTTTGCAAAATACGAGTTGCTTCAAGTGGGTTATTATGAGAGCTCAAAATAGCTGTATCATCTGCAAATGTGGAAGTATGCGTATTTCGATTAGTTGGCATATCAGAGGTGTACAAAATATACAAAAGCGGTCCCAAAATACTACCTTGTGGAACTCCAGCTTGTATGATTTGTGGGGTACTAACAAAATCGTTTTCCTTTACTGTAAACTTACGATCTGTAATGTAATTTTCGAGTAACTTATGTGTATCTGGTGGTAACATATTCTTTATCTTATAGAGTAAACCCTCGTGCCAAACCTTATCGAACGCCTGCGAGACATCAATAAAAAGTGCAGAACAATATTTCTTTTCCTCATAGGCTCTTCTAATTTCATCTACCAGTCTATGAACTTGCTCAATTGTGCCGTGTTTTTTTCTGAATCCAAACTGGTGATCGGGGATAGAGTTGTTTTGAGTGACATAAGTTGTTAATCTGTTCACTAACAGTTTTTCAAAAAGTTTGGATAAATTGGATAACAGACTGATAGGCCTATACGATTCCACTTTTGTGTGATCTTTACCTGGCTTGGGTATCATTTTAACAAGAGAAATTTTCCATTCTGGGGGAAAATGTTGAAGGCGTAATATAGCATTAAAAATAAAAAGAATTATTCTTAATGCTATCCGGGGTAACTCCAAAAGCATTTTATTACTGATCTTATCAATACCAAATGCTTTTTTGGGGTTTAAATCAAAAACTGCCTTTTCGACCTCTCGCATCTCAAACCGGATGGGTACTGCTCTGCGCTGGGGTAAAATTGGTGGCAACTCTACTATAACACTTGATTCATTTGGAGTGAATACATTTTTCAAGTGCTCAACAAACAGATTTCCTTTTTCAGTATCATTTCTAGCCCAACCTCCATTTTGTTTTCGCAAAGGAGGCTTACATATGACAGGTCTTTTCATGTTTTTAGTAGCACGCCATAACGAATAATCCGTTTTTGATGTAGGCTCCAAATTTTCAAGAAATCTATTTAACGAGTCAGCTCTCTGTGATTCTAGCAATCTTCGCAAGTTGTTTGTGCATACCTTTAATCGTGATTTGAGTTGTGGAGATCTGTGCAGTTGCCACTCTCTACGAGCTCTCCTTTTTTCATTTAAGAGTCGTTCGACATCAACAGAAAAAACTGGGTTTTGTCTAGATTGTCGCTGGGGTTTAGTAGCAATTAGAGCAGCTAGTTTGAGATTAGATTCGAAATTCTTAAGCGAGAGGTCAATTTGATCTGGGTTGCTTAGCAAAATGTTTTCCGAGCAATGAGTACTGAGAAATTTTTTATACTTTAGCCAATTTGTTCCTTTGCCTGTCAGTGCTAAGCCACCAGAAGGGGATACAATTTCTCTGGGGTTTGAAAGGGTAACAATAGTGGGTGTGTGATCTGAAGAGAGCTCCAAAGAAGATTCAACAGATAATACGTTTTTCGAAATATTCTTAGACAATCCAAAATCTATAAGGTCTGGAATCTTATTTTGGTCCGAAGGCCAGTATGTCGGTTCTCCGCTTGAAATCACATCCATACCCATTTTACAAACTGTATCATACAACACACGTCCTCTCGGGGTAATGAGGCGTGACCCCCAGAATGTATGCTTGGCATTATAGTCGCCAGCTGCCAGAAAGCGTGAACCTAGTGATTCGTAAAATGTTCTGAACTGATTCTCAGTGATCCTAAATCTGGGGGGAGCATAAATAGACGAAATTACTAGGTTCATACCAAATTCCTCTACACATATTGTAGTTGCTTGAAGAAAATCTTCGCAAAGATCACGCATGAGATAGTGTCTCAGTCGAGTTTTAATTAGAATGCCTGATCCTCCACATGCCCTACCTCTGGGGTCTTTAGTATCATATAATGTGTAACCTCGGATTGAAAATAAGCTACGGTGTGTTAAATGAGTCTCAGAAACAAGCATTATATCTATCTGCTTGTTTCTAAGAAAATATTCGAGTTCGTCCTTGTGTTGGCGTAAGCCGTTTGCGTTCCAGAAACATATTTTCAGACCGTTCATGGTTTGTTTAGCAGAGTCTGCAGCAACATCGACTGCATACTCAGCATCTCCTGCAACATATAACCCATTCTATCCGTAAAATTTGAAATTGCCTGGACAAGCGTATCAATAGATTTTTCAAGTCTAATAAAATCTTGATTCTGGCCGGATGGTCGAGTTTGAGGATTCTCTCTATTTAATCCTGATTGATAATTGGGAGTCGGGTTACCGATTCTTGGGTTGGGAGCTGTGGGTCGGCTTCTCAAAACAGATGCAAAGGATTGTGTATTTTGTACGAGATTCGGAACATTTACCGGGGGTTGTTGTTGGGTACAGAATTCTCGAACAAAGGATTGAGTATTTTGTCCGTGATTCTGAACGCTTAACGGGGGTTGTTGCTGAGAGCTGAATTCTCGGGCATTTTGAGCGTCCATGTGGGTAACTTTTGGCCGACTATTGTGGAAGCGCTTTTCCATGGTATACGCAGGGCAACCTCTATAGTTAGCAGTGTGATTTTCACCACAATTGCTACACTTTTTAACTCCGGAGTCAGTTTTGGATTTATTGCAGTCTTTCGAATTATGCAGATCTCCGCAAATGACGCAAACGGTAGGGTGTTTACAATATGCCTTCGTGTGGCCAAACTCTTGGCAATTATTACATTGTACGGGTCCATTTCTTTTGTGGGGTTCTTCAACTGTTATCTTACGATAAAGTAAATATTTTAATTTATAAATTGGGTGAACTTCGTTTCGCTTTAGTTTGATGTCATTGGGTTCAAATTCAATACGAAATAAAGGTTGGGGTATTTTTTCCCTATTTCTAATATTGACAACAGTTTTAACTTTAAAGCCCTCTATAGTAAGCGCATCTTTTATCTCAGTAGGATCAACGCTGGAGTCAACTCCCTTAATAACTGCTTGCAGTCCTTTGCTGCTTTTCAATTGGTAAGTATAATAACTTTTTTCCTGGGATTCGAAATGGGAAACTAGCTTCCGATAATCTTGTTCACTATATATTTGAATCTTAGTCTCGTGAATATTACCTTTTCTAATAGGAATAATGTAAAAAGATTTTTCACCGAGAACGGTAACGAGGCTATTTACAAGATCGCTAGAACTTTGCTCTCTAAGATAAATAGGGGGTGGTTTAAACGACTTACCTGTCGGTTCGGGTTCATTTGAGTCAGAATCTAAGATCGCAAACCGATTACCTGCTTCATTGCCTGCTTCCTGTTCTCTGACCTGCTTTGCAGCTTTCACGGACTTCGAAGATCTAGGGCTTCGTTTTCTCTTAAGGACAGTCATGTACATGTCAATCCCGGTCTGGACGGTACCTTTCTGAGTTTGATATGCACTTTTTTCAGTTGGCGTTTTCGGAGAAAAATTGCCATTATTATTCACAAATGGCCGGTTGGGGGTAAAAACAGCGCTTTTGCTACACGAAGGCATATCAAGGGGTAATTGTGGGTCACTAGTACCATATGGCACATTCGGGGTTAAATTAGGATTTTTTTCATTTAGTACCAAATTTTGTTTGAGTATGCCATCACTGACAGAATTTGATGCAATATTAACAGCTGATTGTTTGTTTATATTAGAACTCATTGGGAAACAACTACACACATTCTTAGGTGCATTTTTTTCACTTGCAGAAAGAGGGAAACACACACTGCAATTATTTGATTTTATCGTAAAATAATTTTTATTTAAAACACTATTATCTTTTTTAGCACTCATTGTAATGTACGCGTTTCGGCCATTACAGCTCAATCTTCTATTTTCGGGTGGAGGGGTGTTCTCACTCATACACAGAATATTTGTTACAAACAAAATTAAGCAAAACAAACAAAGCAAACGAAGCAAAAACGGGGGAAAAAAAAAAACTTCACTTTGCTTTTCTTTAGAAAAAATCTTTGTTTATTACTTTAGTGCAAAAATATTAATAAATTATTTTTTGTAAACTTGTATTGCTACATTAAAAAAAAAAATGTCAAATTACTAGAAAAAGCCTCGAAATCCCATTTTACCAATATTTGACAGTTTTCCTTGCTTTTTAACAAATAACTTTCGATCGAAATTTAAATTTTTTTGTAATTTTACAGATTTTTTTGGTAATTTTACAAATTTTTAAGAGTGTTTACAAAAAAAAATCTAGTAAATTTACGACAATTTCTTGTAAATTTTACTTCCCTAAAAAAACTTGTAAATTTTCAATTTTATTAGTAAAAAACTTGTTAAATTACAAAAAAAAACGTAGTTTTAACTAGGAATTCTCTGTAAAATAGTAGGTAGCAAAAAATCTAGTAAAATCACGAAACCTCCTTGTAAGTTTTATCGCGTCGAAAAAAATTGTAAATTTACAATTTTTTTGGTAATAAGCTTGTAAATTACAAAATTATTGATAAAAAGCTTGTAAAATAACAAGGAGTTTTTGTCAAATAAGAGGTTGAAAAAAATTACAAACTTTCATTTTAATTTTACAAGGTTTTTTTTTTGAGTGTAGGAGAAGGTGTCCCACAGTTTTTACATTTTGGAGGTGACAACAGATTCGGTACAGCTGTGTTAAATGCAATCCCACTTGGTTTACTTTAATTCATCATAATCAAAATATGTTTTTAAGGAAACTGTCCTTTTAAGTGAGAAATCGTGTGTCTCATTTATACACATCTGCGTTGAACTGACTAAAATACCCTATAGACAACAATATATAGTTAAGAGATTCATAAACACATGCCAATTCATTCACACATTACGGTACTATGGGGCAATAAATCAACAAAATTGAAGAGACAATATATAAAAAGAAATGCACTATAGGCTGTTATATATGTTATTGAGGTTTTTTTGTTGTTAAACATGTAACACAAACAACTAAATATCTGAGGCCATTCTTAGACAACAAAAACCAATATATTAACCCTTTTTGAAACGTCTCCCATATGAGGACCCCTGCATTTTGACAGTTATCTCCAAAAGTATGAAATATTATTAAGCTAGTCTTAGCTTTAATAAAACTATAAAAAAATCATTGTGTAACTTCCAAAAAAGAATTAAAATCTAGAAATCAAATTCATTTATTCCCTCCCCATAGTGCCAAGTTTTAGCAAAAAAAAAAACAGAAAAACTTTGACACCACACTAAACAAAACGACAACAAAAAAAAAAGTTAAATGTTATTACACCAATACCCCGGTTTGCGTCGCTTCGGTTTGCGTCGTTTCGAAGTTGCGTCGTTTTCAAATTTCTGTGATTTCGAAGTTGCGTCGTTTTGGTTTCAGTTTGCGTCGCATGGCTTCGAAGTTGCGTAGCCAGTGCTTTGATTTGCGTCGTTGATATAAAAATGTGTGTACAAAGCTAAAACAAAAAAAGGGGATTTCCCGTTTATATTTCAGTTTGCGTAGCACGACTTCGAAGTTGCGTCGTTAGTGCTTCTATTTGCGTCGTTAATATGAAAATGCTTATACAAAGCTTGCTTTTATACTATGAATTTTTTATTTTTATTTTTATCTTAATATTTTTATGTTTTTTTTATGTTTTCTTACGTTTTTCTCATGAATTGTTATATTTTTATTTTAATTAAAACTGTTTTCAAAAAAAAAAATACAAAAAAATGGCTTTTTTTATTGAAAAATCTAATTTTTCTGCTAAAATTATGAATCTCGGAACCAATTAAATGAAAATCAATACAAATGTATGGAAAATCGTGCTTCGGTTTGCGTCGTTTCGGTTTGCGTCGCGTTTCTCCGGTCCCAATTAACGACGCAAACCGGGGTATTGGTGTAGTTATAAATAAACATTTGTAAGAAATGGTTGTTGTTTCTTTGTTAGTTTTTCCTTTATTATTTTTATTTTTTTGTAATTTCTAACACTTGTTAGTGATTTTTAGGTGTCTTGTTTGTTTGTGTGTGTATTGTCTAATATTTATTTGAGGTCGCTGGTGTACGAGCATTAATCACATCTGTGTATAAGTGTTTGTGTGTTTACACATGTGTGAGACATTAAATTGTGTCAACATTATTCTGCTATAACTATTGCGGCATAAACAGGAAGTGTCAAATGATTGTTAAAATACTTGTCATGTGTCTTTTGGTGTTTCTCATATTGGTTATGGGAATTTGTTAATAAATTATCTTAATAAATAATTTAAAAAAAAAAAGTACAACAAAAAGTGTAACAAATGTTGAACAACTTAATATGAGAGAATTTTTATTCAGGTGGGTTTAAAAAAAATACTAATGATAATTTTAATTTTTTTAATTACTTTGAGTAATTTTTTTTTTTGCAAATGATTTATTAGGTATAACATGTTAAAATTCATTTTTAAAATATACATAGAATAATAACAATTTTATATAATATGGATAGGGAAGTAATTTACTTAAAGGTGTTATAGATCTGAGATTTATTAATACAAAAACTTGCAAATTTGTCTATGAAAAAAATATTTTAAAATCTGAATTTCTATAGTTAGAAAGATTCTGAGAACCATTTTGAGTATGTTTATTCTAGCTCGAGGGCATTATTTACTTTACTAATTAAAACTTTGTTATTCGCATAGAATACTTGCCAAGAAAATTATTTTTCTGTTTTAAATTTTTTTATGTTGGTAATTTCAATTGACATGTGTTTTGGAATTTGTCAGATTCCATTGTTAAGATTATTTAGCAAATATAAAAACCCTATACTACAAACAGTAGCAAAGGGAATTTAGATGACTAATCGCTTGCTTTGCTACTTGTAGTATAGGGTTTTTATATATTTGCTAAATAGACTTGACAATTTTTCTTTTGTAACAAAAATTCTAAGAACTTTTTGAAATAGAAAAATTCTTATACATACTCTAAAAAAAACTCTAAAAGCAGATTTTGAGATTCCCAGACATCTTTTCTGTAAAAAAAGTTCTTAGATTCTGAGACATTTGCAAATTTGCATACAAAAATTAAATATAATATTAGACAGCAGTCAAAAAAATGTTTCTCATATATTTAACTGGACCACTGTGCGTATGAGCGTTATTCAATAGAATTGTATTAATAAGTATACGCCTCGATGTCCATTAAGGTGGAACGAACTATGACTTTATTAAAATTTTGTCGATTGCCGGGCAAATTACACTATGCAACATATAAAGACTTTTTGAAAAACACAATTTGACTATATACAGTGGTTGTCAACTAATTAGAAACGCTTAGTATTAGTAAAATACTTCAACGTTATTTTTACACCGTCTGACAAAAAGAAAAAAAAACATGTTAAACATGAACCTGATAATATACGTTTGAAACAAGACACTAAAAAAATTAAAAAAATTAAATCTAAACAAATTGAATTTGAAATAAAAAAAAAATAAAAAAAATGTAATTTTTCAATCTTTGACAGATTATACTATGGACGACAAATTTACGTATTATTTAAAATATCGGTAGGTAATCTGACTAATAGACCACATACGATGACGATTTTATATTTTGTTAGCGATGCACTATTGTTGACGAAATTTTAGTCATTTAATCAGTCCGCTAATTACGATAATTGCCGGAACAGAAATCAATATTTCACGTTTAACACAAATTATATAATTATTCTTCTCCTTTTGCCAACCGTAGATTTCCACGTCTGACAAATTTTCAGATACACAGACAATGGAGCTTTTGGATCTTAGGAATATTGTTTACACTTTTCCACAAAAAAAAAATGGGAGGATAAAGAAACACAGATGTCCTTACCGAGATATCCTCAACCCACAAAATTAATTTTTTTTTATTTTAGATGTAGCTTTGAGCGATATTACTACGACTTTCTTACCTCCCAAAAATGTATTAAACCTGTTGGTTAAAATTGGCTAATATAAACGGTGTCCGCAATCAGTATTGCAGTTACAAAATTCCATTTACTTTCAGGTTCTGCAAACTTTTCTCGGTTAAATTTATGATAACAAAATTTCAGAGAACCTTTTCGATGATATCATAGTTTTAATTAGTAAAGGAAATAAAGACCTCGAGCTAAAATAAACTTACTCGAAATATAATATTTTAAAGGTCGAATCAGACTTTCCAAGATATTTTACAAAAAAAAATCTAGTAAATTTAAGAGAATTTCTTTTATGTTTTATTTCGTCAAAAAGTTGTAAATTTA
Organism: Pegoplata infirma; assembly: GCA_963921195.1. Taxonomy (NCBI): domain Eukaryota; kingdom Metazoa; phylum Arthropoda; class Insecta; order Diptera; family Anthomyiidae; genus Pegoplata; species Pegoplata infirma. The sequence continues at coordinate 130,214,740 of OY992540.1, read as the reverse complement.
CAATTTTATGGGTAAAAATCTTGTAAGATTAAAAAAAAACTCGTAATTTTTACTAGGAATTCTCGTAAAATGGGAAATAGCAAAAAAATCTAGTAATGCTTTACGGCGCTGAGGCCGAAATTGAAATGTATTTTAAATATTTTGTACAAATAAAATTTTTTCTGTAGAAAAGTTTTTCTGTTGAAAAAAAAAAAAAGTCATGCAACTTCCTTGTAAGTTTTATCGCGTCAAAAAAATTGTAAATTTACAATTCTATTGGTAACAAGCTTGCAAAATTACAAAATTATTGGTAAAAAGCTTGGTAAAATAACAAGAAATTTTTGTCAAATAGGAGGTAGCAAAAAAAAAAGTTACAAATTTTTCTTGTAATTTTATAAGGTTTATTTTTTAAGTGTACAGAATACAACTAAAACGTGCGTTTCTAAGGGTTAAAATGTTCTACAAATATTTTCTGCATCAAATTTGACTTGGGTTGTCAAAGGCCAAAAGTTCGTTTTCACATTTCGCACACTCAAAAAAAAAAGTTTGTAAAATTACAAGTAAAAGGTCTTGTAATTCTATTTTACTAATATTTTTGTCTTTTTACAAAAATTGTTGTATATTTAATAAAACGAAAACTACAGTTTGCTTTGTAATTTTACTATTATATGTTGGTAAATTTATTTTAAAAATTTTTTGGGTAAATTTACAAAAAAGTGAATTATTTTACAAATTGAAAAAATATTAAAAGGTGTTTAGTTTTTTTACACAAGAAAACTGTAATTGTACAACAAAATTTTACTTGATGTTATTTAGTCTTTCTACCAAAAAAATGTTTTATTACAAACATTTCTTTTTTAAGATCGTTAAAAAGGTCTTCAGTTTTTTTTACACAAAAAATGTAATTAAACAAAAAAATTTCTAAGTTCAGATTTTTTTTTGCGTTTTGAAGTAAAAAATTTAGTTAAAAATATTTTTTTATAAATAAAAAATTTTATGAAAAAATTTTTGGAAATTTTTTAAGTTCCGGACACAAGCATTTTTCAACTAATTGTAAGCTTTAGCAAAAAAATTAATTTTTACACCATTTTTTTGTAATTTGTGTTAAGTAAAATACCACAATTTTTATGTGTTTCTACTACATAATTGTTCTAGTTTTTTTTGTATTTTTACCATTTTTTGGTAATTTTACCATATTTTTTTGGTAATTTTTTTTTTTAAATTTGGCACCCAAAATGTCAATAAAAAGCTGCTAATTATAAAAAATTAAGTTTTTGTTATTTTAACAGGTACTTAAACATCCAATCTACAATATCCAGCATTTTTTTCCGATTTTTTAAAAATACTTGCCGAAAAAAATAAAAAAGTGCAGTGTTATACTTCTAAAAGTTTGTTAAATGTTTTTAAGTGAAAAAAATCATTTCAGGTTGTTGAAGTGCTACTCCAGCTGCCGAAGAAGAAAAAATAAGATGCACCAATGGAAAAAAAAACTTTAAATTTACACAACAAATATGTAAATAAACCAAATTTTTTTGTAAATTTACAAAATAAATATGAAAATTTAATAACAAAATTGTATACTTACATAAAAAAGTTGTAATTTTACAAAAATTAAGTATAAAATACAAAAAAAAAATATTGTACATTTTTACGGCAAAAAAAAATAAGAAAAAATGGTATATTTACAATAAAAATTGTAAATTTACCACTTTTTATTGTAACCAAACAACTTGTAAATTTACAATTTTGTTTTTTAATTTTCTACTTGATTTTGTAAATTTACAACTTTTTTTTGTAAGTTTACAATTTGTTTTGTTAATTTTAATTTTTTTTTTTGCAAATTTGCAATTTTTATTGTAAATATACTTGTTTTTCAATATTTTTTTGCGGTAAAAACTGTAGTTTAAACAAATAATTTGTTAGTCTACAATTTATTTTTTTCATTTTCTATTTTTTCTTTGTAAAATAACAACCTTTTTCTGTAAGTTTACAATTTTGTTTTGTAAATTTACCATATTTTTTGTAAATTTCCAAAAAAAATGTTCATCTCGAAGTTAATATTTTACAAAAAAAATTGTAAATTTACATTTTCTTTTGTTAAATCAATTTACAAATTATCCCCGTAACATTACGGGGATTCTTGCTAGTACATATTTTACAAAACCTGCCCCGTAAAATCACGGGGATTTTATGTCATTTTACAAACTTTTTTTTTTGAGTGCACGAACTTTTGGCCTTTGACAACCCCAAGTCAAATTTGATGCAAAAAATGTTTGAAGGACATTTTAACCCCTTAAAAAGAGGCAAAATTGACCCCCTAAAAATGGAGGTTTAATATGTTCTACGAAAAGAAGCGACATCAAATTTCAATGTTTATTTCACTGTAAACATTATATAGCACAGACGTAGACTTTTAACAATTTTTCGACTTATTTTACACGACTTTGGGGAAACGCAATTTAACAATATATGATAACTCACAATTTTACTTTTTTAAGCATTTTGTTTATATCGTACGAACTTTTGGTCTTTAACTTATTTTTGCTACCTCCTATTTGAAAAGAATTCCTTGTTATTTTATAAGCTTTTACCAATAATTTTGTAAATTTACAATTTTTTTGACGCGATAAAACTTCCAAGGAGGTTTAGTGACTAGAGTTTTTGCTACCTCCTATTTTATGAGAATTCCTAGTAAAAATTTTACAAGATTTTTACCAATAAAATTGGAAATTTATACCTTTTTTGGCAAAATAAAACTTACAAAAAATTCTCGTAAATTTACTACATTTTTTTTGTAAAAAATCTTGGAGACTTTTTCTAGTAATTTGACAAGGTTTTTTTGGTGTAGTGAAATTCAATGCAGAAAACATTTGTATAATATTTTGACCCATTAAACGCACGTTTTAGTGGTGTTATATGAGGATATTCAAAAAAGAACTAAAAATGAAAGAATCGCCATCAAATTTCCCTGCAGACTTCTGCAAACATTATTTACCTTAGAATTAAGGCAGGGTTAGCCATAAAACGTAACCGTAGCGTAGACTCTATACAATATTCAGTAAGCAAAAATAGAGTCTACGCTACGGTTACGTTTTATGGCTAACCCGGCCTTTAGACTTAAAGCATTTACTTTGACTTATTGTAAAAAAAAAATAACTACACTCAAAGAACTGTAAAACAATTTGTCATAAAAGTTCATCCAATGAAACTTTTTAATGAAGTTTTCATAAATATTATGAAAATTTTCATAAATATAATGAAATATTTCATAAATACTATGAATATTTATGAAACATTTCATAAATGTAATGAAACAGTTTCATTGGACGAACTTTTATGATGAGTTTCATTATATTAATGAAGCTTTTTCTCTGTGTGTAGGAACTGTCAAAGTTCGAAAGTTGTGAAATTTGACATTTTAACATTTTAAATGCGTGTTTAAGTAGGCTCTATGAGAGTTTTTGAAAAGGACTAAACTTACATCTTAAAATAAGAAAAAAAGCGTAAGTAAGTTTTAAAAAAAGAACCAACATAAAGTTTCACGGCTGAGCTAGTGATTGTAAGTTCTTACACTCAAAAAAAAACTGAAAAGTTAGCAAAAAATTATTTAAATTTAACTAAAAAAGCACCTGATTTTGAACCTACTAATTCTAGTTAATTTAACTAAAAATATTTAGCTAACTTTTCTTAGAATGAATGTAGCAAAAAAAGCCGTAACTTTAACTAAAAATTAAGCTGAAAATTTTGTAACATTTTTATGTACATATTAACAAAAAAAAAATTTGTTGAATTCAGCTAAACTTTTTGTTACTTTTTTGTAAAAAATTGTAAGTTTATTAAATATTGGTTTTAAACACTAACACTTCACTTATTTTTTTCTTTTTTTTTACAGCGTTAAGTTCAGCTTAAGTAGAACTTATGAGATTTGCATAGGAGGCTACACAAGAAATATATAAAAAAAATTTCACTTAACAAATATGTTACGAGAAATAAACAAATTAATTAGTAAAAATTCGTAAACTCAGTTTAAAATTCAACAAAAAAAATTAATTAAAATTTTGTTCAAAACTAGTATTTCCGTAAATTGAACTTAACTCAAAAAAGTAGTTAAAATGCTGATTTTAACTAAAACTTTGCTAAAAAGCCAGTAAACTCGAGTTAAAAAAAAAATTGTTAACTTTACAGTTTTATTTTTTTTTTTTTGAGTGTAATATTAAAACAAAAAACTGTACACAAATTTGACTAAAAAAATTATTTAAATTAAAAGAACATATCTGTGGAGATTTGACAAAAGCATTTAATTCGATTTAAGTTCTTTTGTCAAAAATATATTAAAATGGACTTTTTCGGCTACAACAAACACTTTTTACATGATTTTTTTTTTAATCTCAACAATTTGAAATATCATGTTATCATATCTCTTGGAAAATGCGGAGAAAATCGTCCAGTTCTTCACATTACAGACTCTTAAAAAAAAGCTCTAAAAATATTTAAAAAAAAAAAATAAGTGCTTTTGTCAAACGTCCACAGATATTTTTGTAAATATTTTTTCAGTGTAAATTATTTTAAATAGGTTACGTTTTTAAACGTATTTGTATTTATTTCACTCTACCTACTGCAGGTATTAGTGTTTTGCAGTAGAATGATACAATTAAATATACGCCTCCACGTTTTTTATTTAAAATTAAATTATTTAAAACTCTCTTTTGACATTTCACTTACTTGAAACAAAAAATGTTGGCAAAAAAAATGCTGCAAATCTTTAAATCTGTTTTATATTAAGAATATTAACGTCTCCCTTTACTTGCCTCAATCTGTGGCAAGCTGTTGATTAAATCATAAACGAATTTCTTTATTTTTTTTTTATAAAATTTTTTTCTAATACTTAATTTCATTTATGCCATATTGTTGGGTATGGCCAGAAGCTATGCAAATCTTATTATTAGTGTTTGTAAATGTAATTATGACATACATACATTTATCTATGGATGTTGACAGACAGAAAGCTACAAAAAAAATTTATAGAGGAGTGAAGGGGGTGTTATTGACATAGGTTTTGTAGTTATTTTGGTATTTAAGGACCTTTAGGGTAAATTTAATAAAATTTAATAATAACACTGTGCAACATGATTTTGTGACTGGAACGGGACGAGTTCTTTTTTATGCCCCATTGAAATTTTTGTTTTTTTTTTTTAAATGGGTTTTAAATAAATGAAAAAAAATTATCTGCAGTGAAATTTGATGACGGTTCTTTCTTGCAACATATTAACTCTCTATCTCCAATTTTTAGGGGTTTCATAAATATTTTTGTCATAAATTTTCATTATATTTATGAAACCTTCAAAAAAGTCTGTGAAATGCACTTTATAAAATTTCATGATTTTATAAAAAAAAAATTATAAACGTGTCATATGATTTATTATAATATGAATAAGAAATTGGGGCAAACAAAAAAACTCCTAAAGACGATTTTTAAAATTTTAATTCCTTATTTTAATTTTTTTCAATGTAAATATCATCTATTTTATTTCTAAAACAAGTAGAAAAGTTAAATTCGACTTTGCCGACTCTATGAATACCCTCCAGAATGTATTTTTTAAAGGATAGTAAATTTTTTAACGTGAAAAAATTAACAATTTTGATTAGAAATATTTTATTTTGAGTAAAAAACTCTTTTTTGTCATTTAAAAAAAAAATGACAAATTTTTTTTTTTTTTTTTTTTTTGAGTGCAAAATTTTTTTCGAGTGTAATGTTTTTTTACTGTAAAAATATTTCTGAGTGAATGCACGTACGTATGTACACAAAATATTGCCATTTTTGTAAAAAAAAACTAAATTTTTTTTTAATGTAAAATTTTTTTTGAGTGTAAAATTTTTTTCGAAAGTAATTTTTAAGTTACCAATGCTTTTAAAACTAAACAAGTTTAAAAAGCATTGCTTTAAAATTAAACAAGTTTAAAAAAGCATTGTTTAGTTACCACCAATGCTTTTAAAACTTGTTAAACACGTGGCATTTTTAATGAAACTAATCTGAAATTCAGGGTTTTGCTTATAACTTTGAACCACTGCACCGATTGAGCTGAAATCTAATACCAAACAGACCTGGGGAACGGCAAAGATACATGTCAAGCTTCAGCAGTCTCATTATTGTCTTTCGAAAGTTATCGTGTTTTTTATCTCGTAAATTCGCGAAACACCCTTGCCGAAATTTACTCTTTTGCTCATAACTTTTGAACCACTGGACCGATTTGGCTGGATTGCAATTCCAACTTGACCAGGTAAATGACCAACATATATGCCAAACTTTAGTAGCCTCTGTAAAGTCTTTCAAAAGTTAGCGTGTTTTCTACGGACGGACGGACGGACAGACGGACGGACGGGCTAGACATCGCTAGATCGACTTAAAATCGATCGAGGATCATAAATATATATACTTTATGGGGTCCTAGACCAATATTTCGAGTGGAGGGTATAAAAAATAATGCATTTGCTTTATTAATGAAACATTTCATAAATACTATAAAACCTTTTCATAAATATAATGAAACTTGTCATTTAAGTTCGTCCAAATTCATAAATATTATGAAATGTTTCATAAATACTATGAAACATTTCATAAAAATAATATTATATTTTTAAGAATTTTATTATAATTATTAGAGTCCGACCGAATATTCGGTTTCGGTCTCGGTTTCGGCTGAATAATGGGGTTTCGGCCGCTATTCGGTATTCGGCCAAATTTTAGCTGAAACCGAAACTTTTTTCTAATTAAAAAAAAATATAAAAAAGTCGCTGAATTTCTTAATTTCGTATTTCATTCCAATTGTTTCAGTTCACTTGAAAAAAAGTAACAAGATTGTCCAATAAATATAAAACTGTTATAGTTCAAAAACATTTTTTTGTTAATGAAATGTAAAATTCTGTTTTAATTTTTAAATTAATAAAAATTATTTATTATTCGACCTTTAAAATTCTATTTTTGAGAAAGATTATTCTAGCTCAAGGTCATATTTCTTTTACTAATCGTTACGATGATATTGTCAAAGTAACAATTTTCAAGAAACTTTTTATAAAGTTGTTTGTTTTAAATTGATTGGTTTGGTCATTTTGCAAGACTTACTCGACACGTGTTTCGGAATTCGTCAAATTCCATTGTCAATTTGCTAAATACTCTTGATAATGGAATTTGACGAATTCCGAAACACGTGTCGAGTAAGCCTTGCAAAATGACCAAACCAATCAATTTAAACAAACAACTTTATAAAAAGTTTCTTGAAAATTGTTACTTTGACAATATCATCGTAACGATTAGTAAAAGAAATATGACCTTGAGCTAGAATAATCTTTCTCAAAAATGAAATGTAAAATATTTTTTTTTTGTTTATAAAAATATGATTTTTTTTTTTTTAAGTTTATTAAAATAAATATTTTTTTTTAATAAATACAACCATTCCTATGGTTTAAAAACATTAAGTTCTATAAAAAAATCATAATATTTTTTTTTTTTAAGCCAGGCAATTATTTTGTTCTTAAGTTTCGGTTCGGTTCGGTTTCGGCCAAATATTGATTTTTTGGCCGAATATTCGGTTTGGTTCGGCCTCCAAAAACTAGTTTCGGTCGGACTCTAATAATTATGGAACTATTTCATAGTTTCATATTTCATAAATACTATGAAATAGTTTCATAATATGATCCAATATTTAAGAAAAAAAATCAAATCTATGAAATGTTCATCGTATTTATGAAACATTTCGTAATATTTATAAGAGTTTCATAATAGTTTATGAAATTTTATTCATTATATTTATAAAACCTTGAAAAATAATGAAAAATTTCATAAATATTAACCCCATAAACAATTATGAAACTGTTTCATTGTATTTATGAAACTGGTACATTGGACGAACTTTAATGAAGATTTTCATTACATTTATGACAGTTTCCATAAATATAATGAAGCTTTTTCTTTGAGAGCATGATTACCCTCCACAATGCACTTTTGAAGTGCTAAAATATTTTATTTCGTGTAAAAAGTTTTTTTTAGTAAATTTTGAGAAAAAAAAATTGACAAAATTCCATTAAAAAAAAACTCGATCTAAGTTCCCAAATCCCTTCAGGGGTGTTGGTCTACTCTCATTTTTATTCCCATTCAAGATGACTTTAACTTTGTTGCACAGTGTAATTTGTTAAATAAATATGAAAGTGTTAAAGAATTTGATAAAAATTTGTAAAATATTTTTGTAGTGTTGAAGAATTAAAAAAAAAATATATAAAATATTTTTTGATGTATCAAAATTTTGCAAATATTTTAAATATTTCAAAAAAGATCAATAAAATACTTTAGAAAAGCCAATTTATTTAAGAAAAATAAAATCTTCTATAAAATGAACATACGGCTGCTTAAAATGTAGGTAATAAAATACAAATAAATTGCTTGTATTTTGAAAATTTAAGTATAATTCACTGTCTTTTGCATTTTCATACATTTTTATTGAAGCTGTCATTTACATTTGCTTATGCATTTCAAGTATTTTTTGAAGAAAAAAAAAATGTAAAATTTAAAAAAAACATCTGAAGGATAAAATATTTTAAAAATAGTATAAACATCTCTTATCTTAAATAAAATAAAAACTAAATCTATATACATAGAGACTTCCTGTTTGAGAATGAAAAAAAATATATATATATTAGTTTATAAAACTTAAAACTGCATGAAAAAAAAATACTAAATAATTGTTTACATACAAAAAAGATATGATGAAAAACTAAACGGAAGATAAATTACTTAAAAGACCATAAAATGACCTTAAGTTTTAAGATAAAAATGAAATTTTTGAGTTGAAATAATACAAGAATTTACGAGAAAAAAAAATACAAGTGAGACAGTGGCGTTTTAGGGCGTTTTAGGGGAGAAAGGGCGCTTTCCGCACAGCTATAAATATTTACAAATTCATTTACAATGCCTTTTGCACATGTGTAATAAAATTGTATCAATTTTAAAGTGTTTTTTATATCCACGACCACAAAAGGGGGTGGGCAGAAAAAAATTGGAATTTTCTAATCTCCTTGGTACAACTGCAGGACCTCGAACTTCATCTAGCATCATTCCATTTGTGTAGAAAAAAAAATTGTTAAGCAAATTATTTTACAGAGGTTGCTTAGTCTTTTAGGGGAAAAACTGAGACATTTTTCGTATAGAAAAAGTTTCACTTTTCATATGGAAAAAGTCTCTGATTCTGAGATATTTTTCGTATAGAAAAAGTCTCAGATTTCGAAAAATTTTTGTATAGAAAAAGTTTCAGATTCTAAAACATTTTTTGTATAGAAAAAGTTTTAGATTCTGATAATGAGACATTTTTTATATAGAAAAAGTCTCAGATTCTAAAGCATTTTTCGTATAGAAAAAGTTTTAGATTCTGAGACATTTTTGGTATAGAAAAAGTCTAAGATTCTGAGATATTTTCTGCATAGAAAAAGTCAGAAACGAGACATTTTTTGTATAGAAAAAGTCTCAGATTCCAAAACATTTTTCGTCTAGAAAATGTATCAGATTCTGAGACGTTTTTCGTATAGAAAAAGTCTTAAATTCTGAGACATGCTTCGTATAGAAAAAGTCTTAGATTCTCTGACATTTTTGGTATAGACAAAGTCTCAGATTCAAAAATTTTTCTTAAAGAAAAAGTCTTAGATTCCGAGAAATTAATCATATAGGAAAAGTCTCAGTTTCTGAGATAGAAAAGGTCCCACTAAGATTAAATTGGTCTACACCAATGGTTCCCAACCTTTTTTGAGCCGTGCCCCACTTTTAAGTTAAAAAAACTACAATGTCCCCCCTACACTTAAGAAAAATTTGTAAATTTTTCAAATTATTTTTAAAATTCAAAATTTACTTGTGGTTAAGCACTTTTTGTTAAAATCATCATTTAAACAAAGTTTTTAGAAAAAGTTTTCAACAATCAATTTAATAATTTAACTAAAATTATATTTTTTTAGTTTATTTAACAAAAAAAAAAAAAAAATCTTAAAAATTTGCTCGTTGCCCCCCTGAAGCATTCAAATTGCCCCCCAGTGGGGTGAAAATCAAAGGTTGGGAACCATTGGTCTACACGAATATCATGGGTTTATGTAAGTAGTAAAGAAAAATAACTTTGAGTTAGAATATCCCTACTCAAAATATTTGAATACCCTCCACTCCAGTTATTGAGGGTATATAAATTTGTCATTCCGTTTGTAACACCTCGAAATATTGGTCTAGGACCCCATAAAGTATATGGGGCATTCCATATCAAATTGGACTCTTTGAAATTTTTTTTTTTTTTTGTTTTTAGATTTTCCCACTTTGTTTACAGTCTTTAGTACCCTTCGAAAACTCCTTCGTGGTAAATTTTCAGATTCAAAAGATATTGAATTTTTAAAAATTGGTAGTTTGTTCCTTTACTCAAACGTCTATAACTCATAACATCTTCACTAATGGTCCAAATTTAAAATTTGTTTTTCAAAATTTTTTAAAAGTGCTCTATTATGCGATTTTTAAGTTTTAAAATTTAAATCTCATTTTTGAAATTTACGTACTTTAAAAAAAAAAATCAAAAAAGTACTTAAAATGGCTCTAGTATGCGATTTTAAAGTTTTAAAATTTAAATCTCATTTTTGAAAATGTTTGTACTCTTCGATTTTTTTGAAATTTTTTTGTGTAAAACTTCTATCGATTCTACAAAATTTTTTCCCAGAAGGATCGTGGGATAACGATTATTACAATTTTTTAAAAATTTTTATTGTAATTTTCCAACCTTAATATCATTTCTATTGATCCAATGGTTCGTCATAGAGGGGTCATTTACAAGATCGCCCCCATTAATTTTTACGTTTTAACATTTCTTCGGAACAAACTAATACCCTATCTCCAATTTCTAAGGGGCTCCCACACAAAATGAAATTTTTTAAAAAACTGTTAAGGCGATCCCCATACAATTTTTTTTATTTTTTATAAATTTGCTTTATTAAATCAGCTTCTACCGGTCTAATGGTGCGTCCGAGAGGGGTCATTAGTGAGACAGACCCCCATTTATTTTTAACCTACAAAATTTTTTTTTTAAACATACCTACGCCCTATCTCAACTCTAGTGTCCGACCGAATATTCGGTTTCGGCTTCGGCCAAAAAGCACCATTCGGCCACTATTCGGCTTCGGCCACAATTTTGGCCGAATAGACCGAATACCGAATAATTGTTTAATATTTGTGCTCACGTGTTGAAAACACACTAAACTAACTTTGAATCACATTAGTAAGCCACAAAAACATTTTACTAAGTGTTTATGCAACTAAAAACATTTTTTACATTCAAAAAAAATTTCGGTCCAAAAAATTTACACTCGAAAATAATTTTTTTACAAAAATGTCCAAAAAAATTTTTTGCTTAAAATAAAATCAATCTAGACAACATTCTTATGCATTTGAGTATCCCGCCGAGTCGAGTTTTATTTTTTTCTTGTTTTAATATTCGGCTTCGGTTTGGCCGAATAGTGAAAATTTGGCCGAATATTCGGCTTCGGCCAAAAAAGGTGTATTCGGTCGGACACTACTCAACTCCCTAAAAAAAACAAAAATTAAAAAAAAAATATTGGAATTTGGACCATTACTGAAGAAGTTATGAGTAAAAGAAGTTTGAGTAAAGGAACAAACAACCAATTTTTAAAAATTCGATATCTTTTGAACGGGTCACCAAAAAAATCTGAAAATTTACCACGAAGGAATCTTCGAAGGGTACTAAAAACTGTAAACAAATTAGGAAAATCTAAAAACAAAATTTTCAAAGTGTCCGATTTGACATGGAATGCTCCACATATATTCATGATCCTCGATCGATTTTAAGACGATCTAGCGATGTCCGTCCGTCTGTTTACACAAAATAAAATATTTTACACAAAATAAAATATTTCTATTTTACACAAAATAAAATATTTCTAATCAAAAAGGTTATTTTTTCACGTTAAATAATTTACTATCACTTAAAAAGGGCATTGTGCAGGGTATTCAAAGATTCGGCCAAGTCGAATTTAACTTTTCTACTTGTTTTAGTTTCATTTTGTTAAAACAGATTTTAAATTCTTGTGTGCTAAGGGGCCCTGCCATATCTTAAAGCTAGGGTGACCATTTTTTTCTGAACTCAAGTCAGTACGCCCAAGCTTTTACGTTTATATTTTCATGAAATACCTCTCTAAAAAATTTTTTCTATGGCAAAACACTGATAATTTTTTCATCACTCAAAAAAATTCGGTTAAACAAACAAACTTGGAGCAATTAGTATTTTAGAAAAACAACTGTTTTAAAAGAGATGTTGAAAAACAAAGGTTTAAATACAACTGCCTTAAACTGTTGTCGTTATCTTGGAAACAATTTAACTAACTTTAAACAACAGTTTCAGCTTGTCTTTTACAACACTTAACAAGTAAAAAAGTTAAATTCGGCCATGCCGAATGTAGTGATACCCTCCAGAATTTAAAGAGATAATTGCAAAAAACTTTTTTAAAAGGAAATAACTTTTGAAAAAAAAAAATTTTTTTGAAAAAAATTTCCGCGAAAAAAAAAATTTTGGGAAAAAAATCCGCGATTTTTTTCTTTTTTTTGTCAAAAAATATCTTTGTACTTGTTTAAATACCATTTGGTGTTCAATTATGTTCACATATGTCAACCAGCAGCTGAATTAAAGCATTTTGTATTTTTAGGTTATGTTGAATGTACTAAAATTTTTTAGGTGTCCTTACATTTTCGTTCATAACTTTTGAACCGCTGAACCGATATCGCTCAAATGCAATACCAAACTTCTCGGGAGAACTTCCAACAAATATGTTAAGTTTCATTCATATCAGTGTAGTATTTTGGTCGTGATCACCATTTCCACAGACAGACGGACAGACGGACATTGCTAGAATGTTTTAAAATCGATCGGGGATCATGAATATATATACTTTATGGGGTCCCAGACCGATATTTCGATGAGTTACAAAAGGAATGACAAACTTATATATACCCTCAATCACTAGGTGGAGGGTATAACAATGTCACTTGAAAAAAGTGGCAATAACAAAAGAAGAAGAAGACTTCAAACAACTTAATTTGAATGTTGATCGTTTCAGTCCAGAAACTAAAACAAAAACCCACAGGTTTTGAGTTTAAGAAAATCCCTCAAATTCTGAGGACTTTTTTCCATAAGTTTTGATAACTCTGACTTTTATAAAACTTCCCAGATAAAAAGCACATGTTTTTTAAATAGCGGCAGATGTTCTAAGTGATTTGTCCAATAAATTCTGAAGACATTACCACATCGAACATCTCAGTATCATTTGAATTGATGCAATTACATTATCTTTCTAAAAATATAAAAAATCCATCATCCCGAGAACTTTTCGTTTAGAAAACCTCAAATATTATGGGCGCCTTTTCATATAAACCTTTTCATATTTATATGATCAAAATAACCTCATGCTCAGATATATTTTTGTGTTAATGAACCTCTTGATTCACGAACTCTGAACTTTTTAGAATTGATTTAACTCAAATTATCTCTTTGTCATACTTAAGTTAAAAAAAAAACTACTCCGATGACTTATTTTATGGAAATTCAAGTTTTTGTATAAAATTTTCGAACAAAATTATTTTTTATGTTAAAATGTTCAAAAATCAGTACAATCAGTACATATTTCAAAAAATCAGTACAACGTTTTTTGATCAGTACACGTGGTCAAAAATCAGTACATGTACTGATCAAATCAGTACGTATGGTCAGCCTACTTAAAGCGGCCCTGTCAGTCACCCATTTAATGTTTTGAATAAAAATTGTGGAGTTCAAGTAAATTGTTATATTTATATTCTCAATTTTTTTAATATTTTTATTAATATGTAGCTTTTTAGGGGCAATACATCGCAATTAATTTGAAATTAATACCGCTTAATTTTTTTCTTGCAAAACAGTTACTGCAGAATGTCTCGTTTACTGGAGAATGTCTCATTTGCACAATTGAATTTTTACGTACACATAAAAATGTTTTTATTAAATAATTTCAAGATATTATTTAACATTAAAATATTACTATCAACTTAAATAAAATAAAATATATTATGGTGTCATAGATTTCCGGCAACAAAATAAAAAAAAAAAATAGGATAATGGAAAAAAATACACAAAACAACACATGCTTAGAATTTACAAACAGGTCAAAACAGTATATTCAACTTTTCCAACAAACAAAATTAAACTCATGTTACTTTAACACAAATTCTATAAAAACCAACTGGCAAACTGAAAATAAAATTATAAGAAAAATAGGAAAAATATATGAAAAAATTTAATTAGGGTGGTCATTAAGCTTTGCGGTTCCTAAACACAGAATAGTTGTGTTTAGAATTTAACGGAAAATAATTCAGAAAAGGCGATCTTTAAAAAAGTCAGAATTTGATAATCACAGCCATGATTGAAATATGTTGCAAATTAATTAGAATAAAATATTTTTCAACGTTTGGGATTTCATCAAATATAAAGCTTTCAAAAAAATCCACAATAAGTGCCATCCTAATATGTAAAAATTCAAAGCTTATGGAAAAAAATGATAAAGTGAAAAAAAATCCCTAAAAAAAAGTACCAGCAGAAAATTATACAAAAGCCAACCAATAAAAATTGTGTTTGCTTTTTTTTGGCCTATAAAATTAGAACTCACCAAAAAAGTAACATACAATCACGTGACTGTTTCTTTAATTTTTTTATAAACTCTGCCACAAAAAATTAGTTACAAATTTTGTTGTTCCTTTATGGGGTTAGTAAGTTAGTTTTAAGAACACGACAGAGGTTCCCAACATTTTACAAACATGAGTCACAAGAAAATTAATAATTCACAGGACCGAAAATCGCCACCGTTTTTAAATGTCTAAAGAACTATTAATTGACACAAATCGAATGATTTTAAATTTGAAAAATCCACTAATTGGGAATCACTGTTTTTTTTACTAAAGTAACAGTGTTGATTGCTTAATAAAATAATAGTAAAGGAAAACGATAGGCTAACCCAGCAAACAAAGCTAAGTTTGTCAAAGTTGATAAAAAAACAAGTAGAAAAGTTAAATTCAACTTGGCCGAATCTATGAATACCCTCCACAATGCCCTTTTTAAGTGATAGTAAATTTTCTAACGTGAAAATAATAACATTTTTGATTAGAAATATTTTATTTTGTGTAAAAAAACTTTTTTTTAGGAATTTTTGAAAAAAAAAAAAAATAATTTACTAATTTTTTTTTTGAGTGTAAAATTTTTTTTGAGTGTAAAATTTTTTTCGAGTTTTCTTTTTTTTTTGTTTTGGTGTAAAAGTATTTTTGAGTGACAAAAATACGTTGCAAAATATTTTTGGGACTTGCCAATGTTTTTAAAACAGGTTTAACAGGTTTTCAACACGTGAATTTAAGGTGAAGCTAATCTGAAATTCACGGTTTTACTAATAACTTTTGAACCACTGGACCGATTTGGCTGAAATTCAATATGAACTAGGCTAGAGGAACGGCAACTATAAATTCCCAGCTTCAGTATCCTCATGATCGCCTTTCGAAAGTTATAGTGTTTTTTATCTCGTAAATTCACGAAAAACCCTTGCCGAAATTCAGTCTTTTGCTCATAACTTTTGAACTCCTGGACCGATTTTGCAGAGAACGAAGCCGACTTAAAACTGTCGGCGGCGGCGGCTAAGCAAAAAAGTAGTCGGCGGCGGCTAAAAGTCGACTAAAGCCGACATTTTTTCGGCGGCGGCGGCTAAACAAAAAAACTGTCGGCGGCGGCTTAAAGTCGACTACAGCTGAAAAAAATTGCAAAAAAGACATGTTCTATATATTCAGAGCTTCGAAGGATTTCATTCCTTAATTCGATTTGTCATTCTGAGTGAAAATTTAGTGATTGCATTCCCCAATCACATTTTAGCGAATTGAATGAATTCACATTAGACTCATTCGATTTATAAATATCGAATGCATTCGATTTCTTGTTCATTCGATTTGGAAAAATCGAATGCATTCGATTTTTTTTCATTCGACTTTTAAAAATCGAATGCATTCACTTGCGAATGCAATCGATTTTCTTTTCATTCAATTTGAAAAATCGAATGGCTTATTCATTCATTGCATAAAAAACTTAAAAAAACTAACCAAGATAGAGCAAAACGGAGCCAATTTTTTGTCCATAGTATCGCTAACACTCTTCACATTTTTTTTGTCGTATAGGCAGTTAAAATGTGCATTTTTAAAATTTTCGGGAACACCAATTTTTTTGGATTCAAAATTAGAGCCCATTAGGGTCATCGTATGTAAAGAGAGTATATTATGGACCAAAATTTGGCTCCGTTTTGGTCTATATATTTAAAAATGATAAAAATGATAAAAAATGAATGATAAAAAATCGAATGCATTCGATTTTTCCAAATCGAATGAACAAGAAATCGAATGCATTCATTTTTGTTCATTCAATCGAATGAATTTTAAGGACTGCATTCAATGTTGATTTATGAAATCGAATGCATTCATTGACTATGAAAATTGAATAGATCTTTTTTAGAATTCATTCGAAAAGGATTTCATTCTTCGAAGCTCTGAATATATTCGATACATGCAAAAAATACTTTCCCTTTACATACATACTCTACTTTTAAAGTTTTAGGTAGATTTTCCTTAAATCTAACAAAAACTTTGCAAAATGTTACTCGCTTAGATTTTTATAAGATTAATTTTTTAACCAAAATAATAAATTAAATAAAAAAAATCGAAAAAATTTCAAAATTGTCAGCTAAGCCGACCGAGTCGGCTAAAAATTTGAGCCGACGGTAGCCGCATAAAGTCGGCGGCGGCTCAATTACTTAAAAAAAGTTGGCGGCGGCTATGCGCCGACTGCGAGCCGATCGGCTTCGTTCTCTGTCCGTAAAGTCTTTCAAAAGTTAGCGTGTTTTCAACAGACAGACAGACGGACGGACGGACGGACATCGCTAGATCGTCTTAAAATCGATCGAGGATCATGAATATATATACTTAATGGGGTCCTAGACCAATATTTCGAGGTGTTACAAACGGAATGACAAACTTATATATACCCTCTATCACTAGGGTATAAAATCGTCTTGGATTCTGAAACATTTTTCGTACATTAAAAGTCTCAGATTCTGAGAAATTTTTTGCCAAAAAAATATTCTCAGTTATGTAGTACTTTTTATATTTCTTGAAATAATGGTTTTTGAAATTCAAAATTTGGCATGTAGGATCCTCCCGCGAAAAGCATTCTAGAAAAAGTACCTTCCGAATTTCTAAAACGTTTTTTTTTGTATACATTCTTATAAGAATGTTTTTTTTTTTTGGATTATCCTTCGTTCAAAATTTCAAGTTTCTGAAACCATTATTGCAGAAGATAGAAAAGTACCAAATCACAATATTATCCTAATTAAAATTGAAATTTATCAAAAGTACTTTTTTATTTCAAGTTTCTACACTCAAAAAAAAACCTTGTAAAATTGACAGAAAAACTTGTAACTTTTTTTTGTTTTCTACCTCCTATTTGACAAAAATTCCTAGTAATTTTACAAGCTTTTTACCAATAATTTTGTAATTTTAAAACGTTTTTACAAATAAAATAGTAAATTTACAAATTTTTTGACACGATAAAATTTACAAGTAGGTTTCGTTATTTTACTACACTCAAAATAATAACTCTGTTAAATTACAGAAAAACTCTGCTAATTCAACAGAGTACACCATACTTTTCCAGCTAACAACATTTATTGGTAATTTTACTAAAAAACTTTGTAAAAAGATTTTGACAGAAAAAAAACTGTTAATTTACAGAGTTTCTAGTAAAATATTCGTTAAATAAACCACCATTTAGCAAAGAAAACTATGTAAATTTACATATATTTGTAAAATACATTTAATGCAAAAAAAAAAAATTACAGAAAAAACTCTGTAAATTTACAGAGTTTATAAACGCATGTTATTTTGAAAAAATTTTATAAGATTTCTGAAAAAAAATGTTGATAACTTTTTTATCTACTTTTTCAACTTTTTCTCAAAAAAAAATTACAGATAAAATTTTGATGTTTGGTAACAAAAACAAAAACTACTCAAAATAGAAAACTTTTTTGGTTATAAAAAATACGAAGTATTTTGCTTAGATCTGTATTTTAGCAGAAAACTCTGTTAATTATCTGTAGAATTAAGATTACAAAGTAAAAAGTAATATAACAGAGGAAACTTTGTTTTTTTGTCACAACAAAATACAAAATATTTTCTTTAAATCTGTATTTTGACAGAAAACTCTGTCAAATATCTGTTGAATTGAGATTACAGTCATTTTACAGATTATTTTACAGAGTTATTATTTTCTCTGTAAATCTATAGATTTTTTGCTACCTCCTATTTTACGAGAATTTCTAGTAATTTTACAAGCTTTTTACCAATAATTTTGTAATTTTACATGTTTTTACCAATAAAATTGTAAATTTACAGTTTTTTGGCGCAATTGAAATTACAAGGATTTTTCGTTAATTTAATAGATTTTTTGTAAAATTATCTTGGAAAATTGTAAAATTACAAAAAAAATGTAAATTTCGATTTGTTAAAAAACAAGGAAAACTGTCAAATATTGGTAAAATGGGATTAAGGGACATTTCCTAGTAATTTGACAAAGTTATTTTTGTGTGTATGACCATTATTTTAGCACACTCAAAAAAAAAGACTTAACTTAAACTTTGGAAAAATTTTCTTCAAAATAGTTTATAAATTTTCCCACAATTTAGTTAAATTTAACTAAAAGTTGGGAAATTTTCTTAAGTGTTAGGAAAAAATTTAAGTTCATGTACTGTTAAATAGTCCATTATTTTCCTTAAATGGAATTACCAAATACATGGAAGAAATTCTTACCGAAAAAGAAATTTTTTTTTAAGACATATTCCTCTTCGTTGGTTTTAGACGTAATTTTCTACCAATTAGTTCATTTTCTTAGATTTGAGGAAGTTTTTTCCACTATTTTAGTAAAATTTTAATAACTCGGGCAAATTTTTTTTTTCAAAAACTTAAAATACCGATATCTCGAAAACTAAGCCAGATAGAGTAATAGTATCGCCGGTCCTCTTCACATGTGTGGATCCCACCAATAGGTCCTAACTTTGGATTTAAAAAAGTTGGCATTCCCGAAAATTTTAAAATACTCATATCTCGGTAAAAAAAATGCCAACACAACAAAAAGTTCGAAAGCATTTTGTAGCGCTTAACACGGAGAACAAGGCCGCCAAATACCAAAAAGCTCTTTGAGTAATAGTTTTAAAGTTATCGAGTTTTTAAAATTCTCAAGACCCCAGTGGTCCCCTAAATTTACGTATCTCAAAAACTAAGCAATGTAGAGCCAAACGGACAAAAATTTTGGATCAAAAAATATGAAGTTTCTTAAGGAACCCAACTGGTTCTGGGCCCATCGGGGTCTGAACCTATCGGTCCGAACCCAATGGGGCCTTCACCCAATCGGGTCCTCAAATGTGTATGAACTAAATTGAAATAAAATTTTTCCTATTTTTTAGTTCAAATTGGCACAATATTAAAATATTTTTTCTTTCCTTATTTTTAAGAAAAATATGAACCTAAAAGAAGGAAAACATGGCAATGGAGCTAAATTATTATCAATATTCCTTGAATTTAGTTAGTTTTCCCATTTTTTAGTTAGTTTTTTTTTCTGAGTGCAGATAGAAAACTTACAAAATTAAAATTACATTAACTTTAACCCTTTTTAAATCGAAATTTCCAAAAAGTACTTTTTTTTAAATATTGTTTCTGCCAGACGATCCTGCATGCCAAATTTTAAGTTTCTATTTTAAGAAAATATAAAAAAGTACCAATGTACAATTTTTAAAAACTACTTTCTTAAAAGTACTTTTGTCAGAATGATTTGTATGGATGATTTTAAATGCCAAATTTCAAGTTTCTCGAACCATTATTCCAAGAGATAGAAAAAGTATCAAAATTTTGATTGTAAGGAGGTAAATATTGTACTTTGGTACTATCTCCTTGAATAATAGTCACAGAAATCTGAAATTTTAAATGTAGAGTTCTCCAGCAGAAAAAGCATTCTGAAAAAAGTACTTTTGATAAATTCCTATATAGAAAAAGTATCAAATTACAAATCTAGCCCTATTAAAATCTGAATTTATAAAAAGTACTTTTTTTGCTATATGATTGCACAGTTCAAACTTCAAGTTTCTGCAGAAATAATGATCATAGAAACTTGAAAAGGTATTTTCAAAAAGTAATATTTTCACAATTTTTGTTTTCTGTGTGAGGATTCAAGATGCCAAATTTTAAGTTTCTAGAAACATTTTTTTAGGAAATATAAAAAAGTACCAAAGTACAGTTTTTTTAAAGGTACGTTCTTAAAAAAAAATTTATATTCCAAATTTCAAGTTTCTAAAACCATTATTCCCGATCAAAATTCCAATCATAAGTTGGAAAATATTGCACTTTGGTACTTTTTCTATCCCCTGAAATAATAGACATGGAAACCTGAAATATGAAATGTAGAATTCTCAAGTAGGAAAAGCGTTCTGCAAAAAGTACTTTTATGAAATTCTTACATAGAAAAAGAACCAAATTAAAATTTTATCCCCATTAAAATCGAAATTTCTAAATTTTCTTTTTTCCCTAGAGGATCCTAAATTTAAAATTTCAAGTTTTTAAAGTACCAGTAAGTACTCTTTTGTACCAATTTTTTAATCAAAATATCCAAAAAGTACTTTTTTCAGAATTTAAGTTTCTACATCTATTTTTTTAGAAAATATAAAAAAGTACCATTTTACAATTTCTTAAAAATACTTTTGTTAGCAGGTTTTTTGCTGGATGATTTTTCATTCCAAATATCAAGTTTCTAGGACATTATTATAGGAGATAGAAAATGTATCCAAATTTCGATTATAAGGGGGAAAATGTTGTATTTTGTTACTTTTTCTATCTCCTGAAATAATAGACATACAAACCTGAAATTTGAAATGTTGAATTAAAAAAAGTATTCTAAAAATATTCTAAAAACAGTAAATTTAAAAAAATCCTATTTTAATGTGGCAAAACCTGTTAAAAATTATACTTTGATACTTTACTGGTCTTGAAACTTTAAATTTGGTTACATAAACTTGAAAAAAACAGGGTAAAATTACTTTGGTACTTTTTTTCTATCTTTTGAAATAATGTTTCTGAAAATCTAAAATTTTAAATGTTGGATCTTTAAGCGAAAATTGTATTTTATAAAAAGTACTTTTTAGAAATTTCTATTGTAATGGAGTATGTAAGATAAAAAAGTATTTTGGTACTTTTTTATGTCCTGAAATAATGGTTCTAGAAACTTTAAATTTGGAATGTAAAATCTTTCAACAAAAAATATTCTGGCAAAAGTACTTTTAAGACAGTTTTTATTCTAACAATAAGAGGGTCAAAAGGTATACTTTGGTACTTTTTCTTTCATCTAAAATAATGTTTCTAGAAATTTGAACCGTAGCATCCAGCAAAACTACAAAAGGACTTTTTAGAAATTCCGATTTAAATGAGGTAAAAATAGCAAAATTACTTAAGTATCTCTGGCTCATGAAACTTAAAATTTTGAACGTAGGATCAAAAAAATATTACAAAAGGACTTTTTAGAAATTCCGATTTTAATGGGGTAAAAAGGATAAAATTACTATAGCACTTTTTTTCAATTTCTAATAGTTCTAAAAGCTCAAAAATTAAAATGTAGAATTATCCATCTGACAAAAGCACTTTCAATAAAGTTTTTATTTTAGCGGGGTAAAAAATGTACTTTGGTACTTTTTCTATTTTAAGAAAAAATTGTGTTAAAAACTGTTTATTTGGAATGAAGGATCCGTCAGCGGGTAAAAATTGTACTTTGGTACTTTTTTGACCTCCTGAAGTAATGGTAATGGAAACTAGATATATCATATGCAGGATCCTTTAGCAGAACTTTAGAAAGTTATGACTCTAGGAGGGTAAACAAATTTTACTTCGTTACTTTTTTCTATCTCCTAAGATAATGGTTCCTGAAACTTTGAAATATATCGAATCATCCATTAAAAACATTCTACCAAAAAGTACTTTTAAGAAAGTTTTCATTCGAAGAGAGTAAAAATGTGTACTTTGGTACTTTTAAGATATGCTGATTCAAAAGGGGTAAAAAATTGTACTTTGGTACATTTTTGAACTCATAAAAGTATGGTCCCAATAACTTGAAATTTTAAATCTAATATTCCATAACAAAAAAATTATAAAAATTATACGTTTCTGAGTCATTTTTTCATATATAAAAATTCTGAGTTTTAAAAAATTTATATTTTTAGATTTTTTTTTTCTTAAACAAACTGTTAGTCTTTTTATTGCTGGGTAGTATTATATAAAATCAGTAGTTCTTATTATAGAAATTATAGTGGTAGTAGTAGTAGTAGTAGGTGGTGAAGTAGTAGAAAAAACCCAAGGAAATGTAAATATTTTTTATGACTTTTGCCAAAACATTGACTTTGACTGTGACTACACACGACTACACACACACATGAACCCAAAAACAAAGCAAATTTGTACAAACAAATATACTAACTACCAATATGTATTGTTGTATGACCAATATGTATTGTTGTATGACTAGGCCTCCTTCACCTTTCAACATTTTGAGCATAAAAACAAGTAAAAATAAATAATAAATTCCAAAATGATAACTTTATTGGTTTATGACTTTGTTTTTTTTTTTTTTTTTGTTTTCTAAGGCAAGGAAAACAAAACATGAACTAAACAAAACGTCGACAAAATTTTTATATCATAAAATTTGTTCATGAATATTGGAATTATAATAAATATGAATTGAATTTGAACATAAATGATAACAATTTTAAGGAATTTAAAGTAAAATTTACATTTTTATAAAATTTGTATCAAATTAAATAGAAAACAAGTAGAAAAATTAAATTCGACTTTGCCAAATCTATGAATACCCTCCACAATGCCTTTTTTTAAGAATAGCACATTTTTAACGATTTTGATTAGAAATATTTAATTTTGAGTAAAAAACACTTTTTTGTCAAAAAAAAAAAATACTAATTTTTTTTTTTGAGTGTAAAACTTTTTTCGAGTGTAATCCCGAGTAAAAATAAACATATATAACAATATATAACAATATATAACATGATACAAACATAATAAATCATATATGATTATACATCGCGTGAGATCTTTTCTAAATTTTTAAATGTAGTCATATCGCTCATTTACTTGTATAGTGTCATAACTCAAAATATGTCGTTTTTGGGTAAACCATACAGAATTATTTGTTATATCCTGCTTTATATTGTGTCAAAAATTAGTATTAATATCTCTTAAACTCACGGTTTTAGAAGAGATAACGTCATTATAACATTTTCTAGGTACGGGCCTTTTGCAATGTAAAACAAGTTTCAATTGTAAACTTTAAACAGGTTTTCTGTAAAATCAAACATTTTGCGTTATGACACTATACAAGTAAATGAGCGATATGTAGTTATATATAATTTAATCATGATTCGGATTAAAAGGTGTACGGTTGATATAATTATATAAAATTATATGAGGGTCAATACAAAATTTGTTTCCCGAGTAAAAACGAACTGATATAATCATATATGCTATTATATAATTATTTATATTTATATATGGTTATGCATGAACTTTGATATGGGCATATAAGTTTATATATAGCATTGTATTTTTCCTTATTTTTTAATATGATAACATACATGTTCCTATCTATTTATATACCGATCTATATGAAATTAGATATGACATATAAGGTCGGAAATTTTTAGATATGACAGATAAAAAGATATATGATTTTATTTATAATTATATCCCGAAAAAATTTTTCAAAATTTTCTAAGTCCCGGACAATTAAAAAAATTTCAAGTCCTAAAAAATTTTATGAAAATTTTCCAAAGTTCCGGACACAAAATTTTTTTGGCAATTTTTTTTGGAGTAAAAAAATCATTGAAAATGTTTTTAGGAAAAATTTTGTTTTTTTTGAGAAATTTTTAAGTTCCGAAAAAATGTTTTTAAATTTTCTAAGCCACAAACATTTTTTAGAATTTTAAATCACTTATAACTGATTTAAAAAAAAAAAATAAAAATTTTTAATAATTTGCTAAGTCCCGAAAAAATTCAGAAGAATGCAATAAAAACTCTTCTAATTGATACTGTATCCAATCTGATAAAATAATTTCTAATTTCACGTTTAAAATTCCAAAAAATTTGACCAGATTTCATCTAATTATATAAAAATTTATCTAATTTTAACAGATAAGATATGATTTAATACAATTAGATAGACCCATTTTTGGGATCAAACTTAATCAAATTTGATATTATTTTATCAGAAATAATAGAATTTGATATAATCGTATAATATTCGATCCGCCAATTTTCGGATCAAAATTAATATGGATTTACATAAAAGCATATCTGTTCATATAAAATTAAATATTGCGTCATATAACTTTTTTTTACTCGGGTTTTCTGTATAATTTAACATAAAATTATATATAGCTTATGCTGTTCCATATAAAACTATATATGTTTCAATTAACCAAAAATTTTCTATGTTTTTTATGCAAAGTATGAGAAACTTTTTAAAATGTTCCTAAACATTTCTTGTTAGGGTTATGTATATCACCTATCTGGTTCGAAGCGTACCCAAACATTTTTTTTGTTTTAGAAAATTAAATGTTTGGTGAATGTATCGTTGACCTGTGGTGTATCTCAACCCAAACCAAAAAGCACCAGGATTTTTTATGTTTTTATGCAATTAGATCTAATTAGATCCACCAATATATGGCAATGTCTGGTCAAAACTCGGATGAAATCAAATCATATTTTATACAAGTTGATCTTTTTTAATGCAAACACATCCACCATTATTCGGATCATATTGCGTATAAATATATATTGTGTTACATATCATTATATATTGCATCATATCAAAATTTTTACTCGGGATGTTTTTTTACTGTAAAAATATTTTTGGGTGAATGCACGTACACAAAATAATGTAATTTTTGTAAAAAAAAAAAAAAATTTTTTAGTGTAAAATTTGTTTGAGTGTAAATTTTTTTTGAACGTAAAATTTTTTTCGAGTGTAATTTTTAGGTTACCAATGCTTTTAAAACTAAACAAGTTTAAAAAGAATTGCTTTAAAACTAAACAAGTTTGAAAAGCATTGCTTAGTTACCACCAATGCTTTTAAAACTTGTTTACCACGTGGCATTTAAGATGAACAAAATCTGAAATTCGGGGTTTTGCTTATAACTTTTGAACCACTTGACCGATTGAGCTGAAATTCAATACCAAACAGAACTGAGGAACGGCAAAGATACATGCTACGTTTCAAGAGTCTCTATATTGTCTTTCGAAAGTTATCATGTTTTTTATCTCGCAAATTCGCGAAAAACCCTTGCCGAAATTTACTCTTTTGCTCATAACTTTTGAACCACTGGACCGATTTGGCTGGATTGCAAAACCAACCTGACCATTTAAATGACCAACATATATGCCAAACTTCAGTAGCCTCTGTAAAGTCTACAGACAGACGGGCGGACGGACAGACGGACGGACTTCGCTAGATCGACTTAAAATCAATCGAGGATCATGAATATATATACTTTATGGGGTCTTAGACCAATATTTCGATGTGTTACAAACGGAATGACAAACTTATATATACCCTCTATCACTAGAGTGGAGGGTATAATAAAAAAAAATTCAGAATATTTAACTAGAAATAAGGGGCGCGCTCGGGCGGTCTTTGGCATTCTAAAATTTAATTTTCACACAACTAAGCACATCCAGGGCATATCTTCTTAAACCTCTGTCTGAAACTTTCACTATAATGTTAAGTAAATAAGAGGGCCCTCATTTATGATATCGAATTCAGAATAAACATATTTTCTTTTGCATTTTTATCGCCATTTTTGTTATTTTTTCTATCTCACACAACTCATTATTCTGAATGCAAAGCCCTGTATTTAATAAAAAAAACTATTTTAGATATAAAAGTTTGTCATTCCGTTTGTAACACCTCGAAATATATGTCTACACTCAAAATAATAACTCTGTTAAATTACAGAAAAACTCTGCTAATTTAACAGAGTAAGTACACCATACTTTTCCAGCTAACAACATTTCTTGGTAATTTTACTAAAAAAAACTCTGTAAAATGATTTTGACATAAAAAACCGGTTAATTTACAGAGTTTATAGTAAAATATTGGTTAAATATGAAAGCTTTTTTACAGAGAAAACTCTGTAATTTTACCATAAAACTCTGTTAAATGATTTGGACAAAAAAACTGTTAATTTACAGAGTTTCTAGTAAAATATTGGTTAAATAAACCACCATTTAGCAAGGAAAACTATGAAATTTACATATATTTGATGCAAAAAAAAATTACAGAAAAACTCTGTAAATTTAAAGAGTTTAGTTAAATGCATGTTATTTTGTAAAATTTTTATAAGATTTCTGAAAAATAAATTTTGATAACTTTTTTTGCTACTTTTTCAACTTTTTCTCAAAAAAAAAAAAAAAATACAGATAAAATTTTGATGTTTGGTAACAAAAACAATAACTACTCAAAACAGAAAACTTTTTTGATTATAAAAAAATACGAAGAAGTCAGCTTAGATCTGTATTTTAGCAGAAAACTCTGTTAATTATCTGTAAAATTAAGATTACAAAGCAAAAAAGTAATATAACAGAAGAAACTTTGTTTTTTTGTCACAACAAAATACAAAGTTTTTTCTTTAAATCTGTATTTTGACAGAAAACTCTGTCAAATATCTGTTGAATTGAGATTACAGTCATTTTACAGAGTATTTTACAGAGTTATTATTATGAGTGTAGGACCCTATAAAATATGATCCCCGATAGATTTTAAGACGTTCTGGAAATGGTCATTCGACTGTTATTATTACATATGAGTGTAGGACCCTATAAAATATGATCCCCGATAGATTTTAAGACGTTCTGAAGATGGTCATGCGACTGTTTGATAGACTTAAACAAAAAACCTTGTAAAATGACACGAAAAGTTGGTAACTTTCTTTTTCTTGAAAAAAAAAATTCAAAAATGAAATCATGTTAAACTTTATATAAAATACTTAGAAAATATTCTCAAAATATTTGTCCTTGGAAAAACTTAGAAAAATTTTAAAAAATGGAGTCATATGAAATTTTATATAAAACACTTTGAAAATATTCACGATAATAAGCGAATCAACGATTATTTTACTCTTCTAAAAAAGTGTTTTCTGAGATAGAGTTTTTTGAATATAAGCCTTTCATATTCCTTTTTGGCGAATTTCGTCAAAATTCAGATTCTTTTCTTTGTTTAACTAAAAAACAAAAATTATTTCTAAATTATTTAAAAAATATATCAAAGAAATTTGTTACTTCGTAAAAAACTTTGACTAATTTTAATCATTTCGCATCCAGTCTTAATAAATTATATAAAAACGAGGAAAAATTGTATCCAAAAACACAAACACAATTTGTTTGACAGTTTCAATGTGATTATTTTTATATTTATTCTCTTGTTAAAACAATCTTAACATAGCATACGACCAAGTTAAGTCAACCACTTAAAGAGAAAAAGATAAAATCTATACACAGGGACTCACACCTTATTTCGTGCAGCAGATAATAGATTCCGATAGGTTATTAATAGGGATGAGATTTTCAAGAACTAAAAAAATCGAAAATATGCGCTAAAAATTTCAAAATATGCACTAAAAACCTAAAAATATGCACTAAAAATAAAACTGGCGCAATAAAAATCTTGTTTTAGCAAAAACAAGATTTTTAACTAACGCCGGGTTTAAATAGTTACAGTTAAAACTTTATGTAAGCAAGATTTTATTAGAAATTAAAACAATTTATAAAAAATTTTCTTTTGTTTTCAAAATAAATTTTTAAAATTTAAGATAGTTTTTGAAACAAATAAATTTTAATTTATGTTTTAACTAATTTATGCTAAAATATGCACTTAAAACTTGGAAATATACACAAAATATCCATTTGAAGCCAAAATATGTAAAAATATGCATTTTCACTAAAATATGCAAAAATATGCAAAAACAAATCGATGCCATTTTAACGCAAATTTCTTATTGATTCGGAATACTTTCGCCAAAAACATGTATTTGCAGGGAAATCACATCCCTAGTTATAAATTTTCTAAAAAAAAAATCTGAAAATAATTTCAGTTTCCTGTTTAATCCTTATTTATTGCTTACTCAATCTGGACGCCATCAAGCTTAAATTTAAACTTTTTAAATTATCTAAACAATTTTTTAAATAATACTCCTTTCCATAAAAGTGATAAGGTTTTGTATTTTTAACTTTTTCTTTAACGCACTTTTTCTATCAACTGTACGAAATATGTTATGAGTCACTGTTTTCATAAAACCAATTAGCAATAATCGTAAATTAACACTTTGATAAAGAGCACACACGCATACAAACAAAAATCATTAGATACTTAGTCAACTACTATAATACCTTAATAATATTTCAAAAATGTTAATTATCATTTTAAAAAGGTTTTTTTCCTATCCGAAATCTAAATATAAAACACACCTTAAAATAATTTAAATATTTATTGAAATGGTTTTATTAATATTTAATATTCATTATTTTGTTATTTGACAAGAAATTAATTTTGAATTAACAGAAAGTGTGTTGGTTATGATAAAAATAATTTATGAAAGGAATTAATGATAATTTATTTAAGAAAATACAAATTAATATGAAATGGTTTATTTATAAGTTTTAGGTAGAAGGTTGTGTCAGTTATACTGGTAAGAAATAAAGAAATAAAGAAAGACTGCAGTTGTAGATGTCGATGTCGACAGCATATTTTTGAGTTCTTGTGTGCATAAAAATTCACTAAATCCCCTGATGATGATTCTCAAAGAGAATCGAAATATTGGAATGGAATAAAAGAATATTTATTAACAAGAAAAAAAAGTGGCCTCGAGCTCGAAGAATTTTTATTTATTTAAATTGGAAAGGTCGTATAATAACAACTTTAATTTTTGAATTTTAGAATTTTTTATAGGAAAAATGTCTCGGAATCTTTAAATTTTTCTATAGGAAAAATAAGAAAATTTTCTTCAAGAAAAATTTGAGAACTTTTCTACTAAAAAAAGTGTATTCTTTTGGAAAAATGTCTCAGATTCTCAGATGATGAGCTTTTCAATAGGAACAAATGAGAGTGTTAAACTCGGCTGTGCCGAATCTTTTATACCCTCCAACATTAAAAAAAAAAAAAATAATAAAAAAATTGCAGGGGCGTTTTTTTTTGGGGGGGGGGGGGCTTGCGGGGGTCCTTGGGGACACTTATGCTAAAAAATGTTTACAAATTTAATTATGATTTTTGTACAAAAAATATACAATTTCATCCTTATATAAATTATTTGTTAATACCCACGCCCACAAAAGGGTGCGGGCCAAACAAAAATACTAAAAAAAACATATAAAAAGTTACCTTTTTTCAGAGGTTGGTTTACTTCGTCAAGGGGGAACTTTTTCTCCCCTGGTCCGATTTTGCCCATCTCCGAACTTAACCAACATATAACCATAAGACATATATGTGCCAAACTTCAGAAGTATAGCTCTCTTAGTTTGGACTGTACCGTGTCTTCCACAGACGGACGGACGGACAGACGGACATCGCTAGAATGACATTGCTAGAATGTCTTATCGGGGTCCTAGACCGATATTTCGAAGCGTTAGTAGTTGGGGGTATAAAAAAGTCTTAAAATCCAAGAAAATTTTTTTTTAGAAAAATTAGAATCTCTTAGTTTTTATACAGAAAAAATGTTGTAGAATCTAAGACATTTTTTTTTTTTAAATGACTCCGAATCTTAGACTTTTTCAATAGAAAAAGTGGCTCAGAAACTGTGACTTTTAGGAAAAATTTCCAAGAATCTGAGAAAATGTTTTAGATTCAAATATTTTTATACCCTACACCACTCTGTGGTACAGGGTATAATGAGTTTGTGCTGATGTTTGTAACTACCCGAAATATTAGCCCTAGACCAATGGTTCCCAACCTTTGATTCTCGCCCCACTAGGGGGCAATTTGAATGCTTCAGGGGGGCAACGAGCAAAATTTTAAGTTTTTTTTTGCCAAATAAACTAAAAAAATCTTATTTTAGTTAAATTATTTAGTAGATTGTTAAAAACTTTTTCTAAAAACTTTGTTTAAACGATGGTTTTAACAAAAAATTTGCGTAAGCACAAGTAAATGTTGAATTTTAAGGCAAATTTTAAAATTTTTATTGAATGTAGGGGGGACATTGTAGTTTTTTAAGTTAAAAGTGGGGCCTGGAGCAAAAAAGGTTGGGAACCATTGCCCTAGACCTACCTTCAAGCATACCGATCGACTCAGAATTACTTTTTGAGTCGATTTAGCGATATACGTCCGTCCGTCTGTCTGTCCATCTATCGGTTTAAGCACGATACAGGTCGCAGTTTTCAATCAATTGACTTGAAATTTGAAACTTAAGCATCTTTTGGTCCAAGGACGAAGCCTATTGGAGAAAATCGGTCCATGTTAAGAACTAGCCCCCATACAAACGCCACTTTGGATTCGGCTTAAATGACTCTAATAACCGTATTATAATAGATATCACTTTGAAATTTGGCAGGTAATCAAATTTTGTATACACGAATCACCCGATTCAAACGAATCGGGTTAGTCCTTCTGGTAGTCAACATACAAACCACCCTCCCGATATTCACATAATTCCCTAAAAATTCAAACAAATGGAAATATTTGATAAAAATTTTATTTTAGGTGTTAGACGTGTAATTTAGTAACCTTATGAAATCGGAATATAATTATACCATTTTTGGACTTACAAGGGAAGTCTCCCTGGTGTCACCCTCCGATCTTCATGAAATTTAGATATGTTGTTTAGAACGAAAATTAATTAGACCCGTATTTTTTTTAGCGGCCCAAACTCATTTTTAGGGGTGATCGATTTGTATGGGGGGAAGTTGACCTTTTCTCAGTTTTTTACGATTTATGCCTATTTAGTCAAAACTAATGTAGGCATATTTGGTATCAGATCAAAGGTATCTCGTGATGCTAATAACTATCTCGTGATGCTAATAACGTGCCAAATAAATTATTATTTTTCGACTTACTAACAAAAATGTGGTAAAATTTTGGTATTTTACTCAATATGACGAAAAGTTGTGCATGTTTAGACATGCGCTTTACACACGTAGATAGGTTTTCCAAAGACCTTTCATTTGATATGTAACATGACCAGGTTTCTTTGCATAATATAGGAGATAAATGAAAAAAACTGAAAAATGGACTTGTCTTCCCCCCTTCTTTTTACCCCCTAAATATGAATTTGGGCCGCGAAAAAAAAATACGTGTCCCTTTATTTTTTCTGATCTTCAAAATAAAACCAATTCCATAAAGATCCGCGGGTGACACTAGGGAGACTTCCCTTGTTAGTCCCCCATATAAAAAATTTCGACCGATATTACGTTAAATCGGTCATTAACAAAAAAAATAAACCAATTCCACTAAAATTTGATCTGTGTGTGTTTTCTACACTAAATAAAGATCTAACAAAAGGCAAACCCAAGCGGTCCATGTTTGTACTTGGGACCCATTTTCCGGAAAACACTGGTGTAGGGTATCATATGGTCGGTCTTGGCCGACTATAACTTTCTTACTTGTTGTTTTTTTACAGATTATTTTTAGCAGCTTATTTTGAAATTTTTACAGAAATAGTTTGCTGTCATTATTTTTTCAAAAAAAATTTCTACATGAGGTTTTTTCAAAGTGTTATTTTTTCCATTTTTTATAAAATTAAAACGATTGAGACTTATAATTGACAAAATTAAAAAAAAACATAATTTATTGCCAATTTTACAGAAACATTTGCATTTTAAAGTTTAAATTAAAAAAAAAAACTACTAAAGTTTTCATGAAAACAAATTTTCTAAAAACAAAAATTTTCTACAAAATGTCCTAGCAGATTTCTCTGCTGTTTTGACAGATTTCTCTGCTGATTTAACCTAGATAATCGTGACAGATTTTCGGCAAACCGTTTCTGCTAAAATCAGCAGATTTCTCATATGGCTCAAAATGGGTGTATATTCAGCAGATTTTTCTGCTGATTGGACAGAGAATTTATTTTGAGTGTAGCAAAGCGAATTTAAATGACAAATTGCTAAAGTTCAAACCATAACACCGTCCGACAGTCAATATTAAACATGAACCGCATAATACACGTGTGAAAGAAGAGATCAAATTGAGTAAAACTGCATTTACAGTTTTTCATTTCGTGATCCTGTTTCCTTTTAGAAGGACTTCAAAGTTTTAAGGGATACATTTTGTAAAATACTTTTGAAATATTTGTGCTTGTGCAAGGATGACAATGGTGACTGCACATGAAAGAGGAGGACCTCCCCTAATTTTTCCATTTTTTTTATTTTGCCATATCAGGATAAAAGGATGTGAATAAAGTCATTTAAAAACATATTTTGAGTAGATTTATTCTAGCTCGAGGTCATTATTTCCTTTACTAATTAAAACTATGATATTCTCATTGAATAATTTTCAAGAAAATCATTTTTCTGTTTTAAATTTATTTATGTTGGTCATTTTTTGCAAGACTTACTCGACACCTATTTCGGAATTTGTCAGATTCTATTGTCAAGACTATATAACAAATATAAATACCCTATACTACAAGTAGCAAAGGGTTTTTAATGACAAATCGTTAATGATCAAACTAAAATATTAATATATATTTGACTCTACTCCCATTGAAAATTAGAAGACGAAAATTGTACCATCGTAATAAGAACACGATCGTCAAATAACAAATCATCATCTGAAAGTAAATACTTTTTATATAAAAAATGTCTCCAAATTTAAATTTTTTTTAACAAAAATATTTACAAATCATAAAAACATTCCAAAATGTGAAAAAAAAAGTTTATTTCCTTTCTTTCAGTGCCAACAATTTGCCATAAAACAAATCCATTAAGTTCATTTCCTTTATCTCAAATTAAAATTCCATTAAATGCAATTTTCATTCTACTTTCTTTAATGTTTTGAAGCATACATAGATTATAATGGCGTTTCTAGTATAAAATTTCATTTTTTTTTGGAATCAATCCAATGATAAAAATCTAACTAATGGCAGCGAATTAAAAACAACTTTAAATAAAAATCCCATGTCATTGATTACAAACATGTAACATAACAGTAGCAACAAACAGCTACAACATCAACAACAAACACTAACCGTATGTCGTTAACAATAAAATACAATATTATGAAGATGATGATGATGATCACCATCATCATCATCATGATTTTATATCCACTGACACATACAATGTACTTTTATACACATGCAACTAATCCCTTAATAAATGTAACAAATGACAGCAAAAAAAAAGACACAAAACTTTAATGTATATTTTTTACATACATGGGGACTACAAAATTATACATCCATACAAAATTTTAACGAGGTCAAAAATTTCTATAAACATCAATGGCAAAAACAGATATTACTTATGTAGAAAGACACAAAAAAAAAACCTACATAAACTTAAACAACATTACAAAAAACAACAATAAAAAATATAAATTTTATGGAAAAATATAAGAAATGGAAGTTAACCTTTAGCAGCCAGCAATTTCAGGACCTTAAAGATTTTTTGAGGAAAGATGCCTCAGAATCCAATAAAAAAATTCTACATAAAAATTTGAGATTTTTTTTAAACAAAAAATATCTTAGAATTTAAGAATCAGAATCTGAAACTTTTTCAGTAAGAAATCCAAAGAATCAATCTCAGAATACAAGAGCCTGAATCTGAGACTTTATCTCTAAGAAAAAATTTCTAAGAATCTAAAACTTTTTTATATAGAAAAAATGTTTCAAAATCTGAGACATTTTCTATATTGGAAAAATGTGTCAGAATCTGAGACTTTTTCTATATAGGAAAAATAACTTAAGATCTCATATGTTTCTATATAGGCAAAATGTCTCAGAATCTGACACATTTTCTACATAAAAAAATGTCTCGGAAACTGAAACTTTTTCTATTAAGGAAAATCGTGTCAGAATCTGTAACTTATTCCTAAATAGGAAAAAAGTCTCAAAATCTGAGATTTTTCTATATAAAAATGTCTCAGAGTCTGAGACTTTTTCTCAATGAAAAAAAAAAATACAACCAAAATGTCCTTAAAATATAAAATATAGGAAAAATGTCTCAGAATCTGAGACTTTTTTGTTTCAGAATCCGAGATTTTTTCTACATAGAAAAAATTTCTCGGAATCTAAGACTTTTTGTTTATGAATAAAATCTGAGACTTTTTCTATATAAGTAGAAAAAATGTCTCAGAATCTGAAACTTTTTCTAAATAGAAAAAATGAGTCAGAAACTGAGACTTTTACTATATAGAAAAAATTTCCTAGAATCTGAGACTTTTTCTATATGAAAGTAAGAAAATTATAGTGGGTCAAGACGGACCATATGATACCCTACACCAGTGTTTACCGGAAAATGGGTCCCAAGTCTAAACATGGACCGTTTGTACCTATCTTTTGTTAGATCTTTATTTAGTGTAGAAAACACACACAGATAAAATTTTAGTGGAATTGGTTTATTTTTTTGCCAATAGACCGATTTAACTGAATATCGTTCGAAATTTTCATATCGGGGACTAAGTCCAAAAATGGTCCAAATGTATTCTGATGCATTTAGGTTGCCAAAGTACACGTTTAACACCTACAAATAAAATGTTAATTATATATTTTCATTTTTATGAATTTAGAGGAAATTATGTAAACATCGGGAGGGTGGTTTGTATGAGGACTACCAGAAGGACTGACCCGATTCCTTTGAAATTTCGTATGATGGCTTGTGCATTCAAAATTTTATTACCTGTTAAATTTCAAAACGATATCTATTATAATACGGTTGGGGGCGTTTGTATGGGGGCTAGGTCTTAACATGGACCGATTTTTTCCAATTTCAATTGGCTTCGTCCTTGGGCCACACGAAGCTCAAGTTTCAAATTTAAAGTCAATTGATTGAAAATTGCGACCTGTATCGTGCTTAAACCGATAGATGGACAGACGGACGGACGGACATCGCTAAATCGAATCAAAAAGTAATTCTGAGTCGATCGGTATACTTAAAGGTGGGTCTAGGACCAATATTTCAGGTAGTTACAAACATGAGCACAAACTCATTATACCCTGTACCACAGAGTGGTGTAGGCTATAAAAATATCTCAGAATCTGAGACTTTTTCTATATGAAATAAATATCTCAGAATCTGAGACTTTTTCTATATAGAAAAAATATCTCAGAATCTGAGACTTTTTATCTCAGAATCTGAGATATTTTCTATATAGAAAAAATATCTCAGAATCTGAGACTTTTTCTATATAGAAAAAATGTCTCAGAATCTGAGACTTTTTTATATAGAAAAAAAATGTCTCATAATCTGATACTTTTTCTATAGACTTAGAAAAAATGTTTCAGAATCTGAGACTTTTTCTACACTCAAAATAACAACTCTGTAAAATACTCTGTAAAATGACTCTAATCTCAATTCAACAGACATTTGACATAGTTTTCTGTCAAAATACAGATTTAAAGAAAATACTTTGTATTTTTTTGTCACATAAAAACAAAGTTTGATCTGTTATATTACTTTTAACTTTGTAATCTTTATTTTACAAATAATTAACAGAGTTTTCTGTTAAAATACAGATTAATGCAAAATACTTTGCATTTTTTGTAACCAAAAAACTAACAAGGGAAGTCTCCCTAGTGTCACCCGCGGATCTTTATGGAATTGGTTTTATTTTGTAGATCAGAAAAAATAAAGCGGCCCAAATTCAAATTTAGGGGTTGAAAAGGAGGGGGGAAGGCACGGCCATTTTAAGTTTTTTTCGTTTATCTCCTATATTATGCAATGAAACCTAGTCATGTTACATACCAAATGAAAGTTCTTTGGAAAACCTATCTGGGTCAGTCTTAGTGAAATCAATCAAAAATAGCTAAAAATTTTCGTGACCCCCTCCGATTTTGATGAAATTTGGTTTAGTTGTAACACTAAGTGATAAACTAATGCACAATTATTTTCAGCCCTCTAAGTAAACAGTGGGGCGAAATCACGGAGGGTCAAAATTTCCCCCAAAATCTCCCAGTCGCGACACTTTGCACCGTAAAAACTTAATATCTTTGGTTCTATTATAGCTAGAAAGCCTATTTTTGGTTTGTTTTGAAGCTCATAATATGCTCTACAAGACCTACCAAAACCAAAAAATTTTCGAAAAATTAAGGGTTACCTCCCTTATTTTAAGGTCGAGATATAGGGAGGAGAAAATGGGGAGGATGGTATCCCCCGATTTTTTTTTTACTTTATAATCTTATAGAGAAAGTCCTAAAGATAATATTCTAAAATTTTTAAGTTGGGACAACAGTGGGATCGCTCAAAATCAAAATTTTTCACAATTTTCCCCAAAATCTCCAAATCGCAACACTCTTTAACCTTAAAAATTTATTATCATAAGTGCTTTTGTAGCTACAGAGCCAATTTTTTTTGTTTTAAAGCTTATAATACGCTCTACAAGACATACCAAAACCAAAAAATTTTCCAAAAAAAGGAATTGGTGCCCCCCTTATTTGAAGGTCGTGGCAAAGGGGGGAAAGTATCCCCCGATTTTTTTTTTACTTGGGATTCTCAAAGTGCAAGTCCTAATGAACATAGTCCACAATTTTTATGTTGGGACAACAATGGGATCGACCAAAATCAAAATTTTTCAAAATTTTCCCCCAAAATCATCAAATCTCGACATTCTTGCGCCTCCCATTGGAGTCCCAAGATAAAATTTTCAGGATATGCTCTCTAGAACTTACTCTTTAAAAAAAAAAACAAGGTAAAAAAAAAATTGGGGGATACTATCCCCCGATTTCCCCCACCCCTTGCCACGATCTTATAATACAAGAGGCACCCCTATTTTTTTTTTTGTAATAGTAATATTGTAGGGCATATTAAGAGCTTTAAAACCAAAAATGGACTCTGTAGCTACAATTCAGTCCACTATATTAATTTTGTAATGGGCAAGAGTGTCGCGATTTGGAGATTTTGGGGGAAATTGTGAAAAATTTTGATTTTGGTCGATCTGATTGTTGTCCCAACATAAAAATTTTAGGATATGTTCATTAGGACTTGCACTTTGAGAATACCAAGTAAAAAAAAAATCGGGGGATACTTTCCCCCCATTTCCTCCACCCTTTGCCACGACCTTTAAATAAGGGGAGCACCCTTCCTTTTTTTTTAAATTTTTTGGTTAAGGTAGGTATTGTAGAGCGGACTACACTCAGAAAATTATTGCAGTTACTACATGACGGTCGTTTGTGTAGTAAGTAGTAGCTGTTGTTTTTAACTACAATTTCGGTCGTTTTTGTATGAAAAAATCTCAAACAACTTTTTTTGTAGTAGTTTCAAAAAATAACTACAAAAAATATACTACACTGTAGCAATAGTTGATTTATGTAGTTGTTTTTAGTTTTTTTTTCTAAAACTCGTTTTTTTCTAGAAATTTTTATTGCAAACGAATGTGTCGAGCGAGTTGGTCGTGCGGGATGCGGAAGGAATTATTTTTATACCAAATAAATAATATCTAAATAAATTAAATTACAATTTATTAAATTTAATTATAACAAAAAATATGTTTTTGGAAAAATATTCTTGAGCGAAAGAAAATAAGTGGATAAATGAGATAACAAGTGTGTATAATATAGCGCTCACATAAGCGTGCGTAAAAACCAATCGGAAAAAAACAAAATAAAATGTGTGCAGTGTTTTGTTTTCTTATGAGCGCGCCATCTTTCTTTTCTTTGTATACACAACAGAGCAGGTACATACTTTTTTGAAACATTTCAAATTAATTCTTTTTTTTTATAAATCAATTTTGCCAAAGCATTTCGTTTTTTTTTTTATTCCAGACAAATTTTGATCAGTAGCGGTGAAAATTTGAAATGAACTATTAAAAAAACAAAGGTAAATACAATCAATTTATTTTGTTTAACATTTTATTAATATAATTTTTTTCTTCTATAATTCCAGATAAATACATCAAAAAATTGTCATCATGTCGAAATTCTATACAACCAACTGAAATGTATTGCTTTTTAAATAAATAAATATCAATCATTTAAACGTTTAAGAAATTTTTTAAATAAAATTTCAGGCAATTGTAGAAAAAACAACTGTATTAAACAGTTTTGTAGTAGTTTTTACTACATTTTGTAGTTGAAAATCAATAGTTAAAAACAACAACATGTTCAGTTGTTTTTACCGTTTATGTAGTGGACGCCTTTTCAACGACAAAATGTAGTCAAAACAACTGTCTTTTGTAGTAGATTTTACCGACATACTTTTTTGAGTGTATAAGCTTTAAAACAAACAAAAATGGACTCTGCAGCTACAATAGCACATATGATATTAAATTTTTAAGGTTAAAGAGTGTTGCGATTTGGAAATTTTAGGGGAAATTGTGAAAAATTTTGATTTTGAGTGATCCCATTGTTGTCCCAACTTAAAAATTTTAGAATATATTTTTTAGGACTTTCTCTATAAGATTATCAAGTAAAAAAAAAATCGGGGGATACCATCCTCCGCATTTTCTCCTCCCTTTATCACGACCTTAAAATAAGGGAGGTAACCCTTATTTTTTTTCGAAAATTTTTTGGTTATGGTAGGTCTTATAGAGCATATTATGAGCTTCAAAACAAACCAAAAATTGGCTTTCTGGCTATAATAGAACCAACGATATTAAGTTTTTACGGTGTAAAGTGTCGCTACTGGGAGATTTTGGGGGAAATTTTGACCCTCCGTATTTTCGGCCCCTGTTGACTTAAAGGGCTGAAAGTTTGCATTTGTTAGTTTTTTAAGTAGTGTAAGAACTTAACCAAATTTCATCAATATCGGAGGGGGTCAAGAATATTCATGATTGATTTCACTAATAATGACCCATCTACGTGTGCTAAGAACGTGTCCAAACATGCACAACTTTTCGTCATATTGAGTGAAATACCAAAATTTTAGGACATTCTTGTTAATAAGTCGAAAAATATTAACTCCTTTGGCCCGTTGTTAGCACCAGAAGATAGGTATTTTTAATACCTTTAATTTGATACCACACATGCCTATATTAATTTTGTTTAAATAGGCGTAAATCGTAAAAAACGAGTTTGGGCCGCTAAAAAAAATACTTATCGAATTAATTTTCGTTCTTAACAACATATCCAAATTTCATGAAGATCGGAGGGTGACACCAGGGAGACTTCCTTGTAAGTTTTTCCGTATTTTTGCTTTTTACTATGTTATCTTAATTTCAAAGTTAAAAAATGATTCTTCTGTAAAAGATACTGTGAATACTGTAAAACCAAAAAATTATCTGTAGTGTTTTTTGAGAAAAAAAATTAAAAAGTACCAAAAAAATTTATCAAAAAAAATCTTTTTCGAAATCTTATACAATTTTTTGCAAAATACATGCATTTAACTAAACTCTGTAAATTTATAGAGTCTTTTTTCTGTAAAATTTTGGTTGCATCACATGCATTTTACAAATATATGTAAATTTACAGAGTTTTCTTTGTTAAATGGTGTTTTATTTAACTAACATTTTACTAAAAACTCTGTAAATTAACAGTTTTTTTTTGCCCAAACTATTTTACAGAGTTTTATAGTGAAATGTTGCTAGCTGGAAAATAATGGTGTACTCTGTTAAATTAGCAGAGTTTTTCTGTAATTTAACAGAGTTATTATTTCAGATTCTGAGACATTTTTTCTATATAGAAAAAAATGAGGTCCTACACGGATACTTCGTGGTATTACAAACAGAATGCCAAACTTTTTTATACCCTCTATCTCCAAGTGGAGGACATAAAAAAAGAGCGACAACTATTGTTATTACTTTCAATAGGTATAACAATAACAAAACACACATACAAGGATATGAAGGTCATTTTTTGAAAGGAATTTCCTTTGGGACTTTTACACTCAAAAAAATAAAACTGTAAAGTTAACAAACTTTTTTTTGTTAACTCGAGTTTACTGGCTTTTTAGCAAATTTTTAGTTAAAATCAGCGTTTTAACTACTTTTTTTAGTTAAGTTCGATTTACAAAAATACTAGTTTTGTACAAATTTGGAATTAATTTTTTTTGTTGACTTTAAAACTGAGTTTACGATTTTTTACTAATTAATTTTCTGATTTTTTGTAACATTTTTGTCAAGTCGAAAATTTTAAACATTTCTTGTGTAGCCTCCTATGCAAATCTCATTAGTACTACTTAAGCTGAACTTAACGCTGTGAAAAATATTTTTTTTTTTATTTAAAAAAAAAGGTTAGCTGAATTTACCTAATAAAAAATGTTACGAAATTTTCAGCTGAATTTTTAGTTAAAATTACTGTTTTTTTGCTACATTCATTCTACGAAAAGTTAACTAAATATTTTTTGTTAAATTAACTAGAAATTTAGTAGGTTCAAAATCAGGTGTTTTTTTAGTTAAATTTAACTAAATTTTTTGCCAACTTTACAGTTTTTTTTTTTTGAGTGTATATGAACACAAAACACACACACACATAGAAACTTGCTTATACACAGAATTATACAAATATTCATACAAAACTATAACAGGATAATAAATCAAATTTTATATAATAAATTATTGAAGGACTATATAAATATTTAATACTAGAAAGGAAAAAAAGCTGGCACTAGACAACAAGTGATAAAATATAATAAAATAATAAATTGTAAAATAATAAAAAAAAGTAAAAAAATAAATTGATGTTTGAAAAAATATATACGAAATTTGCAACAGAAAACAGTGAAACTGTTTTAAAATTGAGATTAGAGGAAATATTATTGCAAACTGAGTATTATTTTAAAAGGGCTGTGTAGGTTATTTAGTAGGCTTTATTTTAAGCTTGATAGCGCACAGATTGAATTAATAATAAATGGGCTACTAGGGTCGAACTAAAAATTGAAATTATTTATAGACGTTAAAAACAAGAAAAAAATGTTTTAAAAATATTAATATTGATTTTTCGGATTTTTTTTCAATTAAAAGTATAAAATTTCTAAAACTTTACTTTTCAGTTTGACCCTCGTAGTAAATTTATTATTAACTCAATCTGGAAGCTATCAAGCTTCAATAAAAGCTTGATACAACACTTTTAAAATAATACTCGTTTGATAATAATTAAATTTGGTATTGATAACTTTGTCATTAACTAATATTTCCCGACTACTGTCTGCACGAAATAAGGTGTGATTCACTGTATATTTTTCCTTTTAGAAAAAATCCAAATTATGATTAAATTTTTTAAATTTCTTTGAACTCTTTTTAAATATTTTTAAAGACATGTTTCATATACATTAAAAGTCTGGTTATAAAAGGTTGTACTGTTTAAAATTATTAAAATTGTGTTTTCATTCTGATAGTGCAATCTTTTTTATTTAAATCCCTGTAGAAATGACACAATTAAAATGTGTAAATTATTTTGTATTTTTTTAAATATTTTTTGTTATATTTTACATGATGTTAATAATGCAACAAAATTAAATGATATAATGGAGCCGATAAAACAAAATTTTTTTTATAAATTAAAAAAAGAAAAATTACAGTTTTTTTACAAAAAAAACAGTCTGAGACATTTTTCCAAATAGAAAACTCTCAGATTCTAAGAACTTTTTTCATATAGAAAATTCTCAGATTCTGAGACATTTTTCTGTTTCGAAAAATTCTTATATTTAGAGACATTTTTTGATATAGAAAAATTCTCAGATTCAGACACATAGACAAATTCTTAGATTCTGGGACATTTTTCCATATAGAAATGTTTTGAGATTTTGAGGAAATGTTCCATATAATTATCAGATTCTGAGATTCAAAGCCATTTTTCATGTAGAAAAATTCTCAGATTCTGAGTCACTATTCTGTATAGAAAAATTTTCAGATTCTGAGACATTTTCCCGATCGAAAAATTCTCAAATTCAGAGACATTTTCCCAAATATAAAAATTCTCATATTTTGAGACATTTTTGCAAATAGAAAAATTCTCAAATTCGGACACATTTTTACCTATAGAAAAATTCTCAGATTCTGAGACATTGTTCCATAAATAAAATGTCTCAGATTCTAAGACATTTATCCATATAGACAAATTCAGAAACATTTTTTCACATAAAAACATTTTCAGATTCCGAGATATTGTTAAATATAGAAAAATTCTTAGAATTCTGAGAAACATTTTGTATAAAAAAAATTCTCAAAAATCTGAGAAAATTTTTCGTATAAAAAAAATTTCAGATTCTGAGATATTTTTCCATTATGGAAAAATATTTGGAAAAATGTCTCGATTCTAAGACATTTTTTTGTTGTCGAATAATTCTAAAATGTGGAAATATGGAAAGGTGTCTCAGAATCTGAAAGTTTTAAAATTTTTCTATAACCAACAAAAAATCTCAGAATCTGAGAATTTTCTATACGGAAAACTGAGAATATTTCTATATGGAAAAGTGTCT
The DNA here is from genome assembly GCA_963921195.1 of Pegoplata infirma. Classification (NCBI taxonomy): domain Eukaryota; kingdom Metazoa; phylum Arthropoda; class Insecta; order Diptera; family Anthomyiidae; genus Pegoplata; species Pegoplata infirma. Next base: position 130,172,040 of record OY992540.1, on the reverse strand, counting down.
TAGAATCTGAGAACTTTTCTATAAAAAAAATGTCTCAGAATCTAAGAACTTTTCAATAGAAAAAAATGTCTCAGAATCTGAGAATTTTTCTATACCGAAAAATGTTTTAGAATATGACAATTTTTCTTTATGAATCGAAATCTGAACATTTTTCTGTTTGAAAAAATTTCTTAGAATCTGAGAATATTTCGATATAGAAGACTGAATCAACATTTTAGAATTTTTCTATACAGAAAAATGTGTCAGAATCTGATAGTTTTTCAATATGGAAAAATTTTCCATATTCGAGAAATTTTCTAAACAGAATTGTCTCTGATTCTTGACATTTTTTCTGTATAAAAAAATTCTTAAATTCTGAGAAAGTTCTAAGATTCAGATTATAAATTATTATTAGATTATTATTTTTCTATATAGAAAATTCTAAAATGTTGAGTCAGTCTTCCATATAGAAATATTCTCAGACTCTGAGAAATTCTATACAGAAAAATTGTCAGATTCCGAGAAAAAGAAAAAAAAAAAGAAAAATTCTAATATTATAAGACATTTTTCAGTATAGAAAAATTCTCAGATCCTGAGACATTTTTCCATACAAAAATATTCTAAAAATTCTCGCATTCTGAAAAATTTCCCCCTTCAGTAAAATTCTTTATGCAAAAATGTCTCTTACAGAAAAATTCTCAAAATTTTGAGACATTTTGCCGTATAGAAAAATTCTGAGAATTCTGGGACAATTCTCAGATTCTGAATCATTTTTCCATATTGAAAAATTCTCAGATTCTGAGATATTTTTTATGTAGAAAAATTCGCAGATTAAGAGACATTTTTCATATAGAAAAGTTCTCAGATTCCATATAGAAAAATTTTTAAATTCAAAAAAATGCAGACGCATTTTTTCGTGTAGAAAAATTCGTTGATTCTGATACATTTTTCCGTATAGAAAAATTCTCAGACATTTGTCCATACAGAAATAATTTTAAACATTATTCCATATAGAATCAGATTATGAGAAATATTTTCGATTAGAAACATTTTGAGATTCTGAGACATTTTACCGTATATAAAAATTCTCAAACAAAAGTTCATATACAAAAATTTCCAGACTCTGAGATATTTTTAGAAAAATAGAGGAATTTTAAGACATTTTTCCATATAAAAAATTCTCAGATTCTGATACATTTTTCCATATCGAAAAATTCTCGGATTCCGAACCATTTTTCCCATATAAAAACAAAATCTTAGATTCTGAAAAATTTTATCATTTAGAAAGATTCTCAGATTTTGAGACATTTTTCTATATAGAAAAATTCTGTTATTCGGAGACATTTTTTTTATTTAAATTCTGGGACATTTTTCCGAAAAGAAAAATTTTCAGATTCAGACATTTTTCCAAATGGAAAAAATCTAAAATTCTGGCACATTTTTTCTATAAAGAAAGTTTTCGGTATAGTAAAATTTTCAGATTTTTTTTATAGAAAGTTCTCAGATTTTGAGACATTTTCCATATAGAAATGTTCTCAGGTTCTGACACAGTTTTCTGTGTAGAAAATTAGAAATTTTTTTGTTATAGAATAAATCGAAAACTGCGAAATGTTTTCGTATAGAAAAATGTTCAGATTCTGAGCCATTTTTTAATTAGAAAAATTCTCAGATTCTAAAACATTTTTTCGTATAGAGAAATGCTTAAATTCTGAGACTTCTTTTCTATATAGAAAATTTCAGATTCTGAGACATTTTTTCTCAAATTCTGATGAATTTTTCCGTATTGAAAGATTCTCAGATTCTGATACATTTCTTCGTATAGAAAAATTTTCAGATTCTGAAACATTTTTCCGTTTTAAAAAATATCAGATTTTGGGATATTTTCCGTATAGAAAAACTCAGACAGATTTTCGACAATTTTCTGTAGAAATCGTTACATATTCTGAGAAATTATTTCTAATAAAGAAAAACTTTTATTATTTTTCTTGTTAAACCCATTTGTCATACAATACGTATGAGTAATGTGCAATATAAAAAAAGTCAAATTAATACTCATACGCTATGGTGTCCCCATATAATTTTTAAATTAATGCTCATACGCTATGGTATCCCATATAATTTTCAAATAACTCACAAATTTTTATATAATTTTTTTTTGCTACAATATTTTAAATAAAAAGACTATGAATTTTTTTAAAAAATATTAAGTTTAACAACTATTAGGTAGTTTTTTTTTTAATATCAAGAACACCCCAAATAGACACAAGGAAGCCAAACAACAGTAGAGCTTTTACAAAAAATAAACTAAAAATTGTGGTCGAATATGAAAAATGTTGGCTCATTTTAATAAAAAAAATAATATTAACAAAAAAAAAAAATAATATACACACACATATGATTTCAAAAGTACACATACATACATATAAACTAACGACCACAAAAAATTGTCGCATAAAAGCCGCAACCAACTACCGCAGCCAAAAAATTTTTGGAATAATAAAAATAAAGAACAAATACACAAAACTGCAGTAGATACTATAAATTTTTTACATTTGTGTGTATAGACTGTGTTTGTGTATTAGTGTCACACATATATTTTTCTTTAAAATACGTTGTAGGATTTATATGTTTTTAGGTCTACTCTATACTTGTCTATTTCACTAAGCAATACGATTTTGTATTTTGGATGTGTCCAAAAAAAGTAAAAGTATACCGTTAGTAAACCAAAACCCACTAGGGCCCAGTAAAACTTTAGTAATGGGTAGTGATTATATAACACATTACCAGGTAATGCATATAACTTATTTGTAGCATTATTTTATGATGTCTTACCAAACATTTGTTCCACAACGTATTATTTTCAAGTGAAAAATAATGCATTACTAATAATTTGGATGCATAATGCATTACAATAACATAAAAAATAATTATTTTATAAAATACTGCATAAGTTTAAACTAGAGATGGGGTCACGACAGGAAATTTCTAACGACACACACTCACGAGCATATTTTATCTACTTACACTCACTTACAATCACGTGAGTAAATTTAATACAAAATTACTTTTTCACTACTCGTAACACCTTATATATTATCTTCTGGTATGCTATATTATTTCATTTCTCGTAACCTATAAAATATCATATATTTTACACCTTACTCGTATTCTTCGTTATAAATTTATGACTTATTTTATACCTTACTGGTATTCTTTGTGATAATGTGGATGTATTACTTTGAGTCTCATCGCCTGTTAAAATCATCAATGCTGCAATGTATAAAATAAGAGCTCCTATTACCTTATTTTATACCTTATTTGGTAATCTAAGTTTTGCTGGGTATTTTTGTATAGAAAATTTTTTTCTGTACAAAAAAATTCTCAGATTTTGAAACATTTTTTCTATATAGAAAAATCGTCAAATTCTGAGACATTTTTTTCTGTGTGGAAAAATTCTTAGTTTCAAAGACATTTTTTCTGTACCGAAAATTGTATAGTAAAATTTTCAGATTTTGAGGCATTTTTCCGCAAAGAAAATTTCACAGATTCTGAAACATATTTTCTATATAGAAAAATTGTTAAATTCTAACAAGGGAAGTATCTCAACCCTTATGAACCGATTTGCTTGAAACTTAAAATATATATTAAAGAGATGATTTTAAGGTTGGGGTGCCTCGGCTTATCGGCCATATCGGTGTTTAAAAATTTCGTTGTCCCCTTATGAAACCATGTGGACCTTCGGGAAAATTTTGATAACTTACGAACTAACAGGAATATCGTCTAGGGCAAAAATAAGTGTCGACTTAAAATTAATAAAGATTATTTCTTATTCATATGGATATCGTAACTATATGTCTTCACATAAATACCGCCCAAAATTTACACATTTTCCTGGAAAAAATATTTAAAGAAGCCGAATTTTTACAAGGTTATGCCACCATTGGATAGGCATTAAAAAAACCTTTCTTTTCATATGAAAACATCATATAGTTTCCTAAAAAGAAATGGCTGAAAAATCCAAAAAACGATTTTTTCGTCATTTTTTTACCCATGTTTTGAACCCCTAAATCCCCGATATGGCCGATAAGCCGAGACACCCCAACCTTAGAGTTGTCTCTTTTATATATATTTTAAGTTTCAGGCAAATCGGTTCATAAGGGTTGAGATACTTCCCTTGTAAGACCTTTTTTTTTTTGCATGGAAAAATTTTTAGATTCAAAGACAATTTTTCTATACAGAAAATTGTATAGAAAAATTTTCAGATTATGAGACATTTTTCCGTAAAGAAAAATTCACAGCTTTTGAAACATTTTTTCTATATAGAAAAATCGTAAAATTCTGAGAATTTTTTTTTTTGTGTGGAAAAATTCTTAGTTTCAAAGATATTTTTTCTGTATAGAAAAATTTTCAGATTCTGAGACATTTTTCCGCATAGAAGACACTTTGAGACACTTTTACTCAAATTCTAAGACTATTTTTTTTGTATAAAAAAATTCTCAGATTTTGAGACATTTTTTTATGTTTAAAAATTCTGAGACATTTTTTCTGTAAAGAAAAATTCTCAGTTTCTGAGACATTTTTTCGGTATAGAAAAATTCTTAGATTCTGCGACATTTTTTCTATATAGAAAAATTCTGAAACATTTTTTTTTTATATAGAAAAATTCTTAGAATATGAGAAATTTTTTCTGTATAGAAAAATTATTAGATTCTGACACATTTTTTCTGTATAGAAGAATTCTCAGATTCTGAGACCTTTTTTCTGTTAAAAAAAATTATCATTTTCTGAGACATTTTTTCTGTATAGAAAAATTTCCAGATTCTGAGACATTTTTTCTGTATAGAAAAATTCGCAGATTGTAAGACATTTTTTCTGTATAGAAAATTCCCAGTTTCTGAGACATTTTTTCTGTATAGAAAAATTCGCAGATTTTGAGAATTTTTTTCTGTGTAGAAAAATTCTTATATTCTGAGACATTTTTTCTATTTAAAAAAATTCTCAGATTCTCGGAGATTTTTTCTGAATAGAAAATTTGTTGTATATGGAAAAAAAAAATTCAGATTCTAAGATATTACTTTTGTATAAAAAAAAATTCAGATTCTGATACATTTTTCCATTTAGAAATATTCTCAGATTCTGACACATTTTTTTATAGAAAAATTCTCCAATTCTGGGACATTTTTTTAGAAAAGAAAAATTCATATATTTAGAGACATTTGGCCGTTTACAACAATTCTCATATTCTGAGACATTTTTTCTTCGTATAAAAATATTTTCAGATTCTGTGAAATTTTCCCGCATAGAAAAATTCAAAGATTCTGAGAAATTTTTTCTACATAGAAAAATTTGTATATACTGAATTTTTTTTTCTGTTAAGAAAAACTCTCAGACGCTGACATTTTTTTGCATAAAAAAATTCTCAGATACTAAGATATTTTTTTCTGTATGGAAAAGTTCTCAGATTTGAGACATTTTTTCTTTATAGAAAAATTCTCAGATATTAAGAAATTTTTTCTGTATGAAAAATTTCTCAGATTTTGAGACATTTTTTCTTTATAGAAAATTTCTCAGACTCTGAGACTTTATTTCTGTATAGAAAAATTTTAAGATTTTGAAACATTTTTTTTTGTATCGAAAAATTTGCAGATTCTAAGACATTTTTTCTTTAAAGAAAAATGCTCATATTCTGAGACGTTTTTTCTGTATAGAAAATTCTTAGAATCTGAGATATTTTTTCTGTATAGAAAAGTTCTCAGAATCTGAGACATATTTTTCTGTAAAGAAAATATTTTCAGATTCCAACACGTTTTTTCTATATATAAAAATTCTCAGATTCTGAGACATTTTTTCTGTATAGAAAAATGCTCAGATTCTAAAACATTTTTTCTATATAGAAAAATTCTAAGATTCTAAAACATTTTTTGTGTATAGAGAAATAGAAAAATTCTCATTTTTTGAGACATTTTCTGTATAGAAAAATTCTTGGATTTTGAGACATTTTTTTTAGAAAAATTCTCAGATTCTAAGACATTTTTTTGTATACAAAATTTTTAGATTCTGAGACATTCATATGTATAGAAAAATTTTCAGATTCAAAGACATTTTTTGTATAGAAAAAATTTCAGATTCTGAGAAATTTTTTCTGTATAGAAAATTTTTTCTATATAGAAAAATTATCAGATTCAAAAACATTCATAGGTTCTGAGACGTTTGTCTGTATAGAAAAAATCTCATATTCAAAGACATTTTTCTGCATAGAAAAACATTCACATTTTTAGCAATTTTTTCTGTATAGAAAAATTTTCAGATTCTGGCACATTTTTTCTATATAGAAAATTATTTCTACATAGAAAAATTCTCAGATTCCACACTCAAAAAAATAAAACTGTAAAGTTAACAAACTTTTTTTTGTTAACTCGAGTTTACTAGCTTTTTAGAAAATTTTTAGTTAAAATCAGCGTTTTAACTACTTTTTTTAGTTAAGTTCAATTTACGAAAATACCAGTTTTGTACAAATTTTGAACTAATTTTTTTGTTGACTTTAAAACTGAGTTTACGAATTTTTACTAATTAATTTACTGATTTTTTGTAACATTTTTGTCAAGTGAAAAATTTTAAACATTTCTTGTGTAGCCTCCTATGCAAATCTCATAAGTCCTACTTAAGCTAAACTGAATGCTGTGAAAAAAAAGAAAAAATAAGTGAAGTGTTAAGTTTAAAAACCAATCTTTAACAAACTTAAAATTTTTTACAAAAAGTTTAGCTGAATTCAACTAATAAAAAATTTTACGAAATTTTCAGCTGAATTTTTAGTTAAAATTACGTTTTTTTTGCTACATTCATTCTACGAAAAGTTAACTAAATATTTTTTGTTAAATTAACTAGAAATTTAGTAGGTTCAAAATCAGGTGTTTTTTTAATTAAATTTAACTAAATTTTTTGCTAACTTTACAGTTTTTTTTTTTAGTGCAGGTATTTATTTTTTTTTCGTTTAGATATTTTCCGTATAGAAAAATTATAAGATTCTGAAACATTTTACGGTATAGAAAAATTCTCAGATTCTGAGAGATTTTTTCTGTATAAGGAAATTCTAAAATTCTTAGACATTTTTTTTTATATAGAAATATTCTCAGATTCTAAGAAATTTTTCTGTAAAGAAAAATTGTCTCAATCTGCGACATTTTTCTTTATAAAATCTTGTGCGTTCATTGAGGTTAAGATGTATTTATATAAAATTTTGTTGTTGCTTAATTTTAAACACTTAGCGAAATTTATACAGGATATTAGGTTTTAAAAGAACAACTTTTCTAAATTAAAATGTAATTTATTACAAAAATAAAAAGTTTTTCAGAAAACTTTTTTTATGTGTGGTAACTTTAATTTGTTTAAATGACAAATTTTGTTTGTAAATTTGTTTTACTTACAAAAATAAAATTTTTAACTTTTAATTTATTTTATTTTAATATTTTACCAGTGTATGTAAATTAGTGCCCCCCATTTCCCGGTTCTCGGTATTCCCGGGAATACCGGTTTTCCCGGTTCTGGTACCGGTTTCCCGGTTCTATATATATTCCCGGGAATACCGGTATTCCCGGTTCTGATGATGGTACGGGTTCTCAAAAAACAAAAAAATCTATACCATAAAATATTAAAATTATACCATTAAATCAGTATTTCAGAAATATTTAGTTGTGTTTGCAAAATTATTTAAAAATCATGTAACAATTTTTTTCTTAAACTCATAAAAAATTAGGAAATGGTGTTTTTCACATGTTTTGTATTTTTTTTGGTAAAAGCGAAGACAAATTTTTATTTGTACAAAATTTTACAAAATATACATACCGGTAGTACCGGGAATACCGTCAGAACCGGAACCGGCAATACCGGTATTCCCGGGAATACCGGGAATAATTCAAGAACCGGGAAACCGGTACCATTTCCCGGTAATACCGAGAACCGGGAATACCGGTATTCCCGGTACTACGGTACTGACCGTAGGCACTAATGTAAATACAAACATATGCTTATGTATTATTTTTTTGTCCTTATAAATTTGTTTATAAAAAAAAAATCGTTTGTGTGTGTGTTGTTTTTTTGCTGTTCGAGTTGAATATTTAAAGATTTTTTGATGACTTTGGTGACAAAACCCCATCATATGAAAATATTTAGAACATTGCGGAGAATTCTGTTTAAAAATTTAAATGATTTTATGTTGGTTTGTGTTCGTTCGTTTGTTTGTTTGTTTTTGCTAAATAATTGACAATATAAATAAACAACAACAAAAGGGCATTGAAAATTCAAAGTGACTGAAAATTATACTCTCTCAAGGATATAAGGTTAGGTTAGGTTTTTTTTGCTGTTTCTACTCTTGTTAATAATGCATAATATGGCTACTGGGAATATTTTTTTTTTTTAGTTTAAAGAAAAATCACCAAAGTTTGGAATCCTTTTGAACTTACAAGAAATACATATGAAATTCTTGTTTGATGTTTTAAGGAGGGTCAAATATTTAAGGGAAGATGAAATTTTTAAAAAAAAACATGATGTATTTAAAAATTTTGATGAATAATAGAAAAAACTTTTTTTACAAAAAAAAGGACTAATAAAATTAAGTTTTTATTATATTTGTTTAACATACAAACAAATTTTCTAGTAGAAATTATGATGAATTTAAAAATATATAACTAAATTTAACAAATATTTAAATACTATTTAAAACTTACCAGTTTGAAATCAATAAATATCTGAAATGAAACAATAAAAAAAATATATTAAAAAAATCAAAAAAAAATTGTGTATTTAGCAGACATGTGCACGAATGCAGTTAAAGGTCGTTTAGTGACCGTTTAGTGACATTCTAAAAATTAAGAGTGAAACAAATATTCTATCCTCTCGAAGCGAATGAAAAATGTATTCTAAACGAATGAATAAACCGTAAAATAAAAAATCTTCAAAAATACTGTACTCTGAAGCGAATAAATGAAATATTTATTTCACGAAATTTAATTTTTTCTTTTTTAATTTTTACCAGAATTTTTATACCCTCCAACCACAGTATGGGGGTATACTCACTTTGTCGTTCCGTTTGTAACGCATCGAAATATCGGTCGGGGACCCCATAAAGTATATCGGCCATTCCATGAGAGACCGCCCAAAAATGTCGCCTTTTTGACCGACGGTCTTTCCTAATATTTTGCAGAGAAATACTCTATGGGCCCATATAAAGATTTCACTTTTGAGTTCGTCAAAATTCAAAAAACTCGCGATTTTATTAGATTTTTTAATTTTCGAAAAACCAAAAAATCTGTCAAAAGTGTCTCACTTTAAAAATCCATATCTTTAGTAATTCTTAATGGATCTGAATGCTGAAAAACGTGTTGGGATAAGACTATCGTTCACTTTAAGAAAAAAATTACAAAAACATATTTTTCGCAAAATAAGCTGCATTTTTCCGCAGCTGCATTTTTCAAATGCATTTTTCGCTGATTTGAGTATCATCCGATTTATTTTTTGTTAGCATTTTTGGAAAATTTAGAATTTTTACTTTAAATTGGCATCCTCAAATCTCTGGGACGCGCACTTTTATTATGTTGATTTTATTTTTTAAGAAACTTCTTCCAAAATTTTTCTTTATTAAAGGCAAAAAATTTCAAACATTAGGTTTTAAACTTTTATTATTATGTAACAATCGAATAAATAACTTTAATGAGACATAAATTCTGTTATAGTGATTATATCTGAATGATTTAAAAAGTATTTTATTGTTATGATTATTTTATTTCATAAAAAGAACTTAAACATCAATTAACCCAGCAAACATTGTATGCTAATATGGGTGGCTCGAAATATGACTGTCGTCGAATTTCGTCGATTGCCAGGTAGATTATGGTTCCCATTGGTCTAAAAACTTAACACTATTTCCAAATTCAGCAAATAATACACTGAAAAATAAAACTCTAAAATTTTCACCGTCAAATATTTCGGCGGGTTGTAAGAAAATGACTATAAAACATATATGGAAATTTAAGAGGACGTAAGCACCTTTAGTTTTCTGTTCATACTTTTTTTAAAGAACTTTGGCAATTTTTTATCCTAACCTAAAATTGTGTTTCTTTTCAGTGTAGCGTTTTTTACATATTTGGAACAATTTTATTTTTTTTTTATTTAACTTTTGGATTTGAAGCAGTACTTAAAGAAAATTATAATGGTATGCCTTTAATGAACGCGAATGTTGCAAAATTGCAAAAATAAAAAATCGCCATTTTTGATTTTTTTTAATTTTTTTTTTTTTTTTGGTTTTTGTTAAATTTGGAGTCAGAGCCGCCTAAAACATATAAAAAGAGCTTTTTTATAAAAAAAACTACAGCGAAAAAAAAATGACCGGGTGTTTCTTCTATACACTCAAAATAATTCTACAGTAAAAAAATTAGTAAGTGCGTTGGTAATCCAAATCTACTAATAAGTTACCAATTACCAGTATTACAGTAGTTTTTTTAGTATCTTAAAAGTGCTAAAATTAGTATTTCTTACTGTTTATGAGTAATTTTTGTTGGTAGTCGGTTGTACTAATTTTTTTACTATTTTTAGTTCATAAAAGTACTAATATACAGTAATTTATTAGGTTTTTAATATTTTTTTGTTAGTAATAATTCCGTAAGGGGGCGCTTGTTTACAAGCAGAGCTACCAACTGTTTTTGCTGCAAAATCGTTAAATTTGAATTCAGTGTTGCCATTATGTTACATTTCGGGTATGTGCTGGTGCTTTTTTGGTTTTGCCGTTTTTTAAATACGCGTTTTTAAAGATAAGGTATTTATGGTGTTTTTTCCATTTTTTTTAATTTATGATTTTTATATTATCAATAGATTTTGCTGAAATTTGAAAGTTAAGCCCAGACCTAATGAAATTTGGAAAATTTTATCCATGTTTGGACCTTGGCCTCATACAAACAACCCCTTTAAATTTGAATTAAGTGACTCTAACAATTAATTTGAATTGTGCCGACGAGGAACTTACGGTGGTGGCGACTCGCCCCATTTGCTTGCAGACGGCGGCGTTTGCTCTCAATCGTTGGCTAATTTAAATTTTTGGTTATGGAGGTGTATTTTTGTAATGACGCAATCAAAATATGTATTTTTGATAAAGTTAAATAAAGAAAATTGGGGTTTATTTTCGTAAAAATTTCAATACAATTTATTGTTTTTACAAAACCAATTTACACAGAATTTTGAACAACGCTATGCGTTGTGATCATAGAAAAGATTAGAAGGTACGCAGTGTTGTATTTGATGTATTTTCCAATATGGTGGCAAAATGCTTGTTCTTCCTCATCTCACACGTATTTAATATCAAATTAGATTCTTTGTTTATAAAAAATGGAATTTGTTTTTCATTTAATTAAATTTATTATATATTTTGCGTTATTCAACGTTTTTTTAAAGATAATACGCACTATTGATAGTTTAAAAACTTTTTTTTTCTCTTTTGGTTTTTGCTTTGTTGTTGTTCTCCTTTGTGTTGCATTGTTTTTATTAAACGTCAAAAGTTACATAATGTGCTGTCACTAATACTTATTCAAGCGAAATACGACTCTGTTACACTTCTATTTTTTTCTATGGTTGTGATCGAATGTGATTTCATATTACACTGATAGAAATTTGTACATGACAATAATGAAAATCTACGTTAATGTTATGAAAAATGACGTTAAAAAGGAACCTATGTAGGGTTTCATAAAAGTGATGAAATGGGTATCATAAAATCTAATTGCAAGAACAAGTTTCATTAAATTAATGAAAATTGTTCATACAAAATATAAATTGTATTGAATGAAAATGTTTCATTACTTTAATGAAAAAAGTATTTAATTCTTATAAAATACTTTCATTGAATAAATATTTTTGAAATGAAATACTTTTATTGAATAAATGTTACTTTTATTTTTAAAATTAAATATGTGTATACATTTTTTTATTTTTTTTATAAAATTAAAAAATAATAAAAAAATGTTTTCACTTAGTTTTCTCGCACAAAATTTTACTCCAACCTTAACTTGGAATACATAATTAAAACCACGAACTAATATAAAGTATCACAAAAATTAGTTAATTAATAATTTAGTTTTTATTTAAAATTTCGTAAAAAAATCTGAAAAAATCACAAAATAACCAAGTTAAAAAAACACTTTCACATATTTTTAATCTATATCTATAGATTTCACTCAGTTTTCTCACACAAAATTTTACTATAACGTTTACTTTTAATACATAAGTAAAACCCTGAAATAATTTAAAACAACGTGAGTTTAATAAATACCTATAGTGATATGAAGCGTTTTTCTATCAGTGTAGGTGTGAATTAGGTATAAGTTCATGTAGTGTGAACGTGGCCTTACTCTATACAGGATTAATGATTTTTTTGGGATAAGACTAAAAATAATGCATGAACCTTCGTAATGCATGAAAAATGAAAAAAAATATGGCCTATGGTAAGCGGTAGGGAACAACTAGTACATATTTTTCCATTTTTTGTGGCTATGCATTACATGGTAATGCATACTGTTACTCCCTGTAGATTTAGTCGCCAATATTCAGTTAAAAGAAGCATATTTCTCTCAAAATTGTTTTATATGTGTTTTTTCCAGTAATTAAAGATCTTAAAAAAATATCCAATCAGTCCATGTTTGGACTTTCCTACTTGTATTTGTGTAAAAACTTTTTGGTACATATTTTTTATTTTTTTTACAACTACGTATTTTTTTAAATGTTTAATGACTGTTGTTTTTTTAAACAATTTTGTTTACTGTCAAAATAAAGTAAAATGCATAAAAATTAAACTGATAAAATACCTAAACATTCCATAAAAGCAGTTCTGTGGCTTGATAATTGAATGTAATAAAAAAAGTTTGTTTTAAATTTAATGTTAACCATTATCTTAATATTATTTGAGTAATATGAATGTAATATTATTTTTACTTTTGATTGTATCAGCTAATTTATTAAATTTATAATAAAAACAAATATTTTTATTTTTATTTGCTTTTTATCCTTTTTACCTTAAAAAGCACATTTTCAATTTTTTTTTTTAATATTCTCTCTTTTCTTGGCGCTGATTTTTGTTTGGTAAATTTTTACCCTTTTGCTACGATTTTTGCGTTTTTTTTTCATATTGATAATGGCAACACTGTTTTTATTATCGATCATTTGCTCCATCGCAATTCAGCAGCAAGCAGCAGACAGCAAAAATTAAGAGTACACTATTTAATTATAACTTCACTAAAATGCCGTATTTTTTATTTCTTAACATTGCAAAAGCACACATCAAGTTCCAAATACAATAAGTACAGCTTTTATAAATTTACAATTTATAATTAAACAGGTACTTTATATTTTTTGCCGTCTGCTGCTTGCTGCTGCAGTGTGTGCGAACACTACGTTTGCTCGCATTAACTGCAGTGCTACCAACTGTTTTTTCTGTTTGTTTAGTGCGAAAAAGAATTAAAAAAAGTAACAACGCGATACCCAGTCACGGAGTGTTTATAAAAAAAATATATGTTACATTTATTTAATTAAATTGTGTTAAAGTAATTAAATATAAATGTTTTTTATTTAAATGTGTTTATAATAAAATTAATATGCATTAATAATAAAACTACGTCAGTTTTTTTAAATCTTTTTTTATTTCAATGATTGTGTAAGAAAAAAATTCAAGCTGAAGAAGAATATGGATACACACACGAATACAAACAAAAATGTAGGTATAAAAAAGCGCCCTCTGTAGTAAAATGTTTGTACATACATTTGAACATGTATTGAGAATATATTATTTCTTTCTTATATTTTTAGCAATCGTTTACGTGGTACAATCAACGCTACATTTTTTAAACAGCTTAAGAAGACATGTAATTAAGTATATCTTATAACCGAAGTGAAATAATAAAATAAAAAACCGAAGTGAAATAAAATCATTTATATATAATATTTTTCTGACTTTTATTTATTAAAATTGATTTAGGTAGTAATTTTAATCACTAAAATTAGTAATTTCATTTACTAAAATTAGTAGTTTTATTTACTAAATAGGACAAAATTTTTATATATTTATGATTTTTTTAGTAGTAAATTGCAGTAATATTTACTGTTTTGTTAGTATTTCTCATGTACTAGATATTAGTAAAAAATTTTAGTAATGATTAGCAACGCCTGCACTAGATCATTTTGGACTAAAACATTAGTACTCGTAGCTAAATTTTTAGTATTAAATACCCACGTTTTTTTTTGAGTGTAGGATCCACTGTGCGCTGCAGCGCGATGGTAAGAAATGGGTTAAAGATAAAATTCTGATTTTCTAAAAATGCTAAAAAAAATCGGATGGTACTCAAATCGGCAAAAAATGCATTTAAAAAATGCAACTGCGGAAAAATGAAATGCAGTTCTCAAAGTAGATTGCAATGAATAACAAAATGTATTTTTATTCAATTAAAAAATTATTTTACTTCTTTTTATGAAATAAAATAATTATAACATTAAAATGCTTTTTAAATCATTCAGATATAATCGGTACAACAGAATATATGTCTCATTAAAGTTATATATACGATTGCCACCTAATAAAAAAAAAATTTAAAACTTAATATTTGAAATTTTTTGCCTTTAATAAAGAAAAATTTTGGAAGAGGTTTCTTAAAAAATAAAATTAACATAATAAAAGTGCGCGTCCCAGAGATTTGAGGATGCCCATTTAAAGTAAAAATTCTAAATTTTCCAAAAATGCTAACAAAAAATAAATCGGATGATACTCAAATCAGCGAAAAATGCATTTAAAAAATGCAACTGCGGAAAAATGCAGCTTGTTTTGCGAAAAATATGTTTTTGTAAATTTTCTGTTAAAGTGAACGATAGTCTTATCCCAACACGTTTTTCAGAATTCAGATCCATTAAGAATTACTAAAGATATGGATTTTTAAAGTGAGACACTTTTGACAGATTTTTTGGTTTTTTGAAAATTAAAAAATCGAATAAAATCGCGAGTTTTTAGAATTTTGGCGAACTCAAAAGTGAAATCTTAATATGGGCCCATAGAGTATTTCTCTGCAAAATATTAGGAAAATCTAAAGACCGTCGGTCAAATTTTGGGCGGTCTCTCATGGAATGGCCGATATGTATTATTGATCCATGATCGATTATAAGACATTCTGTGAATGTCCGTCCGTCCGTCTGTCTGTAGATGGCACGATACAGTCCAAAATAAAAGAGCTAGCCTCCTGCAATTTGGCATGACTATGTCTTATGATCCTAGGCAGGTTAAGTTCGTAAATGGTCAAAATCGGCTCATGGGGAAAAAAATTCCCCCTTGAAGAACTGAACCAACCTCTGAAAAAATACACTTTTTTTACATGTTTTTTTGTATTTTTGTTAAATTAATGAAACATTTGTTATATTTATCGGGATGGGAAGATGCTCTCAACGTCCCCCACTGACCCCAAAACAAACGCCTCTGACAATTTGTGTTTTTATTTTTTTTTTACATTTTAGAGGGTATAAAAGATTCGGCACAGCCGAATTTAAAACTCTCACTTGTTTTTACTAAATTTTTTTTTTTTTATTTTTTTTTTTTTTATTTTTTTTTATTTTTTTTTTAATTTTTTTTTATTTTTTTTTTTTTTAATTTTTTTTTTTTTTTATTTTTTTTTTTTTCTTTGACAAAAATTTGTTTTTTTTCTAAATTTGTTAAATTTTGTTTTAATTGTTAAATTAATAAAAATTATTTATTATTCGACCTTTAAAATTCTATTTTTGAGAAAGATTATTCTAGCTCAAGGTCATATTTCTTTTACTAATCGTTTTCAATTTTCAAGAAAATTTTTATAAAGTTGTTTGTTTTAAATTGATTGGTTTGGTCGAGTAAGTCTTGCAAAATGACCAAACCAATCAATTTAAAACAAACAACTTTATAAAAAGTTTCTTGAAAATTGTTACTTTGACAATATCATCGTAACGATTAGTAAAAGAAATATGACCTTGAGCTAGAATAATCTTTCTCAAAAATTTGTTAAATTTCTTTTAAAAATTGTTCAATGTTCACTCTACTTTCTTTATTAGGATATTCTTCCATTAAATACTCATAAAGTTTCGTGCTTTCAAAAAATCTGTCAATTTTCAGGAATGAATTGACGATCGTTTTGGGGATTGTCCAGCTTCCCCATCCTCAGAATTCTTTAGAAAATTAGTCTACTTTCTTTAATAGGATATTCTTCTATTAAATTTTCGGGCATTGTCCAGTTTCCCCATCATCAGAATTTTTTAGAAAATTAGGTAATACTATTAGTGTACAAATATCAAATATTCATATTCTTAATTATTTCAACTTACAATTAAGTGAGAGATTTGATTGCGAAATTTCACCAGTATCACACCAAATATAACACCGTAAGACAAAATTGCAAAAAAAAAATTCGTTAAACACGAACTGGACAATAAACGTTTGAAACTAGAGACCAAATGTAGTAAAACTGCATTAACAGTTTTTTGTATCGTGATCCTGTTTCCTTTTGAAAGGACTTCAAAGTTTTATAGGATTAAATTTTATAAAATTTCAATATTTATACTTGATTTTTAAATACTTATACTTGTCCTAGGATGCCACTACTGAGCAAATTTAAGAGGAGGATCTCTCCGAATTTTCCTATTTTAAAGGCAAAAGGAAGTATGTTACAACCTTTCAAAAATTTATCCTTTGATAGCAATCAAAATTTTTAACAAAATATTTTGATAAAGTTTTCAAAAATCTTTATTCACATCCTTTTTTTCCTAATATGGCAAAATAAAAAAATGAAAAAATTAGGGGGAAATTCTCCTCTTTCATTTGCTATCACTAGTGGCATCCTAGGATAAGTACAAATATTTATATAAAATTTAATCCCCTAAAACTTTGAAGTGCTTTTAAAAGGAGACAGGATCACGAAATGAAAAACTGTAAATGCAGTTTTACTACACTTGACCTCTACTTTTAGACTTATATCATTCGGTTCATGTTTAATATTGGGTGTTGGACGGTGTAATGAAAACAAGTTGGTAGATGTCCACATATTTGCCGTCGGAAAATGTTAAATTCAGTATATGTGGTTGGAAGGTATAAAAAGATCAATTGCAATTCGAAAAAAATCAATTGCAATTTAAAAAAGATCAATTGTAATACGAAAAATACACTCAAAATAATAACTCTATTAAATTACAGAAAAACTCTGCAACATTTCTTGGTAATTTTACTATAAAACTCTTTAAAGTGATTTTGACAAAAAAAAACTGTAAATTTACAGAGTTTAATTCCAGTAAAAAATTGGTTAAACAAAACACCATTTAGCAAAGAAAGCCTCTGTAAATTTTCATACACTCAAAATAATCACTCTGTTAAATTACAGAGATACTCTGCTGAGCCAGCAGAAAATACCATAGATTTCCAACCAGCAAGATTTTTTGTTATTTTACGAAGAAAACTCTGTAAAATGATTTCGATCAAAAAAAAAACTGTAAATTTACAGAATTATCTGTAAAATACTGATAAAACCAAGAAGAATTTTACCAAAAAACTCTGTAAATTAACAAAGTTTTAGTTAAATGCATTTATGAGTTCAAAATTTTACAAAAAAAAATGTAAATTTACAAAGTTTTAGTTAAATCCATTTTATGAGTAAAATTTCTCTGCTTCAAAAACATTAATTAAAATTAAATTAATTAAAATTAAAATTTTGTTAAATTTTCCCGCTTTAATGCTTCCAAATTGTAAATTTACTTTTTTATTTTTGTGAAAATTACAAGTTTTTAGCGAGTAACTCCAGTTTTACAAAATTTTGTTTTTCGGTCACAAGAAAATACGAAGTATTTTCTTAAAATCTGTATTTCGACATATAACTTTGTCAAATATCTGTCGAATTGAGATTACAGTCATTTTACAGAGTATTTAACAGAGTAATTATTTTGAGTGTATATTTGTAAAATGCATTTGATGCAACCAAAATTTTACAGAAAAAACTGTAAATTTACAGTGTTTAGTAAAAAACATGTTATTTTGTAAAATTTTTAAAAGATTTTTGAAAATAATTCTGATTAATTTTTAATAAAAAATAAAAATTGTTTTATTCGACCTTTAAAATATTATAATTTGAGGATGTTTATTCTGGCTCGAGGTCATTATTTTCTTTACTAATTAAAACCATGATATTTTCATAGCATAATTTTCAAGAAAATTATTTTTTGTTTTAAATTTATTTATGTTGGTTATTTTTGCAAGACTTAATCGACACGTGTTTAGGAATTTGTCAGATTCCATTGTCAAGATTATTTAGCAAAAATAGAAACGATTTACTAGAAACCAACAAATATTTTTGTTGGTTATTGACAATCGTTGCTTTACTAGTACAGTACAATTTCTTCGTCTTTTTAATTCCCACTGTGGATAGAGTCGAATATGTACTAATATTTTAGTTTGTGCACAAACGATTTGTCATTAGACTCGTTTGCTACTTTGTAGTAAATCGATGTAATTTGCTTAAATCTGTATTTTAGCAGAAAACTCTGTTAATTATCTGTAAAATTAAGATTACAAAGTTAAAAGTAATATAACAGATGAAACTTTGTTTTTTTGTCACAACAAAATACAAAGTATTTTCTTTAAATCTGTATTTTGACAGAAAACTCTGTCAAACATCTGTTGAATTGAGATTACTGTCATTTTACAGAGTTATTATTTTGAGTGTATGAAAAAAATTTGTAAATTTACTGTTTTACATTGGTAAAATTAAATGTATTTAACTAATTTTTAATAAATTAACAGAGTTTTGTGTAAAATTTTTCACTCATAAAATGAATTTAACTAAAACTTTGTAAATTTACAGTTTTTTTTATAAAATGTTGCACTCATAAAATGCATGTAAGTAAAACAAAGTAAATTTACATTTTTTTTTTGTAAAATTCTGGTTGCTTTTATCAAGATTTTACAGATAATTCTGTTAATTTACAAATTTTTTTCATCGTAATCATTCTACAGAGTTTTCTTCGTAAAAAAACTAAAAAACTTGCTGGTTGGAAATCTATGGTATTTTCTCCTGGTTCAGCAGAGTATCGCTGTAATTTAACAATAACTTGTTTAAAAAAAATTCCTGGGATATTTGAAATTTTAGCTTTTGTTTTTTTCCGATTTACAACAATCAAATCAAGTCAATTTCCATGATTTTTAAAATATTGTTTATCAGTGCGTATGATTATTATTGAATTCGTAGGAAAAGAAAACTATTACGTATACGCTGTGTTGCAAAACTTTAAATAACTAAAATGTATTCTACAGCTGTTTGTGTGCGTGTGTGTGTATAAATATACTAAATGATTTGTTGCATTCAAGCATAAATGATATAGAAACAACAATAAATAATAATAAATTTATACATATCATAACAATAGAATTTGTCAGGCATATCATCTCTATCCCTAGAAAACACTCACTCACTCTTTTTCTTTATCGTTTTTATTGTTTTTTTTTTTTATAGTAAATTATGATTGTGTTATAAACATTCTGCAACACATGCTTTTATATATTTATGCGTGTGTGTGTGTAAGTAAATGTATGTCTTTGGCATCCGGTTTTATAAAACACATACTGTGAAGTCGTAATGTTGATAGTTATGTATGTGTAATGGTAGTAACTGTTATAGTTTGATAAAAATTTCATACCGCACAACTTTTGTTTTTGGATCGAGATAGGTCTTAACGTTTTGAAAACGATTATTTCAGATTTTTGAAAATTTTTCACGTGAGGCATTTTTTGTTTCAAGAAAAAACTATGGATTCTGTGATATTTTTCGTACAGAAAAATTCTCAGATTATGGGAAAAATTCAAATTATTTCGAAAATTTTCAGATTCTAAAACAATTTTCTTGAGAAAAAAATTTTTGGAATCTAGGAATTTTTTCCCCCATAACCAACACACTGTTTTCTGTAATATCAAAATCATTTTACCCCCCTACTGTGCATACATATCATGTTCAAATTGTACAATGTACGTACCATTTATTATAAATTGTATAAATTGATTTAATATGTACTTTTGCATGTTTGTCTTCCTTCTGGTTTTTCTTTTTTACATTACTCTTCTTATTCATCACGCTTAACAAATTCCTATCATTTTATGGTGATGTTAACATATGTGTATTAGGGTGTCTCGAATAATAAATTTTTTAAAATGTTGATATTTGCTGGGAAAATATTTTGTGTGATTTAAAGTTAAGTTCTTCTTTTAAAGATGGATTCGCTTCGCTGGTTGTCAATTTTTTCCCCCTTGAAAATTTCATGCAATAAAAATAAAAATTTTTCGTGTCACCCTAATTTGTTTGTATTTACAGCTACATACAACTATATGCAGGAAATTATACATTTAATAAACTCTGTCAAGAAAGTATACTAAGAACTAAAATCAGTTGAAAATCAGCCAAGTTATTCCAACTTCCCCACGAATCTAACGTGTGTCAGACCATTTAATGACACTCAAAATAAAAACTACTGTAAAATACTCTGTAAAATGACTGTAATTCCAATTCAACAGATATTGAACAGAGTTTTCTGTCAAAGTACAGATTTTAAGAAAATACTTTGTATTTGGTTGTTACCAAAAATCAAATTTTCATCTGTTATATTACTTTTAACTTGGTAATCTTAATTTTACAGATAATTAACTGAGCTTTATGCTAAAATACAGATTTTAGCGAAATACTCTGTATTTTTTATTACAAAAAAACTAAGTGTTATAAAAGAAATAAAGTTTTCTGTAAAAACACCAAAATTTTATCTTTTTATTTTTTTGTGAAAATGTTAAAAAAGTACCAAAAAAAATCTTTTCAAAAATCTTATAAAAATTTTACAAAATAACATGTATTTCACTAAACTCTGTAAATTTACAGAGCTTTTTCTGTAAAATTTTGGTTGCATCAAATGCATTTTACAAATATATGGGGCATTACATGTGAAATCGGACACTTTGAAATTTTTATACCCTCCACTCTAGTGATAGAGGGTATATATAAGTTTGTCATTCCGTTTGTAACACCTCGAAATATTGGTCTAGGACCCCATAAAGTATATATATTCATGATCCTCGATCGATTTTAAGACGATCTAGCGATGTCCGTCCGTCCGTCCGTCCGTCTGTCCGTCTGTCCGTCTGTCTGTCTGTCTGTCTGTTGAAAACACGCTAACTTTTGAAAGACTTTACGGAGGCTCCTGAAGTTTGGCATATATGTTGGGCATTTACCTGGTCAGGTTGGTATTGCAATCCAGCGAAATCGGTCCAGTGGTTCAAAAGTTATGAGCAAAAGACTGAATTTCGGCAAGGTTTTTCGTGAATTTTCGAGATAAAAAACACTATAACTTTCGAAAGGCACCCAGCAAAACTTAGATTACCAAATAAGGTATAAAATAAGGTATAGGATCTCTTATTTTATACATTGCAGCATTGATGATTTTAACAGTCGATGAGACTCAAAGTAATGCATCCACATTATCACAAAGAATACCAGTAAGGTATAAAATAAGTCATAAATTTATAACGAAGAATACGAGTAAGGTGTAAAATATATGATATTTTATAGGTTACGAGAAATGAAATAATATAGCATACCAGAAGATAATATATAAGGTGTTACGAGTAGTGAAAAAGTAATTTTGTATTAAATTTACTCAAGTGATTGTAAGTGAGTGTAAGTAGATAAAATATGCTCGTGAGTGTGTGTCGTTAGAAATTTCCTGAGCCTATCTCTAGTTTAAACTTATGCCTATCTCTAGTTTAAACTTATGCAGTTTTTTATAAAATAATTATTTTTTATGTTATTGTATTGCATTATGCATCCAATTATAAATAATGCATTATTTCAAACTTTGAAATAATACATAATGTAACCAAATTTAAGTCATCCATGATTTAATGTTTAGAAATAATAAATATGAAACACATTTTTTCCAATAATCATGCATTACGTAGCAAATTATTAGTAATGCATTATTTTTCACTTGAAAATAATACGTTGTGGAACAAATGTTTGGTAAGACATCCTAAAATAATGCCACAAATAAGGTATATACATTACCTGGTAATGTGTTATATAATCACTACCCATTACCAAAGTTTTTCTGGGCAATTCTGAGGATGCTGAAGCTGGGCATTTATATTTGTCGTTCCTCGAGCCTAGTTCGTATTAAATTTCAGCCAAATCGGTCTAGTGGTTCAAAAGTTATTAGCAAAACCGTGAATTTCAGATAAGCTTCACCTTAAATTCACGTGTTGAAAACCCGTTAAACCTGTTTTAAAAACATTGGAAAGTCACAAAAATATTTTGCAACGTATTTTTGTCACTCAAAAATATTTTTATACCAAAACAAAAAAAAAGTAAACCCGAAAAAAATTTTACACTTAAAAAAAATTTTACACTCAAAAAAAAAATTAGTAAATTATTTTTTTTTTCAAAATTGCTGAAAAAAGTTTTTTACACAAAATAACATATTTCTAATCAAAAATGTTTTTTTTTTACGTTAGAAAATTTACTATCACTGAAAAAGGGCATTGTGGAGGGTACTCATAGATTCGGCGAAGTCGAATTTAACTTTTCTGCTTCTTTTTTTTTTAGATTTTCCCAATTTATTTACAGTTTTTAGTACCCTTCGAAAACTCCTTCTTGTTAAATTTTCAGATTTTTTTGATGACCCGTTCAAAAGAGATCGCATTTTTAAAAATTGGTAGGTTGTTCCTTTACTCAAACATCTTTTACTCATAACTTCTTCAATAATGGTCCAAATTTAAAATTTTTTTTTTCAACAAATTTAGTTTTTTTGCGTACTTTTTAAAAAAAATCCCACAAAATTCTTAAAAGCGCTATAGTATGCGATTTTTAAGTTTTTAAATTTCATTTTTAAAAATGTTTGTACTCTTCGATTTTTTTTAAATTTTTTTGTGTAAAACTTCTATCGATTCTACAAATTTTTTGCTCAGGAGGATCGCGGGGTAACGATTATTACTATTTTTTAAAATTTTTTGAAAAAAATTTATTGTAATTTTTCAATCTTAAAATTTCACCCCCATTAATTTCCAACCGCTCTAACTGCCCTAATAGTGCCCTTAGATCAACAAAATGTATGACCGACCCACGATATTTTTTTAGTCCAAACATTTTCTCTGAACAAACCTACCCTCTATCTCTAATTGTTAAGGCGGTCCCCATACAATTTTGTTTTATTTTTTGTAAATTTGTTTTATTTAATCAGCTTCTACTGGTCCAATGGTGCGTCCGAGAGGGGTCATTGGCAAGACCGAACCCCATTTATTTTTACCCTTCAACATTTTTTTAAAATATACCTACGCCCTATCTCCACTCCCTAAGTAGGCTCCCATACAAAATTAAATTTACTCCAGCTGTTATTTGTATGGGAGCCTACATAGGTAGTGGAGATAGGGCGTAGGTATGTTTTACAAAAATGTTGGAGGGTAAAAATAAATGGTGGTCGGTCTCACTAATGACCCCTGTCGGACACACCATTGGACCGGTAGAAGCTGATTAAATAAAACAAATTTACAAAAAAATAAAAAAAATTGTATGGGGACCGCCTTAACAATTAGAGATAGAGGTTAGGTTTGTTCAGAGAAAATGTTTGGACTAAAAAAATTGTGTGGGTCGGTCATACATTTTGTTGCTCTAAGGGCACTATTAGGGCAGTTAGAGCGGTTGGAGCAAATCTTAAAAAATGTCGTTTTGTGTGGGAGCCCCCTTAGAAATTGGAGATAGGGTATTAGTTTGTTCCAAAGAAATGTTAAGACGTAAAAATTAACGGGGGTCGGTCTTATAAATGACCCCTCTATGACGCACCATTGGAGCAGTAGAAATGATTTTAAGATTGGAAAATTACAATAAATTTTTTTCAAAAAATTTTAAAAAATAGTAATAATCGTTATTCACGATCCTCCTGGGCAAAAAATTTGTGGAATCGATAGAAGTTTTACACAAAAAAATTTCAAAAAAATCGATGAGTACAAACATTTTCAAAAATGAGATTTAAATTTAAAAACTTAAAAATCACATACTAGAACGCTTTTAAGAATTTTTTGAGATTTTTTTTTTTTTAGAAAGTACGCAAAAAAACAAAAATTTAAAAAAAAAAAAAATTGGAAATTTTGACCATTATTGAAAAAGTTATGAGTAAAAAAAGTTTGAGTAAAGGAGCAAAGTACCAATTTTTAAAAATGCGATATCGTTTGGACGGATAATCAAAAAAATATGAAAATTTACCACGAAGGAGTTTTCGAAAAGGGTACTAAAAACTGTAAACAAATTAGGAAAATCTAAAAAAAAAATTTTAAAGTGTCCGATTTGACATGGAATGCCCCATATGTAAATTTACAGAATTTTTCTTTGCTAAATGGTGTTTTATTTAACCAATATTTTACTAGAAACTCTGTAAATTAACAGTTTGTTTTTTGTCAAAATCATTTTACAGAGTTTTATAGTAAAATTACCAAGTTTCTAGCTGGAAAAGTATGTTGTACTCTGTTAAATTAGCAGAGTATTTTTAGTAATTTAACTGTTATTAATTTGAATGTAAGTAATATGAGCCCAATTTTTGAATTTTATTGAAATTATTTACTGTGAAAACAACTTTTTATTCTTCAAAGAAAAGTTTTGTTCATCAAGGGGGAACTTTTTTCCCACTATCCGATTTTGTGCATTTCCGATCTTATGCCTATAACAAATATTCGTGTCAAACTTTAAAAATCTAGCTCGTTTATTTTGGACAGTATGGTGTCTTTCACAGATGGATGAATGGACAGGTGGATAAACGGACATCACTAACAAGCAAGGTCCTTCAATGAACATCTACCGATTGTCCTTAAACTTGCATATAAAAAGGAGTGGATTAAAATAAAAGTTAAATATCAGCGGCTCAAAAGAGTGCGAAAAAGGAAATTATTCGTTTTAGAAGATTTTTCTTTCGTCTTCTTGGTTTAGCGAAATTTTTTTCTTATTTTTTTTTTTAAAGACCGTAGTTTTCATAAGGTGGCAAAAAAAAGCAGGTAACCTTATTCCTCTCGGAGTAACCTGTTTTTTTAACTGTTTTACAGTCTTTCGGGAAAATTCAAATAAAAGTTAACCTAGCAGGAATTTTGTCTAAAAGAAAAATCCTCTAAAATGAAAAAATACAGTTTTGCCCTTTCCTTGACTCCCCTCTTTACCATATACAAGTTCCAGAAGAATCGGTGAGTGCCCATTGAAAGATCTCCATTGTAATAAAATAATAAATTCTATAAAAACTATTTTAAATTTAAGAAAATGTACATTAATTGCTTAAGTTATTTCAAATTGTAAATTTATGATGCTTTATTTGTCCATTAACTTTATATGCAAAGTTTTTGATAAATTTATATTCATTTATAAATTTATCATTTTACATAGCAGTTGATGAAGACATCAACAACATGTTCGAAATACAAAATAATCATATTTTATAATAAATATATTTTGTGTAATATATTTTTTTAAACACAACACCATTTTCAATTGTAAACAGTGTTATCAGAACTTGAACTAGATTTCTAAGATTAACTAAAACAAGTAGAAAAGTTAAATTCGACTTGGTCGAATCCATGAATATCCACATTGCCCTTTTGAAGTGGTAATAAATTTTCTAAAGTGAAAAAAAATTAACAATTTTGAAATTTAGAAATATTTTATTTCGAAAAAAAAAAATTTTTTAGTGTAAAATTTTTTTCGAGCGTATTTTTTTTTTTAGTGTAAAAATATTTCTGAGTAACAAAAATATTTTTCTGACCAATATTTTTAACGCTTGTTTAACGGTTTTTTTAACACTCGAATCTAGGGTTAAACTGAGACTCACGGGTTTCTTAATAACTTTTGAGCCACTAAACCGATTTGGCTGAATTTCAATGCCAACTACACCATTTACAGATGTAATTCGAAAATGATCAATTGTAATTCGAAGATTCTACTTGTAATTCGAAGATTCCATTTGTAATTCGAAGATTCCATTTGTAATTCGAAAATTCCATTTGTAATTCGAAGATTATACTCGTAATTCGAAGATTCTATTTGTAATTCGGAGATTCCATTTGTAATTCGAAGATTCCAATTGTAATTCGAAAAATATCAATGGAAATTCAGTTCATATTTTTCGAATTACAATTGGAATCTTCGAATTACAAATGGAATCTTCGAATTACAAATAGAATCTTCGAATTACAAGTATAATCTTCGAATTACAAATGGAATTTTCGAATTACAAATGGAATCTTCGAATTACAAATGGAATCTTCGAATTACAAGTAGAATCTTCGAATTACAATTGATCTTTTTCGAATTACATCTGTAAATGGTGTAGACCAGGGGAACGACAAATATATATACCTCAGGCTCAGTTAGCGTGTTTTTTAACAAGTAAATTCGCGAAAAACCTTAATTTTTTTTCAGATTTTCCCACCGAACAACAATTATTAATAATTATTATTTATTTTCAGAAAAAATTAATATGAACTCAAACCGAACTAAAATAAAAATATACAGTTCAACTATACATAAACACAATTACAATTTGAACTATTTTTAATTTTTTATGTCTTTTATCTAATGTATCCTTTAAGTTGTGAGCCACTGTAAATATACATGTATTTACTTTAAATATGGCTTTTTGTTAAACAAAATAAGTTAGACAAACAAATTCTTTTTTTCGTTGTGTTAAAAATAAAACTACTTAAAAGCTATTCCGTTGTAGCTTCCCGGCTAAATCGTTATATAAGCATTTTAACCCGGAAAGCTACAACAACAAACAAAAGTTCTTAAGCAGTTATAATTTTAACACAACGAAAAAGAAAGTTCATTTATCTAACTTTTTTTAAAACTTTTTGTTTAACAAACAAAAAGGGTCATATTTAAAGATTTTAAGCGCCATAATTTTAAAAAAATTATACAGTGGCTCACATCTTAAATGATCCAGTAGAGACCAATTTGTTAAAAACAAATTTAAGAAAAAAATAATTTTCCAGTTCGACCTTCGTAGCAAAATTACTTTTTACTCAATCTTAATCCTAGCAATCTTAAACTTCCTAACAATTTTTTTTGATAAATACTCGTTTGATATTGTTAACTTTGTATTTAACAGATTGCTATTTATTGCACGAAATAAGGTTTTAGTCACTGTATGTACAAATTATGCACATAGAAACTGAAAGTTAACGTAAAGTTAAATATTATTTAAAAACAATTAATAGATAAGAGTAAGCTGGTACATTTTTTTTCTCAACGATTAATAAGGAACTAATGGGATTTTTATTTATAAACTTTCATTTATAACTAATGGAATTTAATAAAAAAAAAACAAGTAGAAAAGTTAAATTCGACTTGGCCGAATCTATGAATACCCTCCACAATGCCCTTTTTAAGTGAAAAAAATAAAATTTTTGATTAGAAATATTTTATTTTGTGTAAAACAACTTTTTTTAGAAATTTTTGAAAAAAAAAAAAAATAATAATAATAATTTACTAAATTTGTTTTTGAGTGTAAATTTTTTTTAGTGTAAAATTTTTTTGGAGTGTATTTTTCTTTTTTTAGTGTAAAAATATTTTTGAGTGACATAAGGCCCCAATGAAATAAGACCCCAAACCAGAAATGAAATAACGCCCCATTTTTTGGGGCTTTATTTCATTATGAAACAACACCCCAAAAAATAAATGAAATAAGCCCCCAATGAAATGAAACAAAACCCCAAAGACAAAATGAAATAACGCCCCATTTTTGGGGCCTTATTTCATAATGAAATTAAGCCCCATTTTGAAAATGAAATAAGGCCCCAATTTAAAAACAAAAATAAATATTAAGTCCGTTCGATAGTAGATAACTATTTCATTAAAAAATTACTCCAAAATTTTTGATAAATTAAAAATTTTACACATACATACAAAGGACTCAATTTAAATCCAAAATATATTAAATCTACTACAAACCGAAATGCAAACCGCGAGTGAACAAAAAATTCCGAATACGTCTAAATAACTGCTTTTATTGACCAGGGCGTGGCACATTGGATTGTTTAAGGTGTTAGCACAATGGACTTGGCGAAATTATCTTCGATTTTGTACAACCTACCGTCGTCGTTAATATATCTTTCATAACATTATAATATGATGCTTGTTTTAAAAATATTTAAATGCATGTGGTGATGAAGGAAGCGCCGCAGGCGAAAAATGTTTACAACAGATTTTAACAAAAAAAAAAAAATCGCGCGATTTTTTTTTTAATTTTTTGTTAAAATCTGTTGCAAAAATTTTTCGCCTGCGGCGCTTCCTTCATCACCACATGCATTTAAATATTTTTAAAACATGCATCATATTATTTCATCAGTAATTAAATAGAATCTTAGAAATGCCCAAGGATATAACCAGTTTTAATTCCTTTTCGAGGTTTGTAAATATATTAAAGACAAAATTTATTATTGATTAAGTTCTGAGAGAAAAATTTTAAATTAATATAGAGATTTAAATTCATATTCGTAAGATGTTTCTCATCCGATCTTACAGCGAAATTTATAAAATACTTATCGCAGATTCAGTAGGCGCGTTAGCAATTGCACTAATCTTTTTAAGTTAATTTTTTGTAGCTTCTGTAGTAATTTCATTTCATTTTGGACTTATTTCTGTGAAAATTATTTCAATAGCAGTCTTTTTCATTGCGTCGTTGGCTTCCGCAGATTTCAAGGAAAATGAAATAACACCCCAAAGTATTATTTGGGGCCTTATTTCATTCCTAAAATTTGGGGACTTATTTCATAAAGAAATAAAGCCCCAAAACAAAAAATGAAATAAAGCCCCAAATAATGAAATAACACCCCAATTTTTTTTAGTAAAAATTTGTGGGGCCTTATTTCATTTTTGATTTGGGGCCTTATTTCATTGGGGCCTTATTTCATAGAGCCGACAAAAATACGTTGTAAAATATTTTTGTGATTTACCAATGTTTTTAAAACAGGTTTTCAACACGTGAATTTAAGGTGAAACTTATCTGAAATTCACGGTTTTGCTAATTACTTTTGAACCACTGGACCGATTTGGCTGAAATTCAATACGAACCAGGCCAGGAAAACGACAAATAAATATGCTAAGCTTCAACATCTTCAGAATTGTCTTTCGAGAGTTAGCGTTTTTTTTTTATCTCGTAAATTCACGAAAAAACTCTTGCCGAAATTCAGTCTTTTGCTCATAACTTTTGAACCACTGGACCGATTTCGCCTGGATTGCAATACAAACCTGACCAGGTAAATGCCCATCATATATGCCAAACTTCAAGAGCCTCCGTAAAGTTTTTCAAAAGTCAGCGTGTTTTCAACAAACAGACGGAAGGACGACATCGCTAGATCGTCTTAAAACACTGTGCAACAAGAAAAATGAGCCTCAGTGGCTTCAACGCCATATGAAAGTAGACCATCAAGTGAACAAAATCACCAAATGGTTTTGCAAAGTCAGTTCGGATTTCTTTTTTTATAGCCCACTGAAGTTTTTATATTTTTATCAAAGGCGTTTGGAAAACGTCAAAAATACTATAATAAGAACACATCCGAGCTTCAAAATATGATTTGATGTCTGCAGTGAAATTTTATGGCGGTTCTTTTCTTAGAACATTTTAACCCTCTAACTGCCATTTTAAGGGGTCATTTTAGTCCTTTTTCAAAAACTAAATGCAGAAGTCTAATAAAACGTCCATTTAGAGGGTTAAAATGTTCTACAAATATTTTCCTTATAAAATTTCACTAGGGGTTGTCAAATGTTCAAAATTTGTGCGACATGCGCAAAATGCTTAAAAAGGGTCAAGTATAAATAATCAATGTTAATTAATTTTTTTTACCAAGGCAGTGTTAAAAAATATCGACAAAAAACAGTGCAAATATACTTTTAAGCTAATCATGATGTTCTGATGTGTTTTATAAAATTTTATGGTGATTCTTTTCTTTGACCAAATTAACCCTCTAGCTCCCATTTTAAAGGATAATTTTTGTCCTTTTTTAAAAGAAATACAAAAAAGTCTATAAAAAAAGGCAGTTAGAGGGTTAACAGATAAAACAGATATATATATGACTTAGCATATTTTCTTGTTGTTGCCCTAAGTAGTTTGGTATTGCATTTGAGCGATATCGGTTCAGCGGTTCAAAAGTTATGAACTAAAATGTAAGCACACCTCAAAAATTTCAGTACATTCAACATAACCTAAAAATACAAAATGCTTAATTCGGCTTCTGGTTGACATATGTGAACATAATGGAACACCAAATGGTATTTCAACAAGTACGAACATATTTTTTGACAAAAAAAGAAAAAATCGCAGATTTTTTTTTTAACAAAATTTTTTTTCGCGGAAATTTTTTTTTTAAAAAATTATTTTTTTTTCAAAAGTAATTTCCTTTTAAATAAAGTTTTTGCAATAATCTTTTTGAAATTGTGGAGGGTATCTCTACATTCGGCAAGGCCGAATTTAACTTTTTTACTTGTTTCTTATATTTCGGGACGAAAAAAAATATAAAAAAAAAATGTAATACTTTAAAATTTTTATGCACGTCTACCCTAGTAAAATTTGATGCAGAAAATATTTGTAAAACTTTTTAACCCTCTAACTGCCTTTTTTTGTATTTCTTTTAAAAAAGGACAAAAATTACCCTTTAAAATGGGAGCTAGAGGGTTAATTTGGTCAAAGAAAAGAATCACCCTAAAATTTTATAAAACACATCAGAACATCATGATTAGCTTAAAAGTATATTTGCACTGTTTTTTGTCGATATTTTTTAACACTGCCTTGGTAAAAAAAATTAATTAACATTGATTATTTATACTTGACCCTTTTTAAGCATTTTGCGCATGTCGCACAAATTTTGAACATTTGACAACCCCTAGTGAAATTTTATAAGGAAAATATTTGTAGAACATTTTAACCCTCTAAATGGACGTTTTATTAGACTTCTGCATTTAGTTTTTGAAAAAGGACTAAAATGACCCCTTAAAATGGCAGTTAGAGGGTTAAACTGTTCTAAGAAAAGAACCGCCATAAAATTTCACTGAAGACATCAAATCATATTTTGAAGCTCAGATGTGTTCTTATTATAGTATTTTTGACGTTTTCCAAACGCCTTTGATAAAAATATAAAAACTTCAGTGGGCTATAAAAAAGAAATCCGAACTGACTATGCAAAACCCTTTGGTGATTTTGTCCACTTGATGGTCTACTTTCATATGGCGTTGAAGGCATTGAGGCTCAATGCGATGACCCGAAATTTGTTGCACAGTGAAATCGATCGCGGATCATGAATATATAAACTTTGTGGTGCTAGACAAATATTTCGAGGTGTTACAAACGGAATGACAAACTTATATATACCTTCTATCACTAGAGTGGAGGGTATACAAATAATCTTCAGAGATTTTAATTTTTTAAGTTAAAAAAACT
This sequence comes from Pegoplata infirma, assembly GCA_963921195.1. Taxonomy (NCBI): domain Eukaryota; kingdom Metazoa; phylum Arthropoda; class Insecta; order Diptera; family Anthomyiidae; genus Pegoplata; species Pegoplata infirma. Next base: position 130,140,537 of record OY992540.1, on the reverse strand, counting down.
GTGCAATCATAAAATTTTAACTAAAAAAGTTTTATTTTTGAGTTAAACATTTTTTTTCAACATTTTTGTATAAATAAACAAATTTTAAAATCGTCTCTTTTATTTTTATTTTAAGTTTCAGGCAAATCGGCGTATAACGGTAAGGATAGATAGTTTAATTTTGAGACATTTTTTTCGTAAAGAAAAATTCTCAGATTCGGTATAGAAAAATTCTAAAGTTCTGAGACATTTCTTAAAGTTCTGAAACATTTTTCAAAAAAAAAATTCTCAGATTTTGAAAATTGTTTGCAAAAATAGAAAAATTCTTAGATAATAAAAAAAATTTTCACATAGATGAATTCTCAAAATTCCAGACATTTCGTATAAAAAAAATTTCAGATTCTAAAATATTTTTGCTGTATAGATTTAGAGATATTTTTCAGTATAGAAAAATTTTCATATTCTAAGACATATGTGAGGCATTCCACACCAAATAAACAGCAAAAAAAAAGTAATGTCGTGTCAATATGAAATCAATTGCGGAGTATTCGCCCTTAGTTCACTATTAAAGAACACAAATAAAATTTGAGTTTTTTCAAAAAGTGGGCTTTGTTGGCATGGTCATGTATTGAAAATATCAGCATTTTTTGTCTGGGTATCTGTATTTTAATATTTATGTAAATTTAATGAAACACACTAAAGTCTTTAAAATAAAAGTTTTTTATAGGTTTTTGTATGCGCTATCGATTAAAAAAATAAGAATTGGAAAATTTTAAGAAGAAGTTTTGAATTTTTAAAATTTAAACTTAAACTTTATTTATCAAAAAACATGCCGAAATTTTATTTTTTTAATATTTAAAAAAAAATGTAAAAATGTTTTTTGTCTTTTCTAAAATTTTCAGAGATGTGTTTGCCTTGTTTTCGAGAAATCAAATTTTAAAGATTGCACTACGCTAATTTTATTCAATACTGGTATATGGGTCATTCTTAGTGAAATCAATCAAAAATAGCTAAAAATTTTCATGACCCCCTCCGATCTTGATGAAATTTGATTAAGTTGTAACACTAACAATAAGTGATAAACTGACGCACGCTTATTTTCAGCCCTCTAAGTAAACAGTGGGCGAAAATACGGAGTGTTAAAATTTCCCCCAAAATCTCGTAGTCGCGAGACTTTGCATCGTAAAAACTTAATATCGTTGGTTCTATTATAGCTAGAAAGCCCATTTTTGGGTTGTTTTGAAGCACATAATTTGCTTTACAAGATCTACCATAACCAAAAAATTTTCGAAAAAAAATCCCTTATTTTAAGGTCGTGATATAGGGAGGAGAAAATGGGGAGGATGGTATCCCCCGATTTTTTTTTTACTTGACAATCTTATAGAGAAAGACCTAGGGAATATATTCTAAAATTTTTAAGTTGGGGCAACAGTGGGATCGCTCAAAATCAAAATTTTTCACAATTTCCCCCAAAATCTCCAAATCGCAACACTCTTGAACCTTAAAAATTTAATATCATAAGTGTTTTTGTAGCAACAGAGCCCATTTTTTTTTTTTTGTTTTAAAGCTTATAATACGCTCTACAAGACCAACCATAACCAAAAAATTTTCCAAAAAAAGGAATTGGTGCCCCCCTTATTTGAAGGTCGTGGCAAAGGGTGGAGGAAATGGGGGGAATGTATCCCCCGATTTTTTTTTTTACTTCGTATTCTTAAAGTGCAAGTCCTAATGAACATAGTCTACAACTTTTATGTTGGGACAACAATGGGATCGACCAAAATCAAAATTTTTAATAATTTTCCCCCAAAATCAACAAATCGCGACATTCTTTCGCCTTCCATTGTTGTCACAAGATAAAAATTTTAGGATATGCTCTCTGGAACTTACTCTTTAAAAAAACTAAGGTAAAAAAAAAATTGGGGGATACTATCCCCCATTTCCCCCACCCCTTGCCTCGATCTTTTAATGCAAAAGGCACCCGTCATTTTTTTTGGTTGTTGTTGTTGTTATTGTCGGGCATATTAAGAGCTTTAAAACAAGCCAAAAATGGACTCTGTAGCTACAATACAGTCCACGATATTAAATTTGTAATGTGCAAGAGTGTCGAGATTTGGAGATTTTGGGGGAAATTGTGAAAAATTTTGATTTCGGTCGATCTGATTGTTGTACCAACATAAAAATTTTGGGAAATGTTCATTAGGACTTGCACTTTGAGAATACCAAGTAAAACACGTGAGAGGGTTAAATTCGGCCGTGCCGAATCTTTTATACCCTCTAAAATGTAAAAAAAAATAAAAAATAAATTGTCAGGGGCGTTTGTTTTTTCTGGGGGGGGGGGGGGGGGTAATGGGTAATGGGGTCAGTGGGACATGTTAAGAGCACCTTCCTATCCCGATAAATATACCAAATGTTCCATTTATTTAACAAAAATATAAAAAAAAACATGTAAAAAAAGTTTATTTTTTCAGAGGTTGGTTTAGGTCTTCAAGGGGGAACTTTTTTCCCCCTGGGCCTATTTTGCCCATTTACGAACATAACCTGTCTAGAACCATAAGACATATTCATGCCAAATTGCAGGAGGCTAGCTCTTTTATTTTGGACTGCATCGTGCCATCTACAGACAGACGGACGGACAGACGGACAGACGGACGGACATTCACATCAATAATATATATACTTTATGGGGTCCCCGACCGATATTTCGATGCGTTACAAACGGAATGACAAAGTGAGTATACCCCCATACTATGGTTGGAGGGTATAACAAAAATCGGGTGATATTTTCCCCCCATTTCCTCCACCCTTTACCACGACCTTTAAATAAGGGGCACCCTTCCTTTTTTTCGAATTCCGAGACCTTTTTCCGTACAGAAAAATTATCAGATTCTGAGAAATTTTTTCATATAAAAAATTCCTAGATTCTAAAAAATTTGTCCGTATAGAAAAATCTCAGAATTCTGAGATATTTTTTTCCCCTATAGGAAAAAAATTTTACATTCTAAACCATTTTTCCGTATAAAAAAAATTAAAAATTAAAATTTCATTACTTAAAAAAGACATTGACAAGTGCAATTTTTACTTGACTTTGGTAAACCAGTTATTAAATACTATATTGGCAAAACATAAAAAAAAAAAAAACATTAAATACAATACAATAAAATGCGGTGTTATCCTAGTGACCTTTTGTCACATAAACCTACTAAAAGAAAATCCTTTAATAAATAAATGCAAAAAGGGGATGTTTATAGTGGAAAACAATGACAGCCAAAACAAATGCAGGCCACGTAAAATACAAAGAATATCAAACCATAGGGAAAAAAGCTTTTCACCACATTTTCTCTTTTTTTTAATTCTCTGGCTCTCAGACAACCGGTATAAAAAGCTGTTTTTATTTAATAATAATTCTCCTTGTGCAAGAAATATAAATAGCCAAAAGAAAATAGTGACGTATTATTCTAAGGATTTTTAAAAGAAATATTTTTTCTTTTCTTTTTTTCATAATTCTCTAATGTTTTTCACTTTAAGTATAAACAAAAAAAAAATCTTTATGCCGATTGTTATTGTTGTGTGTGTGTAAATATTTTTTCATTTTTACTTAATATACAATTTTTCACATTACAAGGACATCGTCGTCTCTAAATATGGATTAATGTATTAAGTTTGTATTTCATTTGTGCTGTGCCATTTCATTCTGTGTTTTTCCTTTAGCGTGCGTGTTGCACGTGCTTTTTTATAAAACACATGCAGATTTTAAAATTAACAAAAAAAAAAACATAATAATAAAAACAAACAAAAATCTCTTTTTAAAAACATTAAACAAAAATTTACAATAGCAATTGTTTATAGAATCTAATAGAAGCTAATGATGCCAGAAAATTTTTTTCAGAATCTGAGAATTTTTTAATTAGGAAAAATGTCTAGCAAATATAAAAAACCTATTTTACGAGTACCAAAGGGAATTCAAATAATAAACAATAATACATATTCGACTCTACACCCACCGAGAATTACAAGACGAAAATTGTACCATCGTAGTAAGATCACGATCGTCAAATAACCAACAAAAATATATTGAAAACAGATTCACTTACACACAAAAAAAAACTTTGCAAATTACTAGGAAAAGTCTCGTAATCCCATTTTACCAATATTTGACAGTTTTCTTTGTTTTTTTAACAAATCGATTTTTTTTTTTTTTTGTAATTTTACAACTTTTTTTGTAATTTTACAAATTTCCAAGATAATTTTACAAAAAAAAAATCTAGTAAATTTACGAGAATGCCTTGTAATTTTAATTGCGCCAAAAAACTGTAAATTTACAATTTTATTGGTAAAAAGCTTGTAAAATTACAAAATTATTGGTAAAAAACTTGTAAAATTACTAGGAATTCTCGTAAAATAGGAGGTAGCAAAAAATCTAGTAAAATTACGAAACCTCTTTGTAAATTTTATCGTGACAAAAAATTTGTAAATTTACAATTTTATTGGTAAAAATCTTGTAAAACTACAAAATTATTGGTAAAAATCTTGTAAAATTACTAGGAAATTTTGTCAAATAGGAATTAGCAAATAAAAAAAGGTACAAGTTTTTCTTGTAATTTACAAATTTTTTTTTTGAGTATATGATTACTTAATTAGATAATATTAATTGCTTGTTGTGTTGAATGTTAGTATTTGTGAGTGTAATACCTTAAATGGGATATTCTCCATGGCGTGCTTAACATTTTCTTCAAATTCTGATTAATTTTTAAAATATATTTGACGATCGTGATCTTACTTGGATGGCACAATTTTTGTCCTTTTATGATCAATGGGAGAAGAGTCAAATATGTATTCATATTTTTGTTTGAACATTAGCGATTTATCATTTAAATTCCCTTTGCTACTTGCAGTACACGGTTTTTATATTTGCTAAATAATCTTGACAACGAAATCTGACAAATTCCGAAACACGTTTCGCTTAAGTCTTGCAAAGATTACCAACATAAATAAATTTAAGACATAAAAATAATTTTTTTGAAAAGTATTTTACACTCAAAAAAAAACTGTAATGTTAGCAAAAAAAAGCTTGTAAACCTACAAGAAAATTTTCTGATTTTGAACCCACAATTTTTTTGGTAAAGTTAGCAAAAATGTTTTGCCAAAAATTAGTTAACTAAAATTTTTTTATTTCAACTTAGTTCATACACGTTTGAGGACCCCATTGGGTTCCCACCCGATAGGTCCAGACCCCGATGGGCCTAGACCTAGTTGGGTTCCTTAAAAATCGTAATAGTTTTTGATCGAAAATTTATGTCCGTTTCGCTCTACCTTGCTTAGTTTTTGAGATACGTAATTTTAGGGGACCACTGGGGTTTTGAGAATTTAAAAACTCGATAACTTCAAAAATATTACTCGGAGAGCTTTTGGTCATTTTGCGGTCTTGTTTTACGTATTGAGAGCTACAAAAATGCTTTCAGACTTGTTATTGTGTCGGCAATATTTACCGAGATATGCGCATTTTAAAAACTTCGGAAATGCTAACTTTTTTGGATCAAAAGTTAGGACCCATTAGGGTCCACACATGTGAAGGCAACTGGCGATACTATGGATAGCCCGAGAACCAAAAATGGCCCCATTTTGCTCTATCTGGCTAAGTTTCCGAGATAGCACCATTTTAAGTTTTTTGAAAATTAAAAAAATTACCATTTATTTTTGCTAATATTAGCAAAAAAGCTTGTAAAAATTTCGTCAACTCAATTTTAAATTTAGCAAAAAAAATTAGTTCAAATTTTTTTTAAAATTGCTAATGCGTTAAATAAAGTTAACAAGATATTTTTGCTAACATGCTAATCTCAACTAAAAATTTGCTAAAAGTTAGCTAACCAGCATTAGCAAAAATTCTGTATTAAAAAAATTCTCAGATTCTAATCATCCTGAAACATCTTTTCGGTATAGAATTTCTTTGAGACATTTTTTTGAACCTCAGTCGTTTTCTGTATACTTAGAAAAAATTCTAAGAATTTTTGTAAAAAGAATCTAAAAATTTTTTTATACGAAAAAATGTTCAGAATCTGTTTTTAAGTCAAACATAAAATTCCCAGTTTAAAAACAAATCATCTAATCTGGCAACTTCATATGCACACATACATACAAGCAAACATTGTGCTACAAACAATTTTAAAACAATGACTCACAAGGGGTTATATACGTTAAGTGTACGTAAATCTATCACACCAACAGTGACTCAAATCTTAGTTCGTGCAGTAGTTAGTTAATAGCAATTCGTTAAAAATTAAGTTTACTTTCATTCTTCGCTACTATTAATCTTCGGAATTAGAATTCCCCTTGAAGTACTAATTACTACCCCATGTGTTTTTTATATCCTATAGTGATAGAGGGTATATATAGTGATAGAGGGTATATATAAGTTTGTCATTCCGTTTCTAACTCATCGAAATATCGGTCTGGGACCCTATAAAGTATAATATAATTAATCAATGCTCGATTTTAAGACATTGTAGCGTTGTCCGTCCGTCTGTCTGTGGAAATGGTGATAACGTCCAAAATATTACGCGGAGATGACTGAAACGTAACATGTTTATTGGAAGTTCTCCCGAGAAGTTTGGTATTGCATTTGAGCGATATCGGTTCAGCGGTTCAAAAGTTATGAACGAAAATGTAAGGACAGCTCAAAAATTCAACATAACCTAAAAATTCAAAATGCTTTAATTCGGCTGCGGGTTGACATATGTGAACAGAATTGAACACCGAATGGTATTTAAGCAAGTGCGAACATATTTTTTGACAAAAAAAAAATCGCGGATTTTTTTTACCAAAATTTATTTTTTCGCGGAAATTTTTTTAAAATTTTTTTTTTTTTCAAAAGTAATTTCCTTTTAAATAAAGTTTTTTGCAATAATCTTTTTTAATTGTGGAGGGTATCAATACAATCGGCAAGGCCGAATTTAACTTTTTTACTTGTTTTTTTTTTGTAAAAATTGTTCAATAAACGACACATTTTTGCACTTTTTGGGGGCAAAAATTATTTAAATAACGATTAAATAGTATTATTTAAATGCAAAAACCGTCATTTATCTATTTGTCAACATTTATTGCGGGGAAAGAAGTCCTCCAACGTCTCCCTCCAAAGCCGAACCAAAACCCCCCCCCCCCCCCCCCCCACCCTCATTAGAAAAAACACCCCTGAAATTTTATTTATTTTTTCTACACGTTGGAGGGTATCAAAGATTCGGCACAGCCAAATTTAACACTCTCACTTGTTTCGAATAAAAATTTTATGTGTGTGTATTTGTGTAAGTGTATAGTTTGTTTGCATACGTGTGAGTGTATATATGCATTTAATTCCATGATGTTTGTTTGTATTATCCTTTTTAATGCACTTCCTTTGTTTGAATTCGTCTAACTACTTACTACTACTTCTACTGCTGATACTTTTTCGTTTTTCCGCTTTTTTTTATTATTTTCCATCTCATTGTATTTGTTTTTGCATTGCGCATTGTATGCGAAACGGAAAACCCGTTTAATTAGTTTGCTTTTTTCATTTCGTGAAAAAAAACATACAAACACATTTTCTCTTGACTTGAAAATGTGGGTTGTCAGTTTCGTTTTTTTTTTTTTCTTTTGTATAGGAGGAAATAACAAATAAAACTACAATATATGTACTATATTTTGAAAACAAAAACATTTTCGTTTGAAATTTAAGATGAGGTTTTTAAACAATAAAAAATGTATTAATATCTATTTAAGTTTTGTATAGGATAATGTCATAGAAACGGGGGCGCCTGTGGGTTAATTTGTAGCGTGTTTGCCTATGAACGTAGGGGTCGTGAGTTTTATTCCCACCAGAACATTTGATCGTGCTTGCTTATGAACGTGGGGATCGTGGGTTCGATTCCCACCAGAATGCTTGGCTGAGTTCGCTTTAACCAGACGATGGTCAATGTTGGCAGTTCTCTCGGTTTAGTTGAAATTATTAAAATAATTATTTGTTATTATGTTGTGAAAACTATTTGATCATGGGATCACAGTTATTATTATGTCCAGAATTTTGATCGTTGGGCGCCACAACGAAAGTTTGAAATAAGTAAAAAAGTTAAATTTGGCCTTGCCGAATGTATTGATACCCTCCACAATTTCAAAAAGATTATTGCAAAAAACTTTATTTAAAAGTAAATCAGTTTTGAAAAAAAAAAAATTTCCGCGATTTTGGCAAAAAAAAAAATCCGCGATTTTTGTCTTTTTTTGTCAAAAAATATGTTCGTACTTGTTTAAATACCATTTGGTGTTCAATTATGTTCACATATGTCAACCAGAATCCGAATTAAAGCATTTTGTATTTTTAGGTTATGTTGAATGTACTGAAATTTTTGAGGTGTGCTTACATTTTCGTTCATAACTTTTGAACCGCTGAACCGATATCGCCCAAATGCAATACCAAACTTCTCGGGAGAACTTCCAAAAAATATGTTGAGTTTCAGTCATCTCTGTTCAATATTTTGGCCGTGATCACCATTTCCACAGACAGACAGACAGACAGACGGACATCGCTAGAATGTCTTAAAATCGATCGGGCATCATGAATATATATACTTTATGGGGTCCCAGACCGATATTTCGATGAGTTACAAACGGAATGACAAACTTATATATACCCTCTATCACTAAGTGGAGGGTATAAAAAATTAAAAATATGTATGTCTTTCGATTCACATCATATTTATTAATGCGCTGAAAACGAATATCAAAAAAAATTAAAATTGGTCGATTTTTCAAGACATCGCTATTTGAAACCTGCAAAAAATGGTGGTTTTTTCCTACGTTCAATTTTTTTTTCAAAAAATTTCAAAATTTCTTTCCCTTGACCCTTTCATAGATTTAGTGGCAGAGTTTCATTTAAATTTAATTTTAAGCCAAGTCCAGTCATTTCAACTTCGATCAAAGGTTTTTATTTTTGGAAAATGTTCACCAAAATATCTTGCGACCCGTTTAAAAATCAATTTGATCTTATCTGATCTACTTTGATTTGATAATATATGACTGCATCTGATTGTATATAATTGTATCTGATCGGATATAATTAGATGACAATTTTTTTCCAATGTTGGCCGAATCCGAGATAAAATTAGATCTCGATTTTGGCCATTTCAGATATAACTATATGCATTCGGATAAGATCAGATATGAATGGACATAAAAAGATCTGATAAGATTAAATTTTTTGCACAGTATTTATTATTTTTATTAATTTTGAAATGCTGATTACGAATACCAAACATTTTTAAAATCGTTCGAGCGGTTTTCGAGGTATCGCCATTTTAAGTTGTTTCAAAAATATTTTCTCTACGGTCAAAAAACTAAAAAAAAAAATTGATTTTTTTTCCATTGACTATTTACATAGATTCCGATCATCTTAACCCGTTGCGTTATGGAGCAAGAGGTCTATGCGAGGTGTCAATCGGACACCGCCACGCTAACCTAACCCGTAGCTCCCTTCGATCAAAGTTTTGGCTATTTAAAAAACTTTCACTGAAAATTCTAAACTAACAAGGAAGGTCTTTTACAGGGCACCCACTGATTGTCCTGAAACTTGCATGTAGGAAAGAAGGAAGTAAAATAAGAGTTATCTGTTTGTTTTTAGCAGCCCAATCTCATATTTAGCGGGTCAATGGGGAGGGAGAAAAAACATGATTTCTCGTTTTTTAAGGTTTTTTCCTATTTCTTCAAAAGAAACTATATGAACATTTAATACAGATCGAAAGGTTTTTTGAAGGCCTATCTATCCAATGGCGTATCGGTCGTGTCCAAATTCGGTTTCCTTTAGTTTGTTATTGCCAAAAATGTATAAACGTTGGGGTAGTTTATATGGAGATGTATATACGTACGACCCCCAAAATTATATATAATAATCTCTATTAAAATTAAGCTGACTCGTATTTTTGTGCTTGGCGGAATTTCTGCTATTTCGGCTCTTATTCGGATTTTCCCGAGAGCCCATATTTTTTCATAAGGTGGTAACCCATTTTTGAATTTTAGATTGGACAGCTCAAAAAAAACAGGTAACTCTTATTTTTCTTCCCTCATTCCAATATTCAAGTTTCAGGATAATCGGTGGGTGTCCTGTGAAAGACCTTCCTTGTAAGTTTTAATGAAAATTTATCTCAATCTCAATAAAATAGCCAAAGGAAAAAGTTTTGAGATTTTTTGTATTCAATTTTTTGAACGTAAGAAAAAACACATTTTTGAAAATTTTTTAGAAAATTTCAAATGTCGATATCTCGAAAACCGCTCGACCGATTATAAAATTTTTTTTTGACATTTATATTTAGCATTAACTAAATAATAATTAACTTAAATATAATAATAATTTTTTTTCTTTAATTTTTCAAAAAATTGGAAATTTTGGTGGAAATGTTCCAAAAATCCAAAATTTTGAGCGAAGAGCGCCACTGGTTAAAATTCTGGGCTGTGGCTTAAATTAAATTTAAATGAGAGATTGTTTCAAGCTGAAAAGGTCAGAGGAAAGAAATTTTGAGATTTAAAAAAAAAAAATCTTGAACGTTGGAAAAAACCGCCATTTTGCAAATTTCAAGTATCTCGAAACCCGATTTTCAATTTTTTTTTAATATTCGTGGGCATGCGCATCAAAATTAAAATTATATGTACCGCAAGACTTTTTTTAATTTTCAGAAATCCAAAACTTTGATCAACGGGCGCCACGTACTTTAATCCAGTGGCGCGCACACACATACTATAACATTTATGCTTGTGTCGGTAGTAGCAAGCGAAAAGTCAACAAATTTGCTCAAGCAACAAAATTTTATAGTGTACGTGAGTCGACTGCGCATAAGCAGTATTTTTTTCCATTTGTAATACGAAAATTCTATTTGTAATTCGAAAAAGATCAATTGTAATTCGAAAAAGATCATTTGTAAGTCGAAAAAGATCAATTGTAAATCGAAAAAGATCAATTTGAATTCGAAAAAGATTAATTGTAAATCGAAAAAGATCAATTGTAACTCAAAAAAGATCAACTGTTGTTCGAAAAATATCAATTGTAATTCGAAATAGAATTATTGTAATTCAAAGATTCTAATTATAATTCAAAAAAGATCAATTATAATTGGAAAAAGATCAATTGTAAATCGAAATAGTTCTTTATAGAATTACAATTGATCTTTATAGAACTACAATTGACCTTTTTCGAATTACAATTAATATTTTTCGAATTACAATTGATGTTTTTCGAATAACAATTGATCTTTTTCGAATTACTATTGATCTTTTTCCAAACACAATTGATCTTTTTCGAATTACAGTTGAATTACTTATTTCGAATTACAATTGATAGTTTTTGAATTACATTTGAAATTTTTTAAATTTCAATTAATCTTTTCCGAATTACAATTAGTCTTTTTCGAATTACAATTGGAATCTTTCAATTGCAATTGATCTTTTTTGAATTACAATTGATCTTTTTTGAATTACAATTGATCTTTATCGAAATATAATTGATCTGTTTTCGAATAACATTTGATCTTTTTCGAATTACAATTGATCTTTTTTAAATTACAGTTGGAATTTTTGAATTACAAAAGGAATTTTTGAAATACAAATGGAATCTTCGAATTACAAAAAGAGTTTTCGAATAACAATTGATTTTTTTTACATTTTACATTGATTTGAATTAAGCCCCTATGACACTACATTTTTTTTGTATTGATGAAATTTATGTGAACAGTGCAAATATATCACCATAGGAAATCTGAACAAGTGTGAAGAGTAAAAAAATACTAATAAAAAATAGTAAACGTCAAATTTTATTCTTGTGTTATCGATAAATTTGGTTATCAAATGACTGAATGTCTAAAAAAATGTAAAAATTTTACACATTTTTTTGACATTTATGCTTTAATGATATTAAGTGTTGCCAACTTTTCTGTTTTTTATTAAATGAAGCGATTTTTTGTTTGTTTTTGGCGGTTTTTTGAATTTATACAGCGGGTTTTTATTAAAAAGAAAGTAATCACCACTATTTGTTTGTTTATTTTATGTTTCTTTTTCATTTCTTCTTCTGCTGTTTCATTCTTTCAATTAATAAAAAATAAAATACAAAAAAAATCTAGTGTCATAGGAGCTTTACACCTATATATGGTGCAGTTGAACAAAAAATTTGGCCGGGCACTTTGAAAATATAAGTTAAAGAAAAAGTGCCACTCTAATGTTACATACATACATTCAAAATAATTCTACAGTAAAAGGTTAAATAAATGATTTTGTACCAAAATCTACTAATTAGTTACTTATTTTAGTATCTTCAAAGTACTAAAATTAGTAATTTTTACTGGTTTTACATAATATTAGTAAAAAATTTTAGTATTGGTTACCAATTCCTGCACTAGGTCCTATTGGACTAAAATTTAGTTAATTTTTTAGTATTAAATACCCACGTTTTTTTTGGGTGTACGTAATGAACTTTTTTTTACCATTTCTATTGCTAATTGTAGGGTATGACAATTTACTTTAAATATTTAATTTTAAATACACACAAAAAATTTTTTTTTCCATGAACGCTTTTCATAGTATTTATGAACAAATTCATACAATTTGTTAACTTTTTCATAATATTTATAAACTTTTTCATAGTATTTATGAAAAATGTTAAAAATTCTTTAATTTCACATATTATGATTTATTCATAAATACTATGAAAAAGTTTTTAAATATTATGAAAAAGTTAATAAATTGTATGAATTTGTTCATAAATACTATGAAAATCGTTCATGGAAAAAAAATTTTTTGTGTGTATGTATTCTACTCTTAAATTATACAAAAAATAAATTACATTTTTCAACAAATATCTTTTTCAATTTACTTTATCTATTTATTTAAATTTTTTTAAACCACAAAAAAAAATTTTAAATATTTAGATAAAATATCAAAAAAAAACTTTTCTTCACAGTAATCAAATAAATGATGCATGTTGGGTGAAAGGGAAATACTTCTTTTTTAAATCCCGAGATACATGGGAAGGGATCCCTATATAAATGTTTGCAAATTATTTTTTTATTATATTTACGCTTAAATAACATATTTTTATCGTTTTTTTAATTTGTTTCTGTATCAACTCCCCCAAAAGGGACGGCCTGAAAAAATCGAGTTTCCTAATCCCCTTGGTCCAAGTGCAGGTCTATGAACATAATATGGCATACAAATGCTACATTTGTTGAGCAAAAATTAAAGAAAATATATATATTTTAGGGGTTGTTTTAGTTCTTCAAGGGGAAACTAGTTTTACCTGGGCCGATTTTGCTTATCTTCGAACTTAATCTTACCAGTAATATAAGGCTTATTGCTGCCAAGCTTTAGGGGCCTGCCTCTTTAGGTTTGGACTACATTGTGGTTTCTACAGACGGATGGGCGGATTTCGCTAGAATGTCTTAGATTCTATCATGGGTCAATAAATTATACAAATTAATATTGTTTAGCAATTCCTTTTATTACAGTTAATAGCTTCTGTGATTATTTTTATCTCCTCAATTTACTTCTGGGGATACCTTCCTTGTGAGTAGATTAAGTTTTTGTTTTTAGTTTTCTTTTTTTAAAGTCTTTAAACAAATTTAGAGATTTTAAAATAGTTTTAATGCTACCATAAGAGTTTTGTAAGTATAATTAGGATTTTAGTACAAAAGCAAAATCTTCTTACACCTGATATTTACATAAAGTTTCAAACCAAAATAAATGAAAAAAAAATAAAAACAATTCTAAGAATTGAAAGAGGATTGTTTTACATTACTGCGATAAACTAAAGTCTTCAAACTGTATGCATTAGTTTCATTTCAATTATTATATAAAAAGCAGTTATTCAAAAATATATTGTCTCATGTTTCTTAACCCGGGACAACTATTTTGAGCAAAAACAAGAAAAGCAAGCAGAAAAATTAATAAGAATTGACCGAATCCACGAATACCTTCCACAATGCCCTTTTTCATTGTAATTTTTAGTAATTGTGACCACAATACTTTGTAAAATATTTTTGTGGCTTACAAATGTTTTATTTGTCAAATTCAAAATTTGTCAGATTCCATTGCCAAGACAACATGAAACAGAAAAATAATTTTCTTAAAAATTATTCTATGAAAAAATTAGGGCTTCAACTAGTAAAGGAAATAATGACCTCGAGCTAGAATAAACCTACTCAAAATATACACACAAAATATTTTGTAAAGTAAATTCAACTGAAAAAACGTTTAATATCTCTCCAATCGGAGTGATATTTCTGTCCCCTCTTTGAGCCTCAAAATTACACTCAAAATAATAACTCTGTAAAATACTCTGTAAAATGACTGTAATCTCAATTCAACAGATATTTGACAGAGTTTTTTGTCAAAATGCAGATTTAAAGAAAATTCTTTGTATTTCGTTGTGACGAAAAAACAAAGTTTCATCTGTTATGTTACTTTTAACTTTGTAATCTTAATTTTACAGATAATTAACAGAGTTTTCTGCTAAAATACAGATTTAAGCGAAATACTCTGTATTTTGTATAACCAAAAAACTCAGTTTTATCTGTATTTTTACTTATTCTATGTAATCTTAATTTCATAGTTAAAAACAGAGTTTTCTGTAAAAACACCAAAATTGTATCTGTATTTTTTTGAGAAAATGTTAAAAAGTACCAAAAAAATCTTTTCAAAAATCTAATAACATGTGGGCCATTCCAGAAAATATATCTCAAATTTTAGTCATTTTCGGAAATGGTGTCTTAGATTAATTTGAGCCTTGACACATAGATAGCCCTCATAAATATGATATATGTACCATATATCGTTTTTTTACATTTGGTGTATTTAACGAGTTATGGCGGGTCAAATATTGACTTTTTAAGCAAAAGTAAGAAAAATACATCACATTTAAAGAGCTGTAACTTCTTAACTAATGACCCGATTTTCACAAATTTAGGCTCATGTGAAAGCTGGGGTTCTTCTTTTAGAAAATATTTTTAAAATAACACAGTTTTTTTTACAGAAATGATGCAAAAATGCAAAAACATTTTTTCTTATCGAATATTTAAAAAAACACATCTTCGATTTTTTAAAAAAAAATTCTGGTGAAAAATAACAATGTTTTGTATAACATATTCAAAATTCAGAGTGGGATCTCCATGGGATCAAAAACTATTCTGTTTTAAGTACGAGGTTCTCATATATTTCCCTTAGAAATTTTAAATTTCTAATGTTATGAATGTTTTTCAAAATTTTAATAGTATAATTTTCTTTGAAAATTTAAATTTTTATATTGAAGAAACATAAAATTTTAATTTTCTAAGGTAAAATTCAAGAACTTCGTACTAAAACCAGAATATTTTTTGATCCCATTGGGATCCCACTCTGAATTTTGGATATGTTGTACAAAACAGGATTGTTTATCACCAAACTTTTTTTAAAAAAAATCGAAGATGTGTTTTTTTAAATATTCGCAAAAAAAAAAGTTTTTGAATTTTTGCAACACTTCTGAAAAATAACCGTATGCTTTTGAAAATATTTCCTAAAAGAAGAAGAATTAAGCTTTCATATGAGCCATTACATGTGATAATCGGATTACTAGTTAAAAAGTTAGAGCACGTTAAACGTCATGTATTTTTCTGACTTTTGCTAAAAAAGTCGAACTTTGACCCGCGATAATTTGAAAACTACAGCAAATTTTGAAAATCCAAAAATGCAACATATCTCATGTAAACGTGGATATCTATGAGCCAAATTCTCAGTGGCGTCCAAAGGCATGTTTCCGAACAGTGGGGCGAAAATTTTTGGAATTACCCATGTATTTTACTAAACTCTGTAAATTTACTTAGTTTTTTCTGTAAAATTTTTGGTTGCATGAAATGCATTTGACAAATATATGTAAATTTACAGAGTTTTTCTTTGCTAAATGGTGTTTTATTTACCCGAGTAAAAAAGATTATATATAATTTTACTTATTTTTATATAAACATATATTATTTGATAAATTTATACGTAAATTGTTTTGCTATCATATAAGATTATATATATTTGCACTTCGTATTTTTTTCTTATATAAAATTATATAAAAGAAAATGTTAAGTTATACATAATAACATATGATTAAAGTTAGTTTATATAATTACATATGAAATATAAAATTCTGTCTGTTTTTTTATATAATTTAATATAACAAAATATTTGAAGACATTTTATATAAAACTTTATGCAACTTTTTTCTAAATCATATGTAATCTTATATGAGTAAAATTAAAAAAAATCTAAGTCCTTTATATATAATTTGATATAACTTTTGAAAATTTTTCTAAGTCCAGAATTTTTTTTTTAAGTTCCAAACCTAAACCTTAAACATTTGTTTTAAAAATTTTATATGTTATTATATATAATGCAAAATTTATGAAAAAAAGCTAAGTTCTTTATATATAATTTAATATAATTTTTTTGGGGTTTTTTGGGATTTTTTTTATTTAATTATATATAATTGCATAAATTTTTCTAAAAAAGGGGCCAATTTTCGCATCAAATCATATAAAATTATATTAAAATCACATCAAATTATATCAAATTTAATGCAACTTTATATGGTTTTATCGACTCATTTTTCGCATCAAATTCTATATGAATATATATGATGTCTTTATATAATTAAATATAAACATATATAATCTTTTTTACTCGGGTAACCAATATTTTACTAGAAACTCTGTAAATTAACTTTTTTTTTGTCAAAATCATTTTACAGAGTTTAATAGTAAAATTACAGCGTTTTCTCTGTCAAAAGGCCCATTGTAATAATATTTTTTTTTTTAAAGTTAGCGTATGTATTAGCGATATTCGCGATTATTTTTTTGTATGTATTATAGAACATTCCTAATAGCACGGAAATAATCATATAAGATCGATAATTCTGTTCGTTACTAACAGGTGGGTGCATAAAGTTGCATCTTGTAAAATCCTGTAACACTCTGAGAAAATCTACTACAGTGTAAGAAATTACAACTGTGTTGGAAAAAGTTAAAAATAGATTCATTAAGTTCGTGCTAAACGTAACATATGGGTAATGAAATGTGATATAATTCCCGTTCGCTTTTTCACCTTAATGTACGTTTAAATAGCTGATCTTAATCTTACACACCTACAGTGACAATCGAAGAGTGCTGACGAAGGAAGGGTGGCTTCTTCCGAAAGCTGTCGACATCTCCACTTAGCCTGTGTTGTCAATTATTTTTTTCAGATTTTCTCATTGTACAACAAAAATAATTATTTCTCAGAAATAATTAATATGGACTCAAACCGAAATAAATAAAAACTTCAGTTATAAAATACAAATTTTTGAAAAGAAAATTATATATTTATTTTTTTTTGATGGAATAGAACTTTTGTGTTTGGTCCGTATTGGTCGCCGGACTTTTTCAGATATATTGACCAATATCCATAGTACTTATTTCAACGGCTAACTTTTGCGACCGTCTGCGACGCCGACTACAGTGGGGCGATATGTAAACCTTGTTTTTACATATTTTTTAAACATATTTTAAAAAAGTGGGCGTGGCAGTTGTCTGACCGCCCCCTTTTTTGTGATATTATTTCTACAGTCATTGAGAGTATATATACCAAATTTAAAGAAATTATCACCAAAATTACAAATTTTAAAAAAAGTGGGCGTGGCCCTTAACCGGCCTCCCACATTTTTCATAATGTTATTTTCGAAGTCAAAACGAACATTTATACCGAATTTCAAGTCAATAAAATTAAAATTGGATTTTTGTCGTGCTAGATTGGCCAAATGTGGCACTGTGCAGCGGTTACCAACCTATGGTACGCATACTACTAGGAAGTACGCGAAACTGCCCGCGGGGTTACGCAAAATTTTAGTAATTTGGACATTCGTTTTAGATTAACCTTTCAATGATGGTCCCGCATCTGGCTTCCAAAGTTTTCCATAACGTCAGGTTTTTAAGAAAGTTGAGGTCAAAGTTCACAAAAAACTTATTTTTGTGCAATTTAGATTTAATTAATATTTTTGGATGATATTTTGAGATCTGACCACTTATTTTCGTTTAAACTTTCGATGCTGATTCCTAATATGGTTCCCAAATTTTTCAATGATTTCAGGTTTTTGAGCAAATTTATGTCAAAGTTCTCAAAAAACGGGTTTTTGACCATTTTTGAGAAGGGTTGTAATAGAGTGGAAATTTTTTTACCATTTTGTTAAGCTCAAAATGCCATTCATTGTATACACGAGGGTGTTTCATTTGAAAAGTCACGGAATTATTGATCTGCCGTCGTATTAAAAAAAAAACATTTAAAAAAAATTATATTTCCGCTCCCTGTGATGGGGTTTTATAACTTTTTTAAGAGTTCAAAATACGTCCGTTATTTAAATTTTTCGTGTAGAAATCAGATTTGCAATATTTTCAGCCATTTTTGCTCTGCAGAAAAATCAGCTCAAAATCCGCGTTTTCAGATGCATTGAACCAACCACCTCAAGGAGCGGACATTTTTCCAAAAAAATACCACCGTTGTTTTGATCTCCCCTAAATCCTTCAAAACAATTATAATACCCGCATTTCAAAAATTTCAAAATTAACTCCAATATTTATATGTGAAGTTTTTTAACGAAAACAAAAAACTCGTTAGGTGGTACGCGGCTGATAAAATTTAAAATTAGGGGTGCGCGAGCCAAAATGATTGGTAAACGCTGATTTAAACTCTATTGAATATACAAAAAAAAAAAATTTCACGAATTTTTTCGCGATTTTTTTTCGCAAATTTTTTTTTCCAATTTTTTTTTATTTTGCTATTAACTTATGAAAATGAGTAGAATACGATACATTCATTACATAACAGACAAAATTAAAAAAAAAAAATCGCGATTTTTTTTTTTTGCGCGGAAAACTTTTTTTCGCGAAAAAACAATGCTTTTCTTAATTTATATTTAAAAACTATCCCAAAAGCATAAAAATTTACTTTTTGTAGTACCTAGGCCTTAAAATTTTAAATCGCGAATATCGCGAATACGAGCGCTTACTTACTTACTTAAAAACGTCTAGCAAAAAACTATTATAGTTTTTATGAAAACAAATTTTCTAAAAGCAAGCATTTTCTATAAAATGTCTTAGCAGATTTCACTGCTGTTTTGACAGATTTCCCTGCTGATTTCACTTAGATAATCATGACAGATTTTCAGCAAACCGTGTCTGCTAAAATCAGCAGATTTCTCATATGGCTCAAAATGGATAAATTTTCAGCAGATTTTTCTGCTGATTGGACAGCAATGTAAGCATGACAAATTCGTCATAAAATTTAAAATTTGTTTTGCCAGATCTATGATCTGCTACCGACGATTATATACTTAAGAAATAAAATTTGTAAAATTTATTATTAGTAGCTTAAAAGTTATAAACATTAAATCACTTTTAGTTCAAAATCGACCCTTCGAAAGGAATTAAGGTTAAAGTTAATCCTTTGTTGTACATAAATGCATATATGCAATGCAATTTCCTTTTTTGTGTTTTTTTACTTTCCTTTTTTTTGTTGTCAAGAGGATTATGTAAATTTGTTAGTTTATAACTCTGTGTTATTGTTTTTTTTTACATTGTAGTGTTCTGAAGCTGCTGCTACTGTTGTGTTGCCACAATCGTTACAGCAAACAAGATGAATGGGGGTGAGGGTGAGGCTGGGAGTAAAAATGAATGGTAGTTAAAGTTGATATTGTATGTTTTTATTTCATTTAAAACCATTACCAAGACTTTGTCATGTTATTCTTACTGTATGTATATTTTTAAGATAAAAAAATTCACAAAAAAAAATTTTTTCGGTTAAAATTTTCGTGTTTATTAAATGTGAAAATTTATGCAGAACTAACAAACAAAAAACGAGGAACAATGTTTAATTCAATTAAGATGGTAAAATTAAAAAAAAAAAATCAAAAAAACAAAACGAAAATAACAAGTTTTTTAATTGCGGTATATACAATTTCAATATTATAATTGCATTACAATATTGTTAACATTATACTTTAGTTATTTAAAGGTTCTTGACAAGAAAAACAATTACACTATGCAACAAATAAAGACATACACTCAAAATAATTACTCTGTTAAATGCTCTGTAAAATTACTGTAATCTCAATTCGGCGGATATTTGACAAAGTTATCTGCCAAAATACGCATTTTAAGAAAATACTTTGTTTTTTTGAAAATTTTTTATTTGATAGCACGACTCCGGTTTGAAGTTTGATACAAAATTTTTAAAGATTTTGACTCGCTGATTCCAAATCTGTGCTCCAAATTTTTCCATCACGTCTAGAATTTTAATTATTCGCGGTTGAAAATGCGAAAAAACGCGATTTTTGCATTTTTTGAAAGCCTGCACAGCAGCCACTGGGTGGAATAAAAATCTGGTATAAAGCGTTAGAGTAGAATTGAACTATGATCTCAAATATATGATCAAAAAAAATTGAAGTTGTTGCACTATTATTGGCCTAACATGTATTTCAAAAAACCACTGTGAAAAAAATTAGAAAAAGCACCATTTTTAAAAGGCTCTAAAACAAAAACCAGATGATCAATCTTTACTGTGATGAGCTCAAAATTTAGGCAAAAGTTCATTCTTTCTTATAGACTTTTAAACCCATTAAAGATATCTTCCGGTTTGTACGAAAAATAACACAGAAAACTTAAATTTCTAAAATATTTATTTTTTTTAGTTTTTCTTTGAAAAATATCAAAAAAAAACTAAGGTATCGATCTACCTTATCTTTTTTACAAAAATGATAATTTTAACAGAGTAATTTTAAAACGCAATTGTAACCCAACCATACGCAATAATTAGAAAAAAAATGTTTTCTATGTTAAAGACCAAAGCCAAATTATACTTTTGCGCTTTATACCAGATTTGTATTCCACTCAATGACTGCTGTGCCGGCTTTCAAATAATGCAAACATCGTCATTTTTCGCATTTTTAACCGTGAATAACTAAAAATCTAGACGTGATGGAAAAATTTGGAGTACAGATTTGAAATCAGGAGATCAAAGTCTACTAAATTGATCACCAGAATTCAAACCGGAAAATGACTGTTGAGCGGTGTAGTTAAAGAAAATAACAAAAATGTTGATTTAAACAATAATTGACTAATTTAAATTTTGTTGATTAATAGAGTTAATTGAAATTTTTAACCAATAATTTTTTGTGTGTATAGAAAATTCTCAGTTTTCAAAAAAAATTGTATAAAAAATGTTTAGACATTCATTTTGAATTTTTCTTTTAGAAAAATTTTTAGATTACGATATATTATATTTATATTATAGAAAATTTCTCAGATATTTAGACAGTTTTTCATAAAAAATTCTTTGATTTTAAGGCATTTATTCCATAGACAAATTTTCAGATTCTATAAATGCCATTTACATAGATTTATTGTTTTCACAAGTAAAATATCCAACACAAAATTAGCTGCAGCCTTTGTTTGTAAATTTTGCGGAAACAAAAAACAAATTAATTAAAACTGTGAGAAATTAAATGAAAACATGCACTATGTATGTGTTGTGAATCCATACACAAATACCATAAATTTAAAAATGTTTAATTACTTTTTGAATTTATTGTTTTAAAAAGGTACATTGAAAACAACTAAATCGGTAAAAAAACTATTTACACAATTTACCAATTTAAAATTGCATTTATTAAATGAACATTGATTTACACCAATGCCAAAATGCAGTAAAAATATAGAAAACTTCAGAAGATAAAAGGAAAATACGAAAAAAGTGAAATTCCAAATAATTCTTAAAAAAATAGAAACATTAAGAAACAATTAGGAAAATTTAACAAACTTAGAAAAAAATCCAGAAATACCCCTACAATATTAGACAAAATTCGTAAAAAATCAGAATAATTTTAAAAAATTAAGAAAAACTTGTTAAAATCTCAGAAAACAAGTCCTATAAAAATTGCAAAACCGAGAAGATGTAAGGTAAAACGTTGAAGGGCACCTTTTCCTTCTCGTTAAATGTTTAGAAATTTATTTCAAAAAAATTTGTGTGGCAAACCTTAGGAGTACAGCTATTTTGATTTAACAGGCATCGTGTTTTTTACAGACAGAGGGACGGACATTTGAAGACAAAATCTACCAATATTTGGGTGCAGAGGTGTCTTTTAGGGGCTTAGCGGGGGACCAATATTTCAATGCGTTACACACGGAATGACAAAGTGAGTATACTTCCACACTAAGCTTGAAGGGTATACAAATCACAAAAGTCGAAAAAATTACGAAATTCAGAAAAAACAATAAATTATGAAAATTTTAATAAGAAATTAACAAGTCTAAAAAATATGTAAAATTAAAATATAAAATATATGACCTCGAACTAGTATAAACTCTTTTCAATTAAAATAAAAAACTTTTGGAAAACTAAGGAAAAGGTAGAAAAATTGACAAAAAAAGATGGTATACCCTCTTTTATACGTATAAAAATAAGGAAAATTATTAAAAATTTAAAAAATATCAATACTTTTTTAGAAAAACCAGTAAGATTCAAAAAAAAATAGAACAATATTAAAAAAATTAAATCAGAAATGTTAAAAAAAAAAAATACAATAACTCGAGAAAACTAAAAAAAAATTAGGGAAATATTAGAAGAACTCAAAAAATCAGAAAAATCAGAAAAAAGGATTCTGGAAAATTTCAAAAATAAAAATTAATTCCAAAAGAATTTTTGAAAATTTAATAAAATTTAGAAAATCCTTAGAAAAATTCAGTAAAATCTTGGAAAAATTAAAAAAAAAACTGTTGAATCAGTTAAAACTACTAGAAGTTCAGAAAAGTTCAGAATAAATACAAAATTTCAGAAAAATTTTGGAAAACTGAGAAAAGTTTAGAAAACAATAACAAAATTCCTGCAAAGTTTAAAAAAAAAAATAGAAAATAATCAGAAAAGTTAAAATAGAACTGAAAAGCCCAGCAAAAAAAAATATGAGTAAGTGGTTACCTCCCAATTGCAATGTCAATTAAAATAATCGGTACAATGACTGTAGTTTCATTTCAACAGATATTTGACAGAGTTTTCTGTTAAAATACAGATGTAAAGAAAATACTTTGTATTCTGTTATGACAAAAAACAAGGTTTTATCTGTTATATTACTTTTAACTTTGTAATTTTAATTTTACAGATAATTAACAGAGTTTTCTGCTACAATACAGATTTTACTTTGTACTTTTTTGTTACAAAGAAATGTAATCTTAATTTTATCTGTATTTTGTTTTTTAAAAAAAAAAATTACAAAGTACAAAAAAAAAAAAAATTTCAGAAATCCTCCACTCAAAATAATAACTCTGTTAAATTACAGAAAAACTCTGCTAATTTAACATAGTACACCATACTTTTCCAGCCAGCAACATTTCCTGGTAATTATATTATAAAACTCTGCAAAATGATTTTGACAAAAAAAAAACTGTTAATATACAGAGTTTCTAGTAAGATATTGGTTTAAAAAAACACCATTTAGCAAAGAACGACTCTGAAAATTTACATATATTTGTAAAATGCATTTGATGCTACCAAAATCTTACAGAAAAAAACTCTGTAAATTTACAGAGTTTAGTAAAATACACGTTATTTTGTAAAATTTTTATAAGATTTTTGAAAAGATTTTTTTGGTACTTTTTTAACATTTTCTCACAAAGAAATACAGATAAAATTTTGGGGTTTTTACAGAAAACTCTGTTTTTAACTATGAAATTAAAATTACATAGAAATAAGTAAAAATTAAGATAAAAATTAGTTTTTCTCTTTTAAAAAATACAGAGTATTTCGCTTAAATCTGTATTTTAGCAAAAAACTCTGTTAATTATCTGTAAAATTAAGATTACAAAGTTAAAAGTAATATAACAGATGAAACTTTGTTTTTTTGTCACAAAAAAATACAAAGTATTTTCTTTAATCTGTATGTTTACAGAAAACTCTGTCAAATATCTGTTGAATTGAGATTACAGTCATTTTACTGAGTGTTTTACAGAGTTATTATTTTGAGTGTATAAAAATTTCGCAAAAAAACATGCATTTACATAAACTATGTAAATTAACAGAGTTATTTCTGTAAAATTTTGGTTGCATCAAATGTATTTTACAAATATTTGTAATTTTACAGAGTTTTTCTTTGTTAAATGGTGCTTTATTTAACTAATATTTTACTAGAAACTCTGAAAATTTACAGTTTTTTATTGTTCAAATCATTATATAGAGTTTAATAGTAAAATTACAAAGTTTTCCTTGTTAAAAGGAGCTCATATTTAACCAATATTTTACTATAAACTCTGTAAATTAACAGTTTTTTTTTGTCCAAATCATTTTACAGAGTTTTATTGTAAAATTGTCAAGTTTTTTGGTTAGCTGGAAATGTATGGTGTACTCTGTTAAATTGGGAGAGTTTTTCTGTAGTTAAATAGAGTTATTATTTTGAGTGTAGGAAAAAAATCAGGAAAGTTCAGAAAAAAACGGTCAAAACTAAAAGTCAGTTATAAAATTTAGGAAAATGTTATAAAAATGTTGAATAATTTTAAAAAATTTAGAAAAATTCGGAAAAACGTTTAAAATAAAAGAGAATTTTGAAAAAAAATAAATAACATAAATTTAAGTGATAGTTAATTTTCTAACGTAAAAAAATAAAATTTTTGATTAGAAATATTTTATTTTGTGTAAAATAACTTTTTTTTTTAGTAATTTTTGAAAAAAAAAAAATATTTTATAAAATATTTTTATTTTATAATATTTTATAAAATATATTTTATTTAGTTCGGTTTGAGTCCATATTAATTATTTCTGAGAAATAATAATTGTTGTACAATGAGAAAATCTGAAAAAAATCAAGTGACAACACAGGCTAAGTGGAGATGTCGACAGCTTTCGGAAGATGCCACCCTTCCATCATCAGCACTCCTTCGATTGCCACACACTTAATGTGTGTCAGATTAAAATTAGCCATTTAAATGAAACTTTTGAAGAAATTAAGAATTGGAATTACTCCTCTTTGTGTTGAATAACCCCTATTCACCATTAATTCGTGTTGTATTCATTTGGCAGAAACTTAATCCATCTTAACTTTTAACAGAGTTGTATTTTTCCCATTGTTCCATCTTCCGAAAGCTGTCGACATCTCCACTTAGCCTGTGTTGTCACTTGATTTTTTTCAGATTTTCTCATTGTACAACAATTATTATTTCTCAGAAATAATTAATATGGACTCAAACCGAACTAAATAAAAATTCAGTTATAAAATATACAGTCCAACAATATATAAACACAATTAATACACAACTCATAAGGTACATTGCAATTTAGTAATATTTCTAAGAATTAGAAATATGAAACAAAAATTCAAACCTAACGGACATTTTTCAAGATTTGAAAAGTCCTACTAAGGGTTAACAATGGGAAAAATACAACTCTGTTAAAAGTTAAGATGGATTAAGTTAAAATCGATCGAGGATCATGAATATATATACTTTATGGGGTCCTAGACCAATATTTCGAGGTGTTACAAACGGAATGACAAACTTATATATGCCCTCTATCACTAGAGTGAAGGGTATAAAAAAATTAAAACGGTCAAAAAATCCATTTTTTTTTTTTTGAAAATTTAAAAAAAAAATCAAAAACTTTATAAAACTCAAAAAAATAAAATTTTAAATGTTTAGAAAAATCTTAAATCATCATCTTAACCATCTAAAAATTTGTAAACTTTAAATTTTGATTAATTTTTATTAAAAAAAAAAATAAAAATTGTGTTATTCGACCTTTAAAATACATATCATATTTTGAATAGGTTTATTCTAGCTCGATGTCATTATTTTCTTTACTAATTAAAACTGTGATATTCTCATAAAATAATTTTCAAGAAAATTATTATTCTGTTTTAAATTTATTTATGTTGGTAATTTTTGCAAGACTTAATCGACACTTGTTTCGGAATTTGTCAGACTCCATTGTCATGTTCAAACTCTGCTACTTATAGTATAGGATTTTTATATTTGCTAAACAATCTTGACAACGAAATCTGAAAAATTTCGAAACATGTGTCGATTATTATTTTTTATAAAAAATTAATCAGAGTTTGAATTCTTAGTAGTTTTACTAATATTTTTAAATTCCACGAGAAAGGGTGTAGTATTAAAAACATTTAAAAAATATTTATATAATGCCAATATTTATTTAAATATTTCCTAACTGATTTTTTTTTTTGTTGTTATTATTAAATAATAACACAGTTATTTGTGTTGCATTCATATTTCAATTAAATACATTTTTAATGATTCTCTAAAAAAACCCCAAAAAAATAAAATATTTTAAATGCACATCAAATTAAACTAAAATTAATTGTAAATTAAATATTTTCTATTTTAATGATTATAAAGTTTTGTGTTTTTTTTCTAATATTTGGTATGACTTGTTGGTAGACCGACCATATGATAAACCACAATGAAAATCACCAGAAAATCATTGAAATGTTTTGTAACCAACCGCATTGACGTTAAAATTTGGTTGTTGTTTTGTATGTCTGTCTGTATGTCTGTGTGTTGCAATTGTCAAACCAGGAATATATACCAGATGATACTGAAGTGATGGATGAGGAGGAGGAGGAGAAAAAAAAGAGAAGGAGTAAAAAGATGAGGAGGATGTTGAATGTTTGACAATGAATGCAAAAAAATAATGAATGAGAATGATTTGAATTGTTTGTGGTTTTGTTGTTAAAATTAAACTTTAATTTGTTGTCTTTCTTTGATTGTAAATATTTCCAAGAAAATGTTTATTAAAATGCTGCTTGCATTTATTAATACATTTTGGCAAAGAAAACAAAAAATCTAAACAAAATTGTATTGTTGAGTGTTGTGGAAATTTAATATTCATTCTTTTGAAGAGTTTTGGCAGAATAAGAAAACTAAAATTGTAGAAACAGAAATGAAAAAAAAAACGTTGCAAAAAATCAAAAAGCAATATGAAAGTTATGAAAACTAAAAAAACAATGTCAAAATTTATATTGATCCCAGAAAAAATTAAAAAAAAAGGTTTAATAAAAAATTTGTAGATTTAATTAGAACAAGTAAAAAAGTTAAATTCGGCCTTACCGAATGTAGTGATACCCTCCACAATTTCAAAAAGATTATTGCAAAAAACTTTATTTAAAATGAAATTACTTTTGAAAAAAAAAATTTTTTTTGAAAAAAAATTTCCGCGAAAAAAATTTTGGTAAAAAAATCCGCGATTTTTTTATTTTTTTGTCAAAAAATATGTTCGTACTTGTTTAAATGCCATTTGGTGTTCAATTATGTTCACATATGTCAACCAGAAGCCGAATTAAAGCATTTTGTATTTTTAGGTTATGTTGAATGTACTGAAATTTTTGAGGTGTGCTTACATTTACATGCAATACCAAACTTCTCGGGAAAACTTCCAATAAATATGTTATTTTTCAGTCATCTCTGAACAATATTTTGTCCGTGACAGCATTTTCCACAGACAGACAGACAGACCGACAGACGGACATCGCTAGAATGTCTTAAAATCGATCGGGCATCATCAATATATATCCCAGTATGCAAAATGAGTCGATATCGATTCGAAAAAGAATCGTTTTCTCTAAGAATTTCATCGATATCGAGTTCGATATAATGTCGATATAAAGCGTGTTTTCCTATGTGGCATGCAAGGTGATATAGAATCGAGTTTTAGTACAGGATTCGATTCGATTTTTAATCGAAAATTTCATAAATTTCGATACATTTGTTTTTTAATAATTTAGTTAATTGTTTTAAAAACGGTAAAAATTACAAAAAAAAAATATTTTATTACTTACTACTACTTACTTACAATTAACTAATTTTTACTAATTTAATTTATTTATTCTTTAAATTTAATTTTTTCTAATTACTATTTTTATCTGCCTCACTTGAGATTTGAACTCAGAACTCCCAGTTTACTGGTTGAACGCCTTACTCCTTCAGCCAAAGTTTGATCATAAAAGTACTTTTTTAAAATTACTTTTACTAAAATTTGAATTTTTTATTATTATTTGAATTGCCCTTAAATTATATTTTTTATTATTATTTGAATTACCCTGTTTTTATATTCATTTTATTTTGTTTTGACATACTTCTCATAATTTGAAAATATTTTTATTTCAAAATATATATTAGTACAAACAAATTTCAAGTTGTGTATGGCCTAGTTGGTTAGCAGGTTCTGCAGCTTATGATTTGTAGTTTTATGGCCGTGGTTCAAACCCCGGTCGCGGATTTTTTTTCTATTTTTTTTTATTGTTCTGGTGTTAGATATAATTTTTTTAAATTTGTGGAATTTTTTTTAAACTAAATAAAACTAAAACTCGATGGAACAACAAATACGAGAATTCCTAAAATGTAGATCGGAAATCATTTCGAAATCGATTAATTTTTCAATAAAAGTATGAGCTCGAGAAACGTTAAAATATCGTCAGTATATAATATCGACTTCGAATCATTTTTGTGGAAAACCTTCGATAAAACTTCGAAAAAATTGTCGCCTCGAAACCGTGCAGACTGGGATACTTTATGGGGTCCTAGATCGATATTTCGATGAGTTACAAACGGAATGACAAACTTATATATACCCTCCATCACTAAGTGGAGGGTATAAAAATAATTAAACCAATCACTAAAATGCGAAAATAAAAATTAATTTAAAATAAAAC
The DNA here is from genome assembly GCA_963921195.1 of Pegoplata infirma. Taxonomy (NCBI): domain Eukaryota; kingdom Metazoa; phylum Arthropoda; class Insecta; order Diptera; family Anthomyiidae; genus Pegoplata; species Pegoplata infirma. Next base: position 130,111,808 of record OY992540.1, on the reverse strand, counting down.
ATTTTTAAAAAATAGATCATTTTAAGTCATTTTTTAAAATAAATAAAATAAAATAAGTTCTGTTCGCTAACTGATCAATTTTACAAATTCAAATTATAATGGATTTTGTCCAAAATTTGTTCGCGTACTTTAAAAGCCCAGTAACGAGAGAGAAAATGAGAGAAAAAAGTTACAGTTTTAGGAATCTAGCAAATTTTTACTGCACTCAAAATAATCCCTCTGTTAACTTACAGAGATACTCTGCTGAGCCAGAACAAAATACCATAGATTTCCAAACAGCAAGATTTTTTGTTATTTTACGAAGAAAACTCTGTAAAATGATTTCTATAAAAAAATCTGTAAATTTACAGAATTATCTGTAAAATGTTGATAATAGTGACCAGAATTTTACCAAAAAAAAAAACTCTGTAAATTTAAAAAATTTTAGTTAAATGCATTTTGTGAGTGCAAAATTTTACAAAAAAAAAAACTCTGTAAATTTACAAAGTATTAGTTCTATTTTATGAGTTACAAAAAAGACTAAGTTTACAAATTTTAGTTAAATATATTTGATTTAACCAGAATTTTACAAAGAAAACTCTGTTAATTTAATTTAAAGAATTATATGTAAAATGTTAATAAAAGAGACCAGAAATTTACCAAAACCAACTGTGTAAATTTACAGTTTCTCAGCAAAAACTTCGCTTCCCAGCAAAACTTAGATTACCAAATAAGGTATAAAATAAGGTATACGATCTCTTATTTTATGCATTGCAGCATTGATGATTTTAACAGGCGATGAGACTCAAAGTAATGCATCCACATTATCACAAAGAATACCAGTAAGGTATAAAATAAGTCATAAATTTATAACGAAGAATACGAGTAAGGTGTAAAATATGTGATATTTTATAGGTTACGAGAAATGAAATAATATAGCATACCAGAAGATAATATATAAGGTGTTACGAGTAGCGAAAAAGTAATTTTGTATTAAATTTACTCACGTGATTGTAAGTGAGTGTAAGTAGATAAAATATGCTCGTGAGTGTGTGTCGTTAGAAATTTCCTGTCGTGAGCCCATCTCTAGTTTAAACTTATGCATTTTTTTACAAAATAATTATTTTTTATGTTATTGTAATGCATTATGCATCCAATTATAAATAATACATTATTTCAAGCTTTCAAATAATACATAATGTAACCAAATATAAGTCATCCATGATTTAATGTTTAGAAATAACAAATATGAAATACATTTTTTCCAATCATCATGCATTACGTAGCAAATTATTAGTAATGCATTATTTTTCACTTGAAAATAATACGTTGTGGAACAAATGTTTGGTAAAACATCATAAAATAATGCTACAAATAAGTTATATGCATTACCTGGTAATGTGTTATATAATCACTACCCATTACCAAAGTTTTGCTGGGTTACCAAGTAATTAACTGAAGGGATTAGAAAAAATATGAGTAACTATAGCTATAGCTACCTCCCAATTTCAACGTTAATTACTTTAACACAGTGATGTCATTGGAGGTAACCACATTTTGCCATTTTGAGCGTAAAGTAATCCAAATGGTAATTAGTATTATTTAAAGCCATTACCAAATAAGCGAGGCAGGTTAAGTTAAATGCATTTTATGAATGCAAAATTTTACAAAAAAAACTCTGTAAATTTACAAAGTTTTAGTTAAATGACCAGAAATTTATCAAAAAAAAAACTCTGAAAATTTACAAAGTTTTTGTTTAATTTATTTGATTTCAAACTTGAACACATGAAATTATTGGGAACAAGAATAACAACATACACATTTACACAGACAAAATTTGAAACCAATTTTAATCAACAAAAACGTGGATTCAATCAATATTTTTATTGGAATTCCTCCAATTAAAAAATTGTTATACCAATCATCAAATTGTAGGTGATTGATTGAAAACTTCTTCAATCAAACATTTTTTCGATTTTAATCAAAAATTTGATAAATTTTTTATTTATAGTCAATCAAAATAATGATTGATTTAACGAACGAATTGTAAACTTATTACAAAATTATCAAAAAATTCATCTTTTTTTTCTTTCGAATATGTTATTTTGTATATTTTTGAATTATTCAAATAAATTAAAGCGAAATAAATCTGGAATGTTGAAAATTTGTAATTCGACAGTTAAAGAAAATAAAAAAAAAATAATAAAAACATTGATTGACTCATTTAAATTTTGTTGATCAATAGATTTAATTGAAAGTTTTTAGACAATAATTTTTTGTGTGTATAATAAAAAAAATGTTAAGTTATTCCAACTTCATTTTTAATTTTGTTTAACTTTGCGTGTATAAACTCTAGAACTTCTCTGCTTCGAAAACATTAACATTCTGACAAGCCATCAAAATTATTCTTTGCGTATTACGTGTAATTTAAATTATTTAAGCTCACATATTTACTGACGCATTTATGCGGTAGATGTTAACCAAGGTTTTTATAAATTTATAAATGGCGATTTGAGCAGGGGCTATTAAAATGTGAAAATTGTGTTTCCTATTAGTACTTTCGTAAGAGAAAAAACTAAAATTTAAATGTGGCAACTATAAGAATTCATGGATAAGTGATAACATGACACAAAAGAAAGGCAAATGCCATTTAAATGCGCCCGCTTAATTGTTTCGCACGCGAATGTTTAACTTTATAGAAATTATTTATAAACTTCCTATATGTTCTCACGTTTTTTTTTTCATAAACTTCCAATTTTCAGTTCCACATTTAAGCGGGTCATTCCAATAAATAAATACTTTTATCAAATTAAAAGGAAATCGTTTAAGAATGCCTTGACTTTCTTTTACATCTTTTAAATGCGCTTGATATGGCTTTTGCACAACGGTCACTATTTGATTCCTGATCAATTTCTCCTTCCTTAAGGGTACTTTCCACTATCACACTTTTCCATTATAAATTTACCAACTTCCTAAAGATTTTTGGATTCTTTTTTGATTGAAACCTAGTCGTATCTAATAATTGAACAATTTCTGGCCAAATTTTTTAAAAAAATATTTCGCTAACATGGTGAAATTACGCTTGTATAATGGAAATGTGTGATAGTGAAAAGTACCCTTTAATGTGTAAGTTGACAATTGGGAAATGCCATCGTATAAATTTGCCCGGTTTAATTCTTCCAAATTGTAAATTTCTTTTTTATTTTGTGAAATTACGAGTTGTTTACGAGTACCTCCAATTTTACACGACATCCTCGTAAAATTTACCAGCTTTTATTGTAATTTAAGACGCTTTTTAAAGAGGAGTTGAAATATTTGGATGTTTTTTTGAAGAGATTTTTATTTCAGAACTGTATTACAGAGCAATAAGTGAAATTACAGATGAAATTTAGTATTTTGGTTACGAGAAAAAAACAAAGTATTTTTTCTAAAATCTGTATTTTAACATAAAACTCTTGTTTATTATCTGTAAAATAGAGATTACAAAGTGAAAAGTAAAATTACAGATAAAATTTTGTTTTTTGGTGACAAGAAAATTCAAAGTATTTTCTTAAAATCGAAATACAGGTTTTAAGAAAATACTTTTGTTAAATATCTGTCTAATTGAGATTACAGAAATTTTACAGAGTATTTAACAGAATAATTATTTTGAGTGTACTGATATGGGGATTCTGGCAGTAATATAACACCGTCCGACAAAAGTGAAAAAAAGAAAAAATAACTGGATAACACTGTGCAACAGTGAAATTGGGGGGTGAACCAAACCAAGACAGAATGATAGTATTTGGTTAGTATAGTAAAACCCCCAAAGGTTTTGGCGCTGTGTGGGTACAGTCAATTTTTATGGCCCACTGAAATTTTTATTTTTTTCTCAAAGGGGTTTGAGAAAATTCGATAAAAATGAAGTTTATATTAATCTGATCCTTAAATAAAACTCAGATATCTTCAGTAGAATTTTATGGGGATTATTTTTCTAGAATATATTAACCCTTTAACCGTTTTTGGGTCATTTTAGTCCATATTTTAAGGAATTACTTAAAAGTCTACTAAGATATGCGTTTAAAGGGTTAAAATATTATAGGAATATTTTTTGCATCAAATTTCACTAGGGGTCTTCACAGGAAAAAAGTTAAACCGGTCTGTAGAAAATGTCTAAAAATTAAAAATTGTAAAGTCTTATTAATTTTTGATATATATGCCGGAAACAGTTTACGATTGTATGCAACAAATATTGGATAATGGTCTGGGGGGTGGACCCTTCCACAGGATGAAAGTATTTGGTTAGTGCAGTAAAATCCCCAAAGAGCTTGGCGCTGGGTGGGTACAGTAGCTTTTTATGGCCCACTGATTTTTTGTTTTATTTGTCCAAAGAGGTTTATACAAACGAAAAAACTAATGCTTATGTTACTATGAGCCTAAAATTAAACTCAGGTGTCTTTAGTAGAATTTAATGGTTATGATTTTTCTACAATACATTAACCCTCGATCTCCACTTTCTGGGTCATTTTAGTCCTTTTGTTAAGAAATGACAAAAAAAGTCTCCTTAGATTTGCTTTAAAACGGTTTTACCACACACAGCGCCAAGCCCTTTGGGTGGATTAAATTTGAAAAACTAATAAAACTAGTGCCCGTTTTTTGGTATTTTTGGTAAGCTGGCACATCTTTCTGTTTTTAAAGATCCCTATTGAAATTGGATGAAAAAACATTCGTAACACCATTTTAAAGCAAATCTAAGAAGACTTTTTTGTCATTTTTTAACAAAAGGACTAAAACTACCAAAAAAGTGGAGATAGAAGTTTAATGTATTCTAGAAAAATTGTACTCATTAAACTCTACTGAAGACATATGAGTTAAATTTTAGGTTCAGTGTAACATAAATATTATTTTTATCGTTTTTTAAACCTCTTTGGACAAATAAAACAACAAATCAGTGGGCCATAAATACCTACTATACCCACCCAGCGCCAAGCCCTTTTGGGATTTTACTGCACTAACCAAATACTGTCATCCTGTGCTGGAAGGGTCCACCCCCAGACCATTATCCTTTATTTGTTGCATACAATCGTAAACAGTTTCCGGCAAATATATCAAAAATTAATTAGACTTTACAATTTTAATTTTTTTGGCATTTTCTACAGACCTGTTTAACTTTCTGCCTGTGAAGACCCCTAGTGAAATTTGATGCAAAAAATAATCCTAGAACATTTTAACCCTTTAAACTCATTTCTTAGTAGACATTTAAGACATTCCTTAAAATAAGGACTAAAATTACCCAAAAACAAGGCAGATAGAGAGTTAATATATTCTAGAAAAATAATCTCCATTAAATTCTACTGGAGATATCTGAGTTCAATTTTAGGCTCAGATTAATATATACTTTATTTTTCTCGACTTTTCTCAAACACTTTTTGGGAAAAAAATAAAAATTTCAGTGGGCCATAAAAATCGACTGTACCCACACAGTGCCAAACCTTTTGGGGGTTTTACTATACAAACCAAATACAATCATCCTCAGCTGGAAGGGTCCACCCCCCAGACTAATATCCTATATTTGTTGCTCACAATCGTAAACAGTGTCTGCCATAAATATGAAAAATGAATTAGACTTTACAATTTTAAATTTTAAGGCATTTTCTGCAGACCGGTCGAACTTTCCGCCAGTGAAGACCCCAAGTGAAATTTGATGAATAAAATATTCGTAGAATATTTTAATCCTTTAAACGCATATCTTATGAGACTTTTGAGTCATTTCTTGGAAAAAGGACTAAAATGACCCCAAAACAGGGCAGATAGAGGGTTAATATATTCTAGAAAAATAATCCCCATCAAATTTTATTATAGACATCTGAGCTCAATTTTAGACTAACAAGGGAAGTATCTCAACCCTTATGAACCGATTTGCCTGAAACTTAAAATATATATAAATGAGACCATTTTAAGGTTGGGGTGTCTCGGCTTATCGGCCATATCGGGGATTTAGGGGTTCAAAAAAGGGGTCAAAAATTGACGAAAAAATCGTTTTTTGGATTTTTCAGCAATTTCTTTCAAAGAAACTATATGATGTTTCCATATGAGAAGAAAGGTTCTTTTAATGCCTATCCAAAGGTGGCATAACCTTGTAAAAATTCGGCTTCGTTAAATATTTTTTTCATGAAAATGTATAAATTTTGGGGGGTATTTATATGAAGACATATAGCTACGATGTCCATATGAATACGAAATAATCTTTATTAAATTTAAGTCGACACGTATTTTTGCTCTAGAGGATATTCCTGTTAGTTCGGGAGTTATCGAAATTTTCCCTGAGGTCCACATTGTTTCATAAGGGGACAACGAAATTTTGAAACACTGATATGGCCGAAAAGCCGAGACACCCCAACCTTAAAATCGTCTCTTTTATGCATATTTTAAGTTTCAGGCAAATCGGTTTATAAGGGTTGAGATACTTCCCTTGTAAGAGTAACATAAACTTTATTTTTTTCGACTTTATTAACCCCCTATTGGAAAAAAAAATAAAATTTCAGTGGCCCATAAAAATCGAATGTACCCACACAGCGCCAAACCCTATGGGGGTTTTACTATACTAACCAAATACTATCATTCTGTCTTGGTTTGGTCCACCACCCAGACCATGACCTTCAAATTGTTGCACAGTGTAATATACGTTTGAAACTAGAGACTAAATGTAGTAAAACTGCATTTACAGTTTTTCATTTCCTGATCCTGCTTCATTTTAAAAGGACTTAGAGGATTACATTTTATAAAATATTTTTTTTAATATTTGTACTTGCCATAGGATGAAAGAGTTGGATCTCCCCTAATTTTCATATTTTGTTTTTTTACATATCAGGAAAAAGTAGACAAGTTACGTCCATTAAAAAATGTGTCCTTCAATATCATTCAAAATTTTTAACAATAAGTATATTTTTTTGATAAAGTTTTCAAATTACTTTATTCACATCCTTTTATCCTGATATGGCAAAATATGAATATGGAAAAATTAGGGGAGATCCTCTTTTTTCTTCTGTCGTCATCCTAAGACAATTAAAAAATATTTCAAAAATATTTTACAAAATGTATCCTTTAAAACTTGGAAGTCCTTTTAAAAGGAAACAGGATCACGAAATGAAAAACTGTAAATGCAGTTGTACTCCATTTAATCTCTACTTTCAGATGTATATCATCCGGGTCATGTTTAATATTGGCTGTCCGACGCACAGTGGATTATATAAGGTGAATGCATCTCATAATTGATTTTTGCAAACGTTTGAAATTAACCATAAAACAAGTTCTATCGTAAAGCTAAGATGTCAAGCAATAATTATTTTCATAAATCATAGTTATTATGTCAACAGAAGTATTCGAAAATGGCGACAGAACACACAACTTTCGACTTTAAAGATTTGGGGAGATAAAATTATACGATATTCAAGTGCGTATTTTTAATATTTCTAATTATTTCTTTTTGGATTGTAATACCATGTTGGTAAGGGTAACTTGTCCAGATTCTATTTTTGTTATGGGCTTTGTATATATTGTTAGCAGAATTGAAATTTTTTCATTTGAAGTATATAATATTTTTTTGCTAACCTACGCAACTTTGACTATGTTTTAACTGTTAGCGCCGTTTTCCTCCAATCTAGTTATAACATAGAATTAAAGTTAAACTTATTATCTAAAAGATATATCAAAACTAGCTGTCTTTTCATGCCTTTAAACAAATGGCATGCAAAAATGTTGACGAACTCTCAAAATAAAAATAAATAAAAATTTAATTATGAATTATTTTCGCTCATTATGCCCTACTCAATTTGCCATTCCGTGTGTAACGCAACGAAATATCGGTCTAGGATCACATAAAATACATATAACATTGATCCATGATCAATTTTAAGATATTCTAGCGATGTCTGTCCGTCTGTCTGTGGAAATCACGATGTAGTCCAAACCAAAAGAGCTAGACCCCGGAAGTTTGACAAAAAAAATTACTTATAACTGGCTAAGTTTGTAAATGGGCAAAATCGGACCTCGGGTTAAACAATTTCCCCTTAAAAAAAAAAAAACAAAAACAACCCCAAAAAACATTTTTTGCATATTTTTTAGCATATTTGTTCAACAATTGAACAATATGTTGATTACTATAAGAATTAAAAAACCTGCGCTTGTCAAAGAGACTAAGAAAAGTATTTTTTTTCCGCCCCCGTTTGGAGGCGTGGCTATAACAATAAATGCTAAAATTGTGTTATTTTTGCGTATTATAATTAATGAGTTTGTAGACATTTATTGCAAAAAGGTAGAGGTAGTCCCCGCCGACAAACCCCCCCACCCCCTTACTCCATTTCCCAAAAAAAAAACAATTTATTTACTTTTTTCACTTTTTGGAGATATTATAAATATCTGTTGCAAAATTCAATTGAAAATAATTAGAAAATATAAAAAATACCTATTTAACTTGTCCTAACATTTTACTTTTATACTTAAAATCAACAAAATATCGAAAATGTATTTTTAATCCTTCACAACTTTAGTTCTCGTCAGTCGATTTGTAAGATTAAAAGCACAAATTAAAGCCTAAAGTCTCACCTATTCAACAAAAAAGACGGCATACAAAAATATTGATCCAATCAAAAGTTACAGATTTTTGATCCGGAAATGACCAAAATTTTCCACTGTGCGACGGTGTAATCGGTCATAATCCCCATTCCCTTTATGGGAATATTCAATCACCAATATCACCAATATTAAGATATTATTCAAACTATAAATTGTTATATTAGAAAGATAAATCAAGCTCGAGGTCACATTTCTTTACTAATCGTCACAATAATATTTGCAAAATAACTATTTATTTGTTTCAATAAAAGTTTGGTAATTATTGCAGGCTAGACGGACACAGTTTTGATCTTTATCAATAGTTCATTGTCAAGACTATTTAGCAAATGGCAATGGTTAGATGCAAAGTATAAAGTTTTGTATCGATAAGTAAATCGACGTAATGTAAATTCCGCTAAAAACAATATGATATTGCTGTAAATTTTTGACAATATAGTCTTACTCTAACCCTTTAAAAAACTCTTACCCAAGGATTAAAATAAAAGTTTGATAGCTTTCGACAATATCAATTGTCGACACCCAGCACTTAATGGGATAAAGAAAAGCAAACAACAATACAATAAAAAAATAAAGCCAAAGTATACAAAACAAATATAAAAATATTTTAAAAATCAATAGCAATTTAAAACAAACAAAAACTATTGAAATACATTTAGTAAAAAATAAAAAAAAAAAATAAAAAAAAATTACGACTACAATAGGAAATATTAATATAAATGCAATGCAGCACGTAGAAAATAGACTATAAATTGAACAAAATACAAAAAAATATAAAATTTATTTCCAAAAAAAAAAAAAAATGCAATACAAAAAATAAATTTAAAACAATACAAATAAAACAAAAAAAAAAAACAAAACTGCCTTTAAAAATCTAAATTATGCAATATTTTTACATAAATTTAAAATTAAATAAATAAAAAAAAATTATAAAAAAGTGATATAAAAAATTTTAAATTTAAAATAAAAAATCAACGCTTTATTTCAACTAAAATTTAAAAAATAAAATAATAAAATTAAAAAATAAAACTTAAAACGGCTTTTTTAACTAAATAAAAATACATTTTTAAACTATAAGGACCAAAAAATTTTTTTTTATAATTAATATTAAAAAAAAAATGCTTTGAAACCAACAACTACCCCCTTTTTATTGAAAAAAAATGGCGTCCAATATATTTAAAATTTAAAAATAAAAATATTAAACATCGATGACTACCCACTTTTAAAAAATATTTTTTTTTTTAAAACTTTTTACTAAAAAAATTTCCAAAAAAATATTTTTTTTAATTAAAAAAAAAAACCTTTCAACAATTTAAAAAAAAATTTAAAAAAAAACAACTCAAACCACAATATTGAAATTTTTAACCTTGCAACCTAACAATGCCTATAAACTCAACAACTACAACAACAACAGCCGTAAAAACAACAACAACAACAAATGTATCATTTTCAAATACTACCAGCAATGTTTTACAAACTACCACTACAACAGCAACACCAGCAACACTTTCTCTACCCAATACTTTGTTAATAGGTCCCCTACACAATATGTCCGTTAATAATGGCGGTGGTGTGGGTGGTGGAGGTGCTAGTATTGGTGCTGGTAATGTTATTTTAACAACAACAAATACATCAAACTCAAATATAGGAGCCAACACCAATAATGGTGCTAGTGAAAATATTATTGTCCCTCAGGCCAATAATACAACTTATATAGCTGTAACACATCAACAATTCCAACAGCATCATCAACAATTGCTGCAACACCAGCAGCAACTACAACACCAGCAACAACAGCAACAACAATCGACAGCTCATAGTACAACGGGTATTGGACCACCCGCTACCTTGACTTCTAATCTATTGGGATTTGTTGGTGGCATTGGTATTGCCAGTACCACAACATCAACTGGACAACCCGTTATAGTCACGGGTATTGCAACTATTGCAAACAATAATCATAATAATAACAACAACAACAATAATAATCCCAATGATAATAACAACAATATGGACAATACAAGTGAAGATTCAAATCCCGTAACAATTTACAGGTATACCAATCATTAATTCAATTGTTTATTGGGTTTCAAAGACGGCCAATAATAAACAAAAGGAAAAGCGTATGAAAAGTGAAATGATAAATAGCAATTAGGATAATTAAAGTAATAGCAGGACAAAAATTAACCTGTTCTAAAGCAAAAATATCGCAGAATGTTTTATCGAAATCTGAGAATTTTTTTATATTATTTTTTAAAGCTCCAAATTTTTTACAATAAAAAATGTGTCAGAATCCGAGATTTTTTCAAATTAAGAAATTTCTCAGAATCTAACATTTTTTTTGCAGATTTTTCTGTGACAAAATATGTCGCAGAAACTAAGAATTTTCTGAACCGAAAAATGTTTTAGAAAGTTAGAATTTTTCAATATAGCAAAATGTCTTTGAGAATCAAGAATTGTTGTATTGAAAACAACAAGAGAAAGTTTCTGGGACCCTTGTAAACCCTTTTTGCCACCTAAAACCAATATTTTTTACTAATTTTGTTTTCTTAGGCTTTTTCTTAACAGGAGAACATCACCCGCCAAATCCTGAGTTACAAAAAGTATCTGTTAAAAATAGTAGCAGTCACAAAAAGTACCAGTTACAAAAAGTACCAGTTACAAAAAGTACCAGTTACAAAAAGTATCACTTACAAAAAGTATCAGTTACAAAAAGTACCAGTTACAAAAAGTACCAGTTACCAAAAAGTACCAGTTACAAAAAGTACCAATTACAAAAAGTACAAATTTCAAAAAGTACCAGTAGGATAAAAATATGTGACAAAATAACATTCTTATACCCTTTTGCCACTTTAAATTCTTAATGTTTCTACATTTTGTTTTCTTCAGTAAGTTTTGTTAAAAATATAAGGAGAACATTTTTACCCCTAGAAATTTTTACCCCCTAGAAATCTGGTTTTCCAACAAATTAGTTCTTTTTAGGAATTTTTGTATCTCGTTTTCAACCTCACATGTTAAACCCTAAGTTTCTACAGTGACAAGTTCAATAGATTTAAAGAGTTCGAAAAAAACATTTTTTCCCCGTCTTTGAAAAAAAAAATTTCAAAAGTGTCCTTTTACGGACTACATATTTTTACAGAAGGAAAAGTCTATGTAATCATTAGTTAATGTAATATAAAAAGTACCCAAGTAACTTTTTCACCCTTTTTTTAAATCTTTACCTAGTTACAAAAAGTACCAGAAACTTAAAGTACCAGTTACAAAAAGTACCATTTACAAAAAGTACCATTTACAAGTACCAATTACAAAAGGTACCAATAACAAAAAGTACCAGTGCGATAAAAAAAAGTACAAAAGAAACATTCTTATACCTTTTGGCCACTTTAGATTCTAAAAATGTATACATTTAGTTTATCTAGGATTTTAAAATCGCTTTAGAAAATCACATACCAATTCTTCAGTAAGTTTTATTAAAAAAATTACGAGAGAATTTTTAACTCCTAGAAATGTGGATTTCCAAAAAATTAGTGCATTTTAGGAGTTTTTGTATCTCGTTTTCAACCTCACATGTTAAACCTAATTTCAGAAGATTTAAAAAATTCGAAAGAACCTTTTTTCCGTCTTTGAAAAAAAAAATCAAAAGTGTTCTTGTAGTACTATTTCTACAGAAGGAAAACTATCTGTGATCATTATTTTAGGTGAAATAAAGTACCAAAGTAAGTTACAAAAATTACAATTTACAAAAAGTACCAAAGTTACAAAAATTACCATTTACAAAAAGTACCAGTTACAAAAAGCACCAGTTACAAAAAGTACCAGTTACAAAAAGCACCAGTTACAAAAAGTACCAATTACAAAAAGTACCAATTACAAAAAGTACCAATTACAAAAAGTACCAATTACAAAAAGTACCAATTAAAAAAAGTACCAATTACAAAAAGTACCAATTACAAAAAGTACCAAATACAAAAAGTACCAATTACAAAAAGTACCAATTACAAAAAGTACCAATTACAAAAAGTACCAATTACAAAATGTAACAATTACAAAAAGTACAAATTACCAAAAGTACTAGTTACAAAAAGTACCAGTACGATAAAAAAAAGTACCAAAATAACATTCTTATACCTTTTGGTCACTTTAGATTCTAAATCTTTATACATTTTGTTTTTCTAGGATTTTTATATCTTTTTAGAAAATCAAATACCAATTCATCAGTAAGTTTTATTAAAAAATTAATAGAGAATTTTTCAATGTTGGCAATCGATACCTTTTCAATACCGTTATCCGTTTCAAAACCCTTTAAATTGAATACCGGTACTAATACCAATATCGAAACTCAGTTTTGGTATCGGATACCGGTATCCAAAAACCTTTTCCTTCGGTACCGGTACGTACCGGTATAGAAACGGTTTTTCCTAAAAAAACATGTTTTTTTTACAAAAAAAAAAAATTAATAGAAAAAAATTAATCCAAAAGCCTTTTCGAAGTCTTATAAAAATCAAAAAATCTTTGGGCACCCACATCGTGGATTAAGTAAAAATTTCCAAAAAAATCATACTTCAACCTATGCGGGAGCGGAAGAAAATTATTGATTTTCATGAAATTTTTTTGAAATCATTTAGACTCTCAATAGAAACTTTCTGAACCCCTTAGTATAGTTTACACTCAAAAAATTATGTCATTAACTGTTTGTAGTTTATTTAAAAAGTTTTCCGTTTAGTCATTTTTAAAAGAAAAAACATTTGTTTGATGTTCAGTTTTTATTAATGACTACATCAGTCCTTTGTTTCAAAAATAACACGCTAAAAAATAAAGACTTTCACTAACATTTAATTTTTAAAGTCATTTATTTTTGTTCTGTAAGTAAAAACTACTGATTATTCTTTTGATTTTTAATGATTTGTGTAAGTATTTTTTTTTAAATTGTTGGTATTTTTTAATGAAATATCATTAGTTTTTACCTACACAAGTCAGTTATTTTTTTGTAGAAAAAAAATTCAAAAAATTATTTATAGAAATATAAAAACATATTTGTATCAAGTGGCTTTGGCACGATGGGTAGAGTGTCTGGCCAGAATGTAGTTGATTGCGGGATCGATTCCCCAAAATTTTATTAAAAAATTTTAAAAAAATATTTCGATAGAAAATTGTATAAAATAACCTACGAAATCATTAATTTTTAATGTTTTCGTAGGTTATTTTTTTGTGATTTGTTGGTAAAAATAACAGAACTATCATTAATTTTTAATGTTTTCGTAGGTTATTTTTTTCGAATTTGTTGGTAAAAAAGAATGAAAAAACCGTAATTTTTTAATGTTTAATGTTATTTATTTTAGAAAATTTTGCCAACAGTAAAAAATAAATGTTGATGTTTTTAAAACAAATGAATAATTACTGGGATGGTTTTCAATTGTTTATTCACTGGTTTTAAATGTGTTTTTCTTTTGTTTTTGCCTACAAAATATTTTGAGTGTAGTTGTTTTGGAGATTTTTATATAATCCGCGATGTGGGTGCCCAAGGATTTTTTTTTTTAATATTTATAGGACTTCGTGGTTCAAAAATTATTAGCAAAACCGTGAATTTCAAATTGGTTTCACTTTTAGTTCACGTGTTGAAAAACGTCAGAAAACTATTTTACAAAGTATTTTTGTCACTCACAAATATTTTTGCAACTAAGCAAAAAAAAACTTACACTCGAAAAAAAATTTACACTAAAAAAAAATGTTGTAATTTTTTTTTTTTCAAAAATGACTAAAAAAAGTTTTTTACTCTAAATAAAATATTTCTAATCAAAATTGTTAATTTTTCACTTTAAACTATCACTTAACTATCACTTTAAAAGGGCACCGTGGATATTCATGGATTCGGATAAGTCGAATTTAACTCTTCTACTTTTTTTACATTTTTTTTACTTTTCTTTAACAAATGAAACATTTTTATGTCAGAATAACTTCAAAGTCCTGCACTTTGATCAAGGGGATAAGAAAATTAAATTTTTTGGCCCGCCCCCTTTTGTAAGTGTGGTCCGGCAACGTCCCCGCCGACCCCCTAAGAAAACGCTGTTTTAATTTTTTTTCACATTTTTAAGGGCATTTTAGCAAAATTGCTAAAAATAATTACGTAAATACGTGTTTTAGGGGCATGTCACAGACTCAATTCCGTTCGGATTTAAAAAAGTGGTTTACTTATAAAACGCAAAACGAATATTATTTTTTTCAGAATGAAATCACTTTCAAAAATCAAAGTGGAATTGAATTGCATAAAAGTGGGTTCATTCCGAAAAAAATATTTGCTTTGCATTTTACGAGTAAACCACTTATTCCACTTCCGAACGGAATTGAGTCTATGACATGGTCCTTAGTATTAAAATTGGAAAAAAATATTTTTTTTAAGTTTTTATGCGTTTTTTATATTTTTAGCATTTTTTTCGATAATACCGGTACGTACCGGTATCGACGTTTCGATATCGGTAATACCGTAACCGATTCAACTCAAATACCGTAATCGATACCGATACCGAAATAAATAAAAAAACGATACCAATACCGATATCGATACCGTTATTCGTTTCGATTGCCAACCTTGGAATTTTTACACCCTAGAAATGTGAATTTCCAAAAAAATAGTTATTTTGAGGATTTTTTTTATCTCGTTTTCAACCTCACATGTTAAACCCTAAGTTTCTACAGTGATAAGTTCAATAGATTTAAAAAGTTCGAAAGAACCTTTTTCCCCGTTTTTGACAAAAAAAAAATCAAAAGTGTTCTTGTAGTACTATTTCTACAGAAGGAAAAGTTTCTGTGATCATTATTTAAGGTCAAATGAAGTACCAAAGTATTTTTTTCACACTTTTGCCGATCCAAATCTTAAGCTAGTTAAAAAAGTACCAGATACAGAAAGTACCAGCTACAAAAAGTACCAGTTACAAAAAGTACCAGTTAAAAAAAGTGGCAGTTACAAAAAGTATCAGTTACAAAAAGTACCAGTTACAAAAAGTACCAGTTACAAAAAGTACCAGTTACAAAAAGTACCAGTTACAAAAAGTACCAGTTACAAAAAGTACCAGTTACAAAAAGTACAGTTACAAAAAGTACCAGTAACAAATAGTACTATTTACAAAAAGTACCAGTTGAAAAAGCACCAGTTACAAAAAGTACCAAATAACTTACCATTTGTTATCCCTTAAAATTTTTCAGAAAATTTTTTTAGGGATTTTTACATTACATGTGAATTGCATTTTTAATCCTTGGTTTTTAACGTGAATTGTTCTGTAGATTTTAAAAGTATCAAAGAAGCCTTTTTCCCCATAAAATAATAATTTTCAGAAGGCTTCTTTTAAGGTATTATTTAAATGGACGATCCAACACGTTGTATCTCAAGTTTGTGAAATCATTATTTAAGGCGATATGAAGTACCAAAGTACCATTTATACACCTTTTTGTCTCATTAGAATTTAAATCTTCGTATTTTTGTTTGTTAGAACTTTTATATTGCTTGAGAAAATTGGTAAAAAAAATTGCATAAATTTTGTTTTCCTAGGCATTTTATTTCGCTTAAGAATAGCACACGCAAAATCTTACGTTATTTATAAAAAGTACCAGCTATAAAAAGTTCTATGTAATAAAAAGTACCAGTTATAAAGAGTACCAGCTATAAAAAGTACCAGTTATAAAAAGTACCACATAAAAAGTATTACATAAAAAGTACCACATAAAAAGTACCACATAAAAAATACCATATAAAAAGAACCACATAAAAAGTACCAGTTATGAAAAATGTCAGTTACAGTATTGGGCAAAACAAAAGCAACAAATTGCATAAAATAATTCAAAGCCAGTTATCTCTACTTCCAAGTTGGATAGGTTAGGTGGTACTGAGTAAATCTTTCATAGTTTTTAATAGGCTTTCAAGGACTCGTAATGAAAAATGTTTAAAAATATTTTTCAGTAAAAAATTAAGCGAAAGGGGAATTTTCCAATTTGAAAGCGTGCAAAACAAAGGCAACAAAATTATAATTTCTCAAATAATTATTTGAGAAATTTCGTTGCTTTTGTTTTGCACAATATTGTATAAAAAGTACCAGTTATAAAAAATATCAGTTATAAAAAGTACCAGTTATAAAAAGTACTATTTACAAAAAGTACTAGTTATAAAAAGTACTAGTCTTAAAAAGTACCAGTTATAAAGAGTACCAGTTATAAAAAGTACCACTTATAAAAGTACCACTTATAAAAAGTACCACTTATAAAAAGTAACACTTATAAAAAGTACCAGTTATAAAAAGCGTCAGTTATAAAAAGCACCAGTTCTAAAAGGTACGAGTTATAAAAAGTACCAGTTATAAAAAGTACCAGTTATAAAATGTACCAGTTATAAAAAGTTCCAGTTATAAAAAATATCAGTTTTTAAAATTTTACAATTTTACCCTTTTTAAATTTTTAAAATGGGAATTTAAAAATATTGAAGAATGTTTATTTGATTGAAAATCTTGCATGTAAACACTTAAGTTTCTAGGGGTATTAGTTCAGTAGATTTAAAAAGTATTAAAGTAACCTTTTTTACCCCTTTAAAAATAAATTTTAAAAACAGTTTAATTACGTTTTTTACTGGAGGATCCTGAAGTAAAATCTCATGTTTCTGCATACATAATTCAAGAAGATGTGACAATTACAAAATGAGTAATATTTTTTTTTATTCCCTTACTCCTTAAAGTGGATATTTCCATAAAATTACCAAAGTTTTTATCCGAAAAAATATTTCAGAATAAGAAAAATGTTTCGGAGATTTATAAAAAAATATATCTCAGAATCTTAAAACTGTTAACAAAAAAAAAAAGTTTTAAAGATAATTTGATATCCTTATAAAAACACAAAAATTTAATTTGTTTAAGCCCCTATGACACTACATTTTTTTTGTATTGATGGAATTTATGTGAACAGTGCAAATATATCACCATAGGAAATCTGGGGGGTAATTATGTAACTTGATAGTCGTCAATCGTATCGTTTCCATCGTTATTCCATTACCATATAGTGTCATTTTATGGTAATAGAATAATGAGCTAACGATGACGATTGACGATTATCAAGTTACATAATTAGCCCCCTGAATAAGTGTGAATAGTAAAAGCAGACTAAAAAAACAGTAAACGTCAAATTTTATTCTTGTGTTATCGATAAATTTGGTTATCAAATGATTGAATGTCAAAAAAAATGTAAAAATTTTACATTTTTTTTTGACATTTACGCATGAATGATATTAAGTGTTGCCAACTTTTCTGTTTTTCATTAAATGAAGCGATTTTTTTGTTTTTTTGACGGTTTTTGGTATTTATTAAGCGGGTTTTTATTTAAATAAAAGTAATCATCACTATTTGTTTGTTTATTTTATGTTTCTTTTTCATTTCTTCTTTTGCTGTTTCATTCTATCAATTAATAAAAAATAAAATACAAAAAAAATGTAGTGTCATAGGGGCTTTAATAAGCTTTACCTCCATTAATATTACAATTAAAGCCATCTCATGACAATTCTCATAATAGTTTAAAAAAATAAAAATCACAAAAAACAACAACAAATAACCCATATTACGAAAAACCTTCCCTAGAGTAACTAAAGTTAATTGCCATTTAACAGGCAACATATGTGTGTGTAAAAACACACACACTCTCACAAAAACATCAAAATGAATTAAACATCGCCATTGCGACAATAATAAACGGATAATCTAAAAAAGTTTTCATTTTTTTTTTTTTATTTCAACAATTTTTACAGTTTAAATGTGAAAATATAAATCTATATACAAAGACACGCACACTTGAACAAACCCAGCAAAAAAAAAACATTACTTAGAACAATGATAAAAAGGACTTCTACTGCTTCTGGAGTAGTGAATATCTACTGAATATCTCATTACATTTTCATATAGTTGTCGCAGCAAGTAAGTAGTTGTTTCAACTCGTTTTTCAGTACATATGAAGTGGTCTTCATACTATTCTATAACTTTGAACTTTTGAGTATACTTATTAACCACTTCATTGCGAATGCATAATATTGTATATTTAAGAAGTGATTAAATACTACACTCAAAAAATTATGTTAGTAAAATCAACTGAAAATGTCAGTTAAAATAACTACTTTGTAAGTTGTTTTGGGGTCAACTACTTTTTCAGTTAAATCAACTAACAATGTTAGTTATTTTAACTGACACAAAACAACTGACTTATGTAGTAAAAACTACTAACATTTGTAGTCAAAACAATAAAAATGTAGTAAAAATAAAATAACAAGCGCGGGTACAAGGGGGAAAGGGGAAATTACCCCCCCCCCCAGACCAAATTTCAAAAAGAAAAAAAAAAAAGAAAGAAAAATGAAGGAAAAGAAAAAAATGAGGAATCGCATACGACTCGTTTTAAATTAAACGACTCGTTTTAGCTCATCATTCTATTACCATATAGTGTCATTTCGTTGTAATGGAATAAATACTAAACGAGTCGTTTAATTTAAAATTAAAAGACGTGTATGAGAATACGGGATTATAGCACATTCGCATTGCTATGGTAAAACACGGTTTAGTTGAAACATTGTTTTATGATTCGTTTAACCATATATTTTGATAGCAAGAAACATTAGCCCTGTTTTCGCGTAACCGTTTATATTTTAACATTAAAATTTAAATTTTTTTTGGCACCACTTTTGTTGAATGTCAAAGTTTATTTAAGCAAACACGGAAAAAAAACATTTTATTTTCAAATGCGAACTTGGCTTCACTTTTTATCGAAATTTAAATTTACTGCCAATAATTATACAAGTTAAAAATAAGCGTGGATAGTTTAAAATTTGTATAGGTAAACGTATATACGGTTATGCGAAAACAGTGCTATTGCTAAAACCGAGTTTATAATGGTCATAAACTTGGATATTACCAAAAAAAAGCTGTAGGAAAAAGCTATAGAAAACAAAAATAAAACCCAATATTCTGAATTTTCATGATATTTCCTTACTATACGTAAGAAGCTTAATATAATTTATAAATACATTCCTTAATTGAATTATTTCATGTAATTTTTAAATATAAACCATTTGTAAAATAACCAATATTTATTAAATAATTATTGATAATTTCCTAATTTTTTAATGGTTTTATAGTGGAGATTTCTTTAGTGAGGAAGTGCATACTAATGTCTATATTTGGAAGTGGTTCAAGCCATAATTTATGACATTATATATCAATTTTTGGAAGTTGTTTAAAAGTATCTCCATTTGAATAATAAATCAGGGGTTAACTGCTTTTTTTGGAGTACTTCAGAAGTGGTTTGATTTGGACTACTTCCCTTATTTTTTGCTGGGAATATAAAGATAGCATATAAAACGGTTCACAGTTTTATACTTTCACATACTATTACTATGATAAACATCCTTAAAAACACATATACATTAACACTTGTGCACCCTCATGGTACACTCAAATGCGCGATAGTGCAGCTCAAGGTCGTGTCATAATGATACACTAATGTTAATTTAGCTATTTTTATGAACGATAAAAAGACAAAGAAAAATAGAAAAAGATTGTTTTTTAAATGGTTAAAATTCTTTGGACACTTTTTTTCTATAGACAAAGTCTTAGATTCTGAGATATTTTTATATAGAAAAACTCTCAGATTCTATGTCATTTTTCATGCCGAAAAATAGTCAGATTCTAAGAAATGTTTTACCTCTGCGAATTTTTCTAGGGAAAAAATTTCTCAGATTCTTAGATTTTTCCTGTAGAAAAAATGTCTCAGAATCTAAGAATTTTTCTATAGAAAAAATATCTCAGAATCTGAGATTTTTTCTATAGAAAAAATGTCTCAGAATCTGAGATTTTTTCTATATAAAAAATTTCTCAGAATCTTAGAATTTTTCTATAGAAAAAATGGCTCAGAATCTAAGAGTTTTTCAATAGAAAAAATATTTCAGATTCTGAGATATCCCCTTGACTTATGTATCCAGAAACCAGAGATTTTACTTTAGGATTCTTTAGAAAAAAAATTTAACACTTTTGCAAATTTCCTTTTCAAAAGGGGTAAAAAACTTTGCTACTTCAAGAATTTACTGAACTAATTTATAAAATTTTTAAAAGGTTAAAAAGTGTAAACCTGTAATAAGTAGGGATGTGATTTCCATGCACCTGCATGTTTTTTGTCGATAGTCTAAAAATGATATCGTCCAATTTTCTTTCCGAATCAAGAAAATTTGCGTTAAAATTGCATTGATTTGTTTTTGCATATTTTATGCATATTTCTAACTCTTAAGTGCATATTTTTGCATATTTTGGCAGAAATTGTGCTCGATTCGGGAGTACTCTTTCGCCATTCACCTACTTTTTAAAAATTTGATATCCTTTCGAATTTTACCATTTTTTAAATTGTTTTTCTTGTAAAAATATTTAAGATATTAACTAGAATTTTAATTTTAACAAGAAACAATTTTAAAATCATAAAATTCAGAAAATTCAGAAAAATCAGAAAAATATCAAATTTTTAAATATTTGATGAATGGTGAAAGAGTACTTCCGAATCGAGCACATTATCAAAAACACAAATTGAAATTTATTTGTTTCAAAACCCGAGTAAAAATATTCTGATATAATCATATATAATTTGATACAATCTTATATGAGTTAATATGCTTCCGTATAAATTTATATAAACTTATATCTATCACCTTGCTACGGTTGATCCGCTTTATATGGTTAGATATTGCTCCATATATGATTAGATTCGTATTTTGCTCATCAAATTATATAAAAATAGATATTATAAGATTAATTTGATATAATTATATTTGACCAAATTCCGGATCAAATTGCATCAATTTTTATATTTTTTGATATAAAGTAAAACAATTAGATATTATTTGATACAACCATTTTACGGATCAAATTAGATCTATTTAGTAAAGTTAGCATAATATTTTTACTAGGGTGGTACTTTTTATAACTGGTACTTTTTATAACTGGTACTTTTATTAACTGGTAATTTTTATAACTGGTACTTTTTATAACTGGTACTTTTTATAACTGGTACTTTTTAAAACTGGTACTTTTTATTACTGGTACTTTTTATAACTGGTACATTTTATAACTGGTACTTTTTATAACAAGTACTTTTTATAGCTGGTACTTTTTATAACTGATACTTTTTATGACTGGTACTTGTTATAAATGGTACTTTTTATAAATGGTACTTTTTATAACTGTTACTTTTTTATAACTGGTAATTTTTTTAACTGTCTTACCTTTGCGAATTTTTCTACAGAGAAAATATCTCAGAATTTAAGCATTTTTCTATAGTAAAATTTATTAGATCTTATAATTTTTCTGTTGAAAAAATGTCTCAGAATCTGAGAATTTTTTTATAAAAAAAATGTCAGAATCTAAGAATTTTTCTAAAAAAAAAATGTCTCAGAATCAAAGAATTTTTCTGCAGAAAAATAAAAAAAATATTTCAGCATCTGAGAATTTTTCTATAGAAGAAATGTTTCAGTCTGAAAATTTTTTTATTGAAAAATTGTATTAGAATCTGAATTTTTTTCTTTACAAAAAATGTTTCAGAATCTGAGAATTTTTCTTCAGAAAAAATTTTCAAAATCTGAGAATTTTTATATAGCAAAAATTCTGAGACATTTTTCTTATAGAAAAATTATAAAAAAATTCTCAGATTCGAACACATTTTTCTTACAGAAAAATTGTCTGATTCTAAGACATTTTTCCAACCCGAGTAAAAAAGTTTTTGATATAATTATATATAATTTGATAAAATTATATCAAATTATATATAATTATATAAAATTATATAAAGAGGTAAAATTTTCCAAAAAGTTGGATAAAATTATATAAAATTATATATAATTTGATAAAATTATATATAATTATATCCAGGATTTGATGGATATAATTATATAAAATTATATCAAATTATATATAATTTTATAAAATTTGATAAAATGTTATCAAATTATATATAATTTGATATAATTTTATATAATTATATCCACCAAATCCTGGATATAATTATATATAATTTTATCAAATTATATATAATCCCAGCAAAAAAATATCGAAGTGGTGCAAAAAGAATAAGTGATTCACTACATACATAGTAGCTATATGTGCCGATCTTCATATTCCATAAGAAGTACTTTTATAAGCACTTCCAAAACTGCTAAAAAAATGCCAATAATAACAACTTTCACCAGTTCTTTCCTCAATGATTTAGAAGTATCATTTTCATATGTGTTTACAAATGCAATTGAAAAGTACAAATTTGTGGCACTTAAGTATTGGATTTGTTTTGTTGAATATTTTTTTTTATAATTTTCTCTGATTTAATAAAAATCTAAATTTTATAAATGAATTAACTTGATATGCCGCAAAAGCGAATTTGTTATGTAAATAATGTTATAAAAAATAACAGTTTCCAGATTTTTGTTAAAATTACAAAATGACTCAAGAAGTGCTAAAAAGATAACAAAAAACTGTTAGCCCTTAAAAAAGACAAGGGTTAAATATAACCAAAAAAGAGCTAAGTTGGTATTGCCGTTTAAAGGTATACAAACTCTTCTAAAAATATACGATATCTGATTTAAAATGAGAGAATTACTTTTTTTATCTCTTCATTTTATTTATTGGATGTTTTTTTTTAACTACATGTATAAAAACATTTTTTTTATATAATTTTTGGAGTTGTTTTGTAAATTATGTACAAAAAAAACAATAAAAAGTTTCCAGATTATGGTAAAAATTATCAAATGACTTAAAAAGTGCTTAAAGGGCTAAAAAAGATGGTAGCCTTTAAAAAAAAGGGCTTTTGTGGCTATAGCCACAAAATGACTAAGTTGGTACCGCTGTTGAAAGGTATAAAAACTCTTCTAAACATTAGGGTATTCAATTAATCGAGGTTTTGGTTTAATCGGCTAATCGGGCAAATAATTAATCGGGGTTGAGATTTTATCGGTTAATAATCGGATAAATTTGAATTATTCGGTTAACCGAATAATAAAAATTTTAATTGAATATTAAACTAAGAACTCTATGTACTTTTAAGAATTTTATTAATTTTATTTAAAATAAATCTTTATCCGATATGGCGAAGCTCTATAATGTTAGCCCAAATAAAGATTTTTTGTATGGCACCCTGAAAATTTACCCTAAAATTGATACCCAAATTGATGCCGGGCTTAGATGCACCTCTAATAGAGTTTCGAATTCGGTACTATTATATATCAACAAGACAAATTGGTTGGTTTTCAAATTTGTTTTCTTTTATTTTTTAGGGCCGAAATTGCAATAATTTTATCGGTCGATATCTCCGTAATGAAAAAAGATATCTTAAGGATTGCAAAAGTAATTTGAAGAATAAGTGAAGTATTTTTAGATGTGCTGAACTAATTATACATCATAAAATAATTCTCGGTTTTATAAGGTCCCGAACATTGCGAATATCTGAGTTTATGCAGTACTGTCAATCGAAAATCTAAATATCTCAAAATAAGATAAATCACTTCTAAGGCCAGATTCGGATTAAGCGCATGAAAAACTATTAGAAAAATATATACATCCACATTTAATTAATAATTCCTATTAGCTAAACTGAATTATTAAAAACATCGATTTAATCTTAACAATTTCAAGTCTAAATATTACATAATAAATATTATACATTGTTAAAAATATCGTTTTGGTTTTAATTATTATTAGTGTTAATACTAAAAAAAATACTCTTAAAATCAATCCCAAAAAGTCATGAAATATGTACCTATCAAAAAGTGATGAAAAAAATCACTTCTAAATCACCACATAAAAATTACATAATCACATCCAAAATGCCAAGAAATATATACTTCCAAAGAAGTGATGAAAAAAGCACTTTCAAAAGGTCAAGTTATATTAACATGCCGATCACTACTTCAGAAGTTGTGATAAAAATGTTAATATATATGTACATACTAAACACTAGTGATATTGTGTGTCACGCCCATATAAAATTCATCAGTGTTTCAGCTGAAGAAGAAGTACATCTGGTTCATAAGTTGTGGTGAATTTTGTAGTGAATGGTAAGCTCTTTTTTTGCTGGGATTTTATATAATTTTATCCAACTTTTTGGAAAATTTTACGTCTTTATATAATTTTATATAATTATATATAATTTGATATAATTTTATCAAATTATATATAATTATATAAAAACTTTTTTACTCGGGAATAGAAAGATTTTAAAATTCTAAGAAATTTTGCAACACTTTGCTAATGATCCCAGAAACTTGAGGTTTGACTTGTAGGATCCTTCAGTAAAAAAAAGGAAGAAAATTAATACAAAAATATTAGGATTTAACATGCAAGATTTACAAACAATATAAATATTCCTTAAAAAAATCTACTGAACTAATCACCATAGAAACTAAGAATTTACCATGATTCATAACGACATTAATGTTCTACTAAAAAAACTAAAATTAATTTTTGGAATATTCCCATTTTTAAGGGGTAAACGAAGTTAAAAATGGTACTTTTATAACTGGTACTTTTTATTACTTATACTTTTTATAACTGGTATTTTTTAACTGGTACTTTTTATAACTGATACTTTTTATAAGTGGTACTTTATATCACAGGTAATTTTTATAACGCGTACTTTAAAAAAACTGGTCGTTTTATAAACGGTAGTTTTTATAAGCTTTTTATAGTTGTTAATTTTTATAACTGGTACATTTTATAATTGCAACTTTTTATAACTGGAACTTTTTATAGCTGGTACTTTTAATAACTTGCACTTTTTATAACTGATACTTTTTTATAACTTTTTATAACTGGTCCATTTTGTAACTGGTCCATTTTGTAGCCGGTACTTCTTATAACTGTTTTTTTTTTTATAACTGGTCGTTTTTATAACTTGTACTTTTTATAACTTGTACCTTTCATAACTGGTACTTTTTATAACTGATACTTTTTATAACTGTTACTTTTTATAATTGGTTCTTTTTCTAAAATTCTTAGAACTTTTTTTGTAAAGTTGACAACACTGTTATGATGCTTTACACACAAAAAAATAAAAGTAGAAATTCAAAAACAACAAAAAAAAAACACAAAACTATAACAACCCAACACAACTAATTAACATCATCATAGTCATAGTCGTCATTATCATCCAACTTTTAATTATAATTGGAATTGGTGTCTGTAATGAAATGTATACGGGTGGGTGGTATTCTATGTATATTCGGTGTATAAGTAGCACGACAACTGTTTTTATATGCATTTGTTTATTTGTGTTTGTAACTCTTTAAGTGTGTCTGTAAACATACCAATACAGACAGCCATATAAACTTTAGCAAATATTGGCATAATTTTTAACAAACTAATAAAAACGTTTATATTTTTTTTTTGTTTATTTTAGTTGGTAATTTTTTTGAAGGTAAAATAATGTTATACAATGACAAGTTTTTATTTTTTTGTTTTAGAAAACTGTTTGGATTTTAATTAACTAAAATGTAACCACATTGTTACGTTATGATTGAAAGTTTAAGAGGCGTTATTATGTAAGTGCCCAGCTAAAAATTAAAATAAGGCTTATCAAACACACCCCTCTTCAATCAGATTTAGGTTGTGTAAAATGGTGATAAAATCGGGTAATAGCATTTCGCGCCTCTTTATTTAGAACTTAAAAAATCGTAAACACGAAAATCCCAGCTGATCCTGTTTTCGAGTTATAGCTAAATATCTGCACTGTTCAACAACAAAAACTTCCCATTGAAATATTTAACTCATTCTTATACACCATTTACAGATGTAATTCGTAAAAGATCAATTGTAATTCGAAGATTTCATTTGTAATTCGAAGATTTCATTTGTAATTCGAAGATTCTACTTTTAATGCGAAGATTCCATTTGCACCTCGAATATTCCAATTGTAATTCATAAAAGATCACTTGTAATTCGTAAAAGATTAATTGTAATTCGTAAAAGATCAATTGTAATTCGTTAAAGATCAATTGTAATTCGTTAAAGGTCCATTGTAATTCGAAAAAGATCAAGTGTAATTCGTAAAAGATCAATTGTAATTTGAAAAAGATCAATTGTAATTCGAAAAACAATTGATTGATCTTTTATGAACTACAATTGATATTTTTCGAATTACAATTGATCTTTTACGAATTACAAAAAAAGATCAATTGTAATTCGAAAACATCATTTGTAATGCGTAAAAGATCAATTGTAATTCGAAAAAAATCAATTGTAATTCGTAAAAGATCAATTGTAATTCGAAAAAGATCAATTGTTAATCGTTAAAGATCTTTTACGAATTACAATTGATCTTTTACGAATTACAATTGATCTTTTACGAATTACAATTGATCTTTTTCGAATTACAATTGATCTTTTACGAATTAAAATTGATCTTTTACGAATTACAATTAGAATCTTCGAATTACAATTGGAGTATTCGAATTACAAATGGAATCTTCGAATGACAAACGTAGTCTTCGAATTACAATTGATATTTTACGAATAACATCTGTAAATGGTGTAGATTTTGCTCTCCTGATTCCAAATCATCCATCAAATTTTTTCTAGCACGTACGTTAAAAAATCAAAAAATAAATAGTTTATCACTTTTTGGGGTCCAATGTTACGTTGCCTCCAACAAATAGGACTTGATTTAATATAAATTGGATCTTCTAATTTAAAACTGCAATCCAAATTTTTCTAGAATGGTCCGTTTTTAAACGTGATTATCTTGAAAGCATGCTAAAAAAAAATTTGGATTGCAGTTTTGGAATCATGAGTTCCATTTTATATGAAATAAATTCCTATTTTTTAGGAAGAAAGTGCGATATTATTGGTTTTATACTTTTTAACAGCGAATATCTCACAAACGTTTTGTGCTAGACAAATTTTGATGACATGAGCATGGCTCGTTTTTTGGGATTTGCTCTCTGATCAAATTCCAATACTTCGATATTACAATATTACTTCGATCGGAGTTTATCTTTTGTCCTCACTTTGAGCCTCAAAATTGGGATTTTTGCAAAAAAAAAGGACTTTAAAAAAAATTAATAATTAAAAGTTTTTTTATTAAAATTAATTAAAAACTATTTTTGTATAATATTTGATCGTAAATAATTAAATATTAAATTTAAAAATTTTACGGTATCATTAACCCGTTCAAACTTGATACCAAAAAAGTGGAATGATTTTGGGGGGTTCTAAAAACGCCTTTTTTTAAATTTAAAAATTTTATTAAAAAAAAATTTAAATATATAATATTTTTTTGCTAAATTCACACCTTGGAGAACACCTTGGAGAAGAAAAACGTAGCATGTGGCGGATATCCGTCGGGCTACTTTTCGTGTATCGCGGAGGAAAATTAGCGGATTTCAAGGAAATGTTGGTTTTATCAATAATTTGGCTTAATAAAATTTTATACATTCCATTTTTTGAAATTTAACCCTTTTTTGGTGTCGTGGCATTCTATTGGATAACTGTAAGTCTGTCATGAAATCTTACCGATGTAGGACGTCTTTAACCCACATTGCCTGAGGGTCAAAAATGACACTCGCAGACGACAACAAAAGTTTAGAGCTTTTATCTTGTGATATAAACAAATTTAAAATGGCTTCTGTGTTTTTTACCCCAACTATAATTTCGTAGTGGTATATTACAGGGATGGAATTGTTGATACAAATGTACTTTTTTTGATACTATTTAATGTTGAAAAATACGTTGATACGCCCGCGGCTAATTTGATACATTTTTAAATTGAACAAATTTTAATTCATTTTTTATTGAAATTTTTTTCTTGCATTATTTTTTCCCCCATTTTCTACTAATTGAAATATGGTTATTCGTGGAGAAACTATTTTTCTTAAAAGAGTTTTATTTATGTTGGTGTATGGTCTAATGCAGCGGTTACCAACCTTTTTGGCTCGCGTACCCCTAATTTTAAAATTTTTCAGCCACGTACCCCCTTACGAGTTTTTTGTTTTCGTTAATAAACTTTAAATATAAATAAGATTTAATTTTGAAATTTTTGATCTGCGGGTATTATACTTTTTTTGAAGGATTTAGGGGAGATCAAAATTTGGAAAATTGTTCGCTCGGATTTTGAGCTGATTTTTCTGCAGAGCGAAAACGGCTGAAAATATTGTAAATCTGATTTTACCAGTCAATTCTACACCAAAAATTAAACAACGGACGTTTTTTGAACTCTTAAAAAAGGTTCCAAAAACCCATCACAGGGTGTGGAAATATAAGTTTTTAATTTTTTTAAATGTTTTTTTAATACGAGGGCAGATCAATAATTCCGTGACTTTTCGAATGACACCCTCGGAAATACAATGAAAGAGCATTTTGAGCTCAACAAAATGGTACCAAAATTTCCACTCTATTACAACCCGTCTCAAAATGCCTAAAAACACGTTTTTTGAGAA
This sequence comes from Pegoplata infirma, assembly GCA_963921195.1. Taxonomy (NCBI): domain Eukaryota; kingdom Metazoa; phylum Arthropoda; class Insecta; order Diptera; family Anthomyiidae; genus Pegoplata; species Pegoplata infirma. Next base: position 130,082,749 of record OY992540.1, on the reverse strand, counting down.
CTTTGACATAAATTTGCTCAAAAACCTGAAAACATAGAAAAATTTGGGAACCACATTCGGAATCAGCATCGAAAGGTTAATCGAAAACAAGTGGTCAAATCTCAAAATATCATCCAAAAATTTCGTAAAGAATGCTCTCTTAATTGATTCGGAACCAGCATTGAAAGGTTAATCTAAAACGAATGTTCAAATTACTAAAATTTTGCGTACCCCCGCGGACAGTTTCGCGTACCCCCTAGTGGTACGCGTACCATAGGTTGGTAACCGCTGGTCTAATGAATACCATGTATGATCTTATGACTTTTCACTTATTCCCTAGGAATAATTTTTGTCTTAAGTTATATTTTCATATCTCTCATAGTTTTCGAGATAAGCTTAAAACGCTATTTTTCCAAAAACGGCTCTTGCAAGGATTTTAATTTTCGTCGAAATATAGTAGTGGGGCACCCCAGATTCATAATCAACAAAGAACTTAACGGTGTTCGCAACTTAAGGTTAAAGTTGGTTCGGCCGGGGGTGTTTTTTTTAATAAATTTGTTTTTTACCGGAACAAATGTCAAATCTCATTTTTATAATACATTCATGAATTTTTAGTACCTGTTTCGTTTATAATTACTATTTTTTGTTGTTTTAAATAAAAAAAAGTACCTTGAGGGTCAAAAAAGTACAATTTAAAATCATTTTTGATACCAAATCAAAATTGCCATATTTCATCCCTGATTCAGAGACATTATTCTTATAGAAAAAGAGATTTTTACAATAGAAAAACTCTCAGATTTTGAAAATTTTTTCTATACAAAAAGTCTTAGCTTGTGTCTCTGAGACATTTTTCCTATATACAAAATCTACGATTTTGAGATAATTTTTCTTAAGAAAAGTTCGTTGATTCTAAAACATTTTTCGTGACATTTGAGACATTTTCCTAGATTGTAAGAAAATTTCTCAGATTCAGAGACATTATTCCTATGGAAACTTCTCAGATTCTAAAACATTTTTCATATAGAAAAGCTTCAGATTCTAAGAATTTTTTGTAGAAAAAATCTTAGATTTTAAGACATTTTTCAGAATCAGAGACATTATTCCTATAGAAAGTTCTCAGATTCCGAAATATTTTTTTTTCATATAGAAAAGCCTCAGATTCTGAAACATTTTTCATATAGAAAAGCCTCAGATTCTCACAATTTTTTTTAGAAAAAGTTTCAGATTCTGAGACATTTTTCCTAAAGAAAAAGTCTAAGATTCTGCGGAAAAGGCTAATATTTTAAGGCATTATTCATATAAAAAAAGTCTTAGATTCTGAGAAATTTTTTTGACTACATTTTACTTTGACTACATTTTATTTACAATTAGGTCCATTTTTTGTGTACATAAAACTTTAGGTTCTAAGATATTTTTTTATTAGAATCTTAAGTTGAAAAATTTCAAATTCTAAGAAAAAATTTTCAGATTTTGAGATTTTTTTAACAGAAAAATTTTCAGTTTCAAAACATTTTTCTTCAAAAAAATTTTAGATTCTTAAATGTTTTTCTATTTTTTTAAAGATTTTTAATATTGTACTTGTTATTTGATACCAAATCCTGAAATTTGTGAAATCATCCTGTATATGCCACTGCCACTGAATAAAAACTATTGGACATTTTTTTAAATTTTTAATGTTTGAACTTGGAAAAAATTGGTTTGGAAATATTTTTAAAAAATGTTCTAAAAAATGTCTATAAATAATTTACTCAATCTGGACGCCATTAAGCTTAAATTAAAGTTTTATAAATTACCTACATAACTAGGGTTGCCAGAAATTTATTTTCAAAAAGCGGGACAAACACAAAAAAATTACAAAAATGGCGGGATTTTAAAAATTTTGGCGGGACAAAAGTAGTGCATAATATCGTCCATTTTACTTTTTCCCCAATATATCGTCGGTGCGCCAACCAAAAGCGTTATGTGTTTTTCAAAATTTTTTGAAGGGGCTTACAAATCAGCTTTATTTTGACCCTTCGCGGTGCTTTAACACAATATGTATTTCTTTCATTAACATTTAAATAATATTGCATATTTTCTATTTACATTAATTTGAATTTTAAAAAACAGCACAAAAGTACCAAATTTAGCCGTTATTAAAGTCTCTTCAAAAAATTGTAAAATACACATAGCGGTTCTGGTTGGCGCACCGACGATATGTATTTCCCTTTTTATTCTACATGTAGACAAAAAACTCTGAGGAAAAATTTGTTAAACAACTTTCAATTTGAATTATCACACTTTTAGCATATTTTTGAAAAAAAAACTGAAAATTTTCGTAAAAAAAATTGCAATCGCTTTTTTATAAGTTTTAGATAAAATGTATACTTTTTTCAAAAGTCTTCTTAACATAAAAAAATACATTTTAGATGTTTAAATCATGGTTGGCAACCGATACCCACCTAGAATAACGGTATTTGGCTATTGTACCTCAACCAATAAAGATAAGAACATTTTCAAAAGCAATTATAAAAGCTGATGAAATTTCTAATACTTTAAATGTGTCACTTCGTGTTTCTACCGGTTCGTTTTCGAAATATAGGTCAATACCTTTATAAAACCGTTTGAAACGGTATTATAACGGTATTGGCCTATATAACTAAAACGAACCGGTAGAGACACGAAGTGACACGTTTAAAATACTAGAAATTTCATCAGCTTTCATAATCGCTTTTAAAAATGTCCATATCTTTATTGGTTGCGCTACAATAGGCAAATACCGTTATTCCAGGTGGGTATCGGTTGCCAACCCTGGTTTAAATTGTTTATCTGAAATCAGCAGATTTTTCTGCAAAAATCAGCAGATTTTTCTGCTGTCTTTGCAAAATAAACAGCATTGGGCTCAATATGGGTTTATTTTCAGCAGATTTTTCTGCTGATTGGACAGAGGTAGTATTTTAAGTGTATGAACGAAAATGGTGAACTCTATTCCTCCCGCTTAAGCTCTATAGCACTATGGAAACTTATATTCACTTCTGTATCAATAACAATTTTTAATGAAGCAGTACATTTTTCTACTGATTGCTGAAATCAGAAAATTTCTTCTCCTTATTTTCTGACGCTTAAAAAAAGCGGGAATTTGGAATCCCGCGCGGGACGCGGGAATCGATGTCACAAAGCGGGACAATCCCGCCAAATGCGGGACGTCTGGCAACCCTATACATAACATTTTTCAAAATAATACTCGTTTGATAATAATAACGTTTAGTATTATTAGCTTTGTCTTTAACAAAATGCATCTACAATAAAAAAGTTTCTAATGTATTGTCGCCCACTGTATGTTGTATTAAATTTTTTTTCGTATACCATTTTCGTGATATATAGCATAAATCCTAAAAAATATTTTTGCACTAGGTGGCAGCACTGTCACCAAAATTTGGCAAAATGAGAATCAAAAAATTTCGTGAATGACGACTCCTAGTAAAATTTTATGTATTTTACCCTTTTTTATTCCTTATACATTTTTTTATTTATAAAAAAAAAAAAAAATGAAATAATTAGATTTTTTGAGCTCAAGGCAAAAAAAAAAAAAATCTAATTATTTCATTAAAATTTGAAAGGTCGAATATTAACAACTATAATTAAAAAAAAAAAAAATTATAAAATTTAATCCTCTAAGATTTTGAAGTCATTTTAAAAGGACACAGGATCACGACAAGAAAAACTGTAAATGCAGTCTTACTAAATTTAGTATCTTGTTTCGAACGTAGATTATCCTGTTTGTGTTTAAAGACTTTTTTATTTTTGTCGGACGGTGTTATCAATGAACTATCATTTAAAAAAATGCTGTAAAGGAAAATTTCTAAGCTTTAATTTAAGCTTGCTAGCGTCCAGATTGAGCAAATAATGAATGAGATACGAGGGACGCGCTGGAAAATTAAATTATTTGTAGACGTTTTTAAGAAAATTTTTAAAAAATATTTCCAAGTTGATTTTTTTCCAGTTCAAACATTAAAAATTTTAAAAATAGTACAATAGTTTAAATTCAGTTATCATATCATTTTTCCAACGACCTAAACAAAAATCAATAACGACAATAAAAAAAAAAAAGTAAAAAAGTTAAATTCAGCCTTGCCGAATGTATTGATACCCTCTACAATTTCAAAAAGATTATTGCAAAAAACTTTATTTAAAAGTAAAATACTTTTAAAAAAAAATTTTAAAAAAAATTTCCGCAAAAAAAAATTGGTAAAAAAAAATCCGCGATTTTTTTCTTTATTTTTCAAAAAATATGTTCGTACTTGTTTAAATACCACTTTGTGTTCAATAATGTTCACATGCTATGTTCACAGCAGCCGAATTAAAGCATTTTGTATTTTTAGGTTATGTTGAATGTAACATACCAAAATTTTTTAGGTGTCCTTACATTTCCGTTCATAACTTTTGAACCGCTGAACCGATATTACTTAAATGCAATACCAAACTGCTCGGAAGAACTTTAAATAAACGTGTTAAGTTTCAGGCATCTCCCTGTAATATTTTGGCCGTGATCAGCATTTCTACAGACAGACGGGCAGACAGACAGACGGGCATCGCTAGAATGTCGTAAAATCGATCGGGGATCATGAATATATATACTTTATGGGGTCCTAGACCGATATTTCAATGAGTTATAAACGGAATGAGATACTTATATATACCCTCTAACACTAAGTGGAGGGTATAAACAATTTTTGTTATTAAAAATTTTGTTTTCGGACAAAAAAAATTACTTTTTCTCAAAAGTTTCCACTTTCATTTTTTGTAGCAGGTAAATTATAAAATAATGCCACATATGTATTTTACAATCTAGCAAGCCAAGTATATTTAACTTTAAAAAAAAATAATGAAAGCGCTACTAAGTATTTTATTTAAATAATTATAATACAAAGTACAATGTTGCACGCAAAATTTGGTGAAACTAGAAAGTAGCTTAAATAAAGGGTAAGGCTGAGAATTCTGTGACTTTTTTCGACTTTTTTCTATCAAAAAAGTTTTTAGATTCAGAAACATTTTAATACTATAGAATAATTCTCAGATTCTGTGACATTTTTGCTATACTCAAAATAATAACTCTGTAAAATACTCTGTAAAATGACTGTAATCTCAATCCAACAGATTTTTTACAGAGTCTTCTGTCAAAATACAGATTTAAAGAAAACACTTTGTATTTTGTTGTGACAAAAAAACAAAGTTACATCTGTTATATTACATTCAACTTTGTAATCTTAATTTTACGGATAATTAACAGAGTTTTCTGCTAAAATACAGATTTTAGCAAAATACTCTGTAATTTCTATAACCAAAAAACTAAGTTTTATCTGTATTTTTACTTATTTCTGGGTAATCTTAATTTCATAGTTCAAAAATCTTATAAAAATTTTACAAAATAACATGTATTTTACTAAACTCTGTAAATTTACAGAGTTTTTTTCTGTAAAATTTTGGTTGCATCATTTTACAAATATATGTAAATTTACAGAGTTTTTATTTGCAAAATGGTTTTTATTTAACCAATATTTTAGAAACTCGGTAAATTAACATTTTTTTTTGTCAAAATCATTTTACAGAGTTTATTAGTAAAATTACCAAGAAATGTTGCTAGCTGGAAAAGTATGGTGTATTCTGTTAAATTAGCAGAGCTTTTCTGTAATTTAACAGAGTTATTATTTTGAGTGTATAGAAAAATGCTCAGATTCTATTTTTTCCCCTGTAGAAAAATTTCCAGATTCTAAGAAAGAAAAATTCTCAGATTCTGAATATTTTTTTATAGAAAAATTCGGAAAAATTTTCTTTTTTCACAAAAAAAATCAGATTTTAACACATATTGTCCTACAGAAAAATTATCACATTCTAAAAAATTTGTTTGTGTAAAAATATGACTCCTGTCTTTAACTTTTCAAACAAACCTCGTACTTTTGTATTTAAATATGTTAATTTCTTTGTAAATTGTGGACTGTACATGATGTTCGTGCAAATAGTTTGTTGCTGGCTGTAGATTTTCTTTTTTTTACATTTTCAGAGATTTTCAGTTAATTTACATAATAAATGTTACGCAAAGCATATTCCTTTACCAACCACAGCAGAAAAAAAATTCCAGCAACAATTTGCTGACAGTAAGGATTTTGTAATATACATAGTGAAAATCCTACTGATTATAGTTATTTTTTTTTAACTAAAAACAAAGAATGCAAGGATGTGTGGATTTTATTGCTTTTTTTAATAATTATTTAAGCAAATATTTTTTTAAGGATAATAAATTTTGAGAATTTTTTCAAAAGAAAAAATGTTTTTAAATTTGAGAAAAAAAATCGTTCAGAATCTGATAACTTTTCCTAGGAATAGTTTTCTATAGTTTAAAAAAATAACTTTTGAAAATGGCAACACCTAACAATTTTTGTCTACAAAATTTGGATCATGTCTGGCAATGTTGCAAAATAAGTACAAAGGTCAGAATTGCTGAAGGAGAGGAAAAGAATAATGATTATTAGAAAAAGAGTTTATTCACGCACATTACAACTACAACTCTTCTGTACGAAAAAACACTAGCAACAACGGTATGTGAATTCTTTTTAACGTCTATGACCAAGTAGAGTGGCAAGTAGAGTGGCATTTTATCTTCAACTTCTGATTTTCACAAGTGTCCGGGTAAATTTTTATTCTAGTGGACCTACAAAAATTGTGGTACGATCAAAGTTTTGGATTCTAAAAAATTAAAAAGAAATATTTAAAATTTTGTGTCGCGACACATCACACTTATTAATTTTGATGCGCTGAACACAAATATTAAAAAAAATTTAAAATCGGTCAAACGGTTTTCGAGATATCGCTATTTGAGTTTTGTCAAAAATGGCGGCTTTTTCCCACGTTCAAGAAATTTTTTAAAAAAATCTCAAAATTTCTTTCCCTTAACCCTTTCATAGAGCTTGACACAACCTTTTATTTAAACATAACTTGGGACAAATTCGATAATTTTAACTTGCGCCCTTTAATCAAAGTTTAGCTTTTTTACCTATTTTTTTACCAAAAACTCCAAACTTTGATCGAAGGGCACCATGGGTAAAAATAGTCCGGTTTTGCTTAAATTAGGGTAAAATTCATTCGTCTCCAGCTCTATAAAATAGTTAACGGAAACAAAATTTTGAGATTTTTTTAAAAAATTTGTTCAACGTAGAAAAAACCGACATTTTTGGAAATTTTAGACAAATTTTAAATGGCGATTACTCCAAAACCGCTAGACCGATTTCAGATATTTTTTGATATTCGCATGCAAAAATTAATAAAAATAATATATTTTTTATTTTTTATTAGTCAAAAATTTCAAATTTTCGTGGAAATTGTCCAAAAATTATCGGATTTGGCTCAAACTAAGTTTAAATAAAAGATTGTTTCAAGCTTTATGAAAGAGTCAGGGGTAAGAAATTTTCAGATTTTGTTGAAAAAATTTCTAGAACGTAGGAAAAAACCGTAATTTTTGTCAAATTTGAAATAGCGATATCTCGAAAACCCTTCAACCAATGGTAAAATTTTTTTAATATTCGTGTTAATAAGTATGTTGTGTCACATCCCGAGTAAAAATTTTCTGAAATAATCATATATAATTTGATACAATCTTATATGAGTTAATATGCTTCCGTATAAATTTATATAAAATTATATCTATCACCTTGATACGGTTGATCCACTTTATATGGTTAGATATTGCTCCATATATGATTAGATTCGTATTTTGGTTTTGCTTTTATATAAAAATAGATATTATAAGATCAATTTGATATAATTAGATTTGACCAAATTCAGGATCAAATTGTATCAATTTTTATATTTTTTGATCTAAAGTAATAAAATTAGATATTATTTGATACAACCATTTTACGGATCAAATAAAATCTATTTAGTAAAATTAGCATAATATTTTTACTAGGGATGGCATAGTTTTTATACCCTCCAACCACAGTATGGGGGTATACTCACTTTGTCATTCCGTTTGTAACGCATAAAAATATCGGTCGGGGACCCCATAAAGTATATATATTATTGATCTATGATCGATTCAAAGTCGTTCTATGAATGTCCGTCCGTCCGTCTGTATAAACCACGATTCAGTCCAAAATAAAAGAGCTAGACCCCTGAAAATTGGCAAGAATATGTCTAATGTTCATAGGCCAGTTAAGTTCGGAAAAGGGCAAAATCGGGCTAGGGGGAAAAAAGTTCCCCCTTAACGAACTAAAAAAACGTCTTAAAAACGGCATTTTTACTTCTTTTTTTTTGCCATTTTTGTTAAACAAATGAAACCTTTTTATGTCAGAAGGTGTTTTAACTCCTGCACTTAGACCCAGGGGGCTGGAAAATTTAGTTTTTTTCTGCCCGCCCCCTTTTGTGGGCGTGGTTTTAAAAAATCATTAAAATAATGAGAAAATGGTATTACTAAATTGCAAAAAGCATAATAAATAAATTAGTTAACATATATCCCGATGGGGAAAGTATACCCCACCACCCCCACCGAGCCCCCCCACAAAAAAAAACGACCCTGGATTTTTTATATGTTTTAACATGTTAGAGGGTATCATAGATACGGCACAGCCGAATTTAACACTCTCACTTGTTTTAATTTATTTTTTTTTTTTGATTTTTAAAAATTCAAAACTTTGATCGCCGGGCGCCATGGGTTAATTTAATCCGATTGACCTCAAATTTGTACCATAAAAGTTTTAGGCCTCGGAGAATAAAAATTTTCCCTTACGTTCAAAATCGGAAGAAAAACTTTTTTGCCATACAACAAAATGCCAGTCTAATGGCCCAGTCAGGAATCGAACAACGAATATTTTTTAGTAATATTCCTGCCTTTAACAACACTGGCTGGTCGTCACCTTAGACGTCACAGCCACCACATTCGTGTTGTGCTCTATTACTGCCGTGTTTTACATATTAATACTTTCTACAGAAAGAAGTTTAAACTTTTACAACAAATACAAATTCTATTTTTAGTAATTTTAACTTTACTCAATACTTTTTTTAATCTTTTAACTTGTTTCTCTCGTTTATATTTTTCGCAAAATTTCCATAAATTTTAATTTTAAAATTTTTTTTCTGTATATTTCCAGGTGTCGGGCCCCAATAGCATCACTCGATTGCATGGAGGAGTTCAGTGGTACGGGAGGTCATCTTGATTTCGGTATCAAACTATTAAACAATCACTATTTACTTTTTAACTTTTTAAAACTTTTTTTTTTAAATTTTGTTCTGTTTATTTAAATTAGTTTGTTTGTTCGTTCGTATATTATGTGTGATTTTTTTGTGTTCTTTGCGTTATTTTTGTGTAAAAATTGTTTATGTTGAAAATTTTGTTTTGATAGTTTCCGTTGAACAATTAATTTAAAGTTGAAAACAACAAAAAAAAATTTACTAACACCAAAAAGAGCCCTGTAAAAATCCCTAAAGTAATAATCCAAAAAGAAAAATCTTCAACGGTCATGACGAATTTTAAATACCCTATACCCATTCGGAGGATTTAAAAAAAAAATCGTATCAGAAAAAAAAATTAATAGATCTAGAATTGTTTAAAATTTTTAAAATTGACGTTGTCTTGCTTCGAATTAAAAAAAAAACTAAAACAGAAATTTTTGATCGGTCAAAACCGATTAAACTAACCGACTTTATAATTTCGACCTGTATAGTGTTAATACCGTTTATATGGGCAAACAGACTGACGGACATGGACTTAAAAAATTATTTTCGAGAATATTGGTATTCTTTATTAATATCACTGTACCAGTCGCAAAAATTAACAAGCAGGGCACCCTGCTGGTGAAGCTAATTCGGGTACGCTGAATTCAATGGTCCTAGCCGTTTTTCTAAGTTAGCGCTCGTATTCGCGATATTAGCGATTTAAAATTGTAAGGCTAAAGTACTACAAAAACTAAATTTTTATGCTTTTGGGATAGATTTTAAATATAAATTTAGAAAATGCACTGGTTTTTTCGCGAAAAAAAATTTTCCGCAAAAAAAAATTCGCGAAAAAAAAACGCGAAAACTTTTTTTTTCGGAAAACTTTGTGTCTGTAGTGTATCGTATTCTACTCATTTTTATAAATTAATAGCAAAATAAAAAAATTTGGAAAAAAAATTTCGCGACAAAAAATTCGCGAAAAAAAAATCTGCGAATAAAATTTTTCTTTTTTATATTCAATAGAGCAATGGTTCTCAAACGGTGGGTCGTGACCCCCTAGGGGGTCGCGGAAGAGTTTCAGGGGGTCGCAAACAAATTTGTTAAAACCTTAAATTTTGGTAAAATTAAAACACATTTTTTTAGTAAAGAAAAAAAAACTTCCATCACTTTAGATCCCTCCGTAATCACTGTGCAGCTGTAAATTTCTTGGGAAATTATTTGTGAAGTGTTTTGGCTGACAAGGGAAGTCTCCCTAGTGTCACCCGCGGATCTTTATGGAATTGGTTTTATTTTGTAGAGCAGAAAAATTAAAGGGACACATATTTTTTTTAGCTGCCCAAATTCATATTTAGGGGGTAAAAAGGAGGGGGGAAGACAAGGCCATTTTTCGGTTTTTTTCGCTTATCTCCTATATTATGCAAAGAAACCTAGTCATGTTACATACCAAATGAAATGTCTTTGAAAAACCTATCTACGTGTGCTAAGAACGTGTCCAAACATGCACAACTTTTCGTCATATTGAGTAAAATACCAAAATTGTAGGACATTTTTGTTAATAAGTCGAAAAATATTAACTTCTTTGGCCCGTTGTTAGCACCACGAGATAGGTATTTTTAATACCTTTAATCTGATACTACACATGCCTATATTAATTTTGTTTAAATAGGCGTAAATCGTAAAAAACTGAAAAAGGTCAATTTCCCCCCATACAAATCGACCCCTCCTAAAAATGAGTTTGGGCCGCTAAAAAAAAAATACGTGTCGAATTAATTTTCGTTCTTAACAACATATCCAAATTTCATGAAGATCGGAGGGTGACACCAGTGAGACTTCCCTTGTGAGTCTGGGATCTGACAGTTCGTTTTCTATTAAATTTTCGATGCTGATTCCGAATCTGGGTTGCAAATTTTTCTAGTACGTTAGGTTTTTGAGAAAATTAAAGGCAAAGTTATCAAAAACGTATTCTTGTGCATTTTAAAGAGCTTTGTTTGTTAAATTTTCGGATGCGTCTGGGATCTGACCACTTTTTTTGATTCGCTTTTTATTGCTGATTCGCTTTTTATTGCAAATCTGGATCCGAATATCTGGGCTGTGATCACGTAAAACGATAGTTGACTATCGTCGATTTTTGGAGCCTTGTTGCTCCTAAACTAATCAAAATGTTTCAAAATTTTTAATGTTTCTGGATAGGACAACACTCTTTAATAATTTAATAAAGAAAAACTTTCAAATTTTCCTTTAAAACGATATGTATTTTGATGTCGTTTATGCATCGTCTATCGTTTTCGTTTTACGTGATTAGCCCCCTGATCTAGATTCGTGATCGAATAAAATTTTGATCAATACCAAACATTGGTACATCATTTTGAAAATAGAACAATCATTACTCCAAATTGGACTTTAAATGCTTTCTTGGTAAACACTTCTTCATTTCTGATCAGGTTTAACTGGTGTTTTTGTTTTATTTTCGGAACTAAAAAATAGATGAAGATAGTAAGTTTCGATATAAAATGCCGTAGTTCGGGACCTGGTTTCCGAATTTTTAAGAAAATTAAGGTCAAAGTTCACAAAAATTGTGTTTTTTTATTTTTTAGAAGTTTTTTTACTTGAAATTTTTGATATGCGTCTGGGATCTGACCACGTGGTTTCGATTAATCTATCAATGCTGCTTCTGAATTTGTTTTCCAAATTTTTCCATTACTTCAGGTATTAGAAAAAACTGAGGTCAAAGCTCACGTTAATATTTTTTTAATGTTTGTGGGGGGGGGGGGGGGGGTGGGGGTCGCGAAAAATTTTAAATATTGAAAAGGTGTCGCAAAGCAAAAGTTAGTGAGAAGCTCTGCAATAGAGTTTAGATAAAAATTCAGCAATTGTCCAAATAATATAAAAAAATTGTTTTTTTAATTAAAAAAAAATATATCGCCAATATCGCTAATACATACGCTAACTTTGAAAAAACTGGTATTACAATAGGATTTAGTGTACAAGACCAAGTTTTACCAGATGCCTGTCGTAAATTCAAATTAAACTAAAAATTTTTGTATTGAACCAATTTTTTCACGAAAATAAAGATTTTTCGCGAATAAAAAATGATTTTCGCTAAAAAAAATTCACGGTATTATGGTTTGTTATGTTAGTTTAACAGACTTGAATAATTTTAAATTTAAAAATTATCGCAACAGTTTAAAACTATCGTTTTTATTGTACTTGAGCATCAAAATTTTAAATCGCGAATATCACGAATACGAGCGCAAACTTCGAAAAACGCCTAGCACCATTGAATTCAGCGTACTCGAATTAATTTTACCAGTAGGGTGTCCAGCCTTTAAAAAAAAAAAGTGTCAAATTGGAGCACAGTGTATCCTTTGTCACACAGTGGTGTAGGGTGTAAAAAATTGAACACATATTTAAAGCTTATTCTACTTCTGGTTTCTCATTTCCACTCCTACTATTCGTACACTCAAAAAAAATTCAGTAATAGTAAAATTTTCAATTTATTTATTAAAACAAATTTTACAGAATTTTACTAAAAAAAATTTTTAATGTTACGATTTGTTTTGTTACATTTAATTTACAGACATATTACATTTTTAAAAAGTCACTAGAATTTTTTTGAGTGTATATAAATTATAGTTTATGACAAGTGTCGAATGAACAATATTTGTGTTTGATATAAAAACACTCTCATATGCTGACATTAACTAAATATAGCGTGATAAGCTTTTTTGTTAGTTATTTGGATTTTGGCCATTTTACCAAATGTGAGTTCTCTTGTCAAATAATTTTGATGTAAATGCCAAACATTGTTACAGTAACACTGAAGTTAATTGGAAAGGACAGGACATTTCAGTTTTCATGGGTTTCTTGTCATACTATATGAACCGGTTCACTTTTTAATGTTTTTTTAACGGAATCGGTTTTTGTTTACTTATTTGTTAAACGGTTCATTTAGAAATACATAAAAATTGAAACGGTTCATTTAGAAATACATGAAAATTGAAATACATTAACCGTTTTAGAAATGCATTAACCGTTTTATTTAAAATACATACAAAACGAACCGGTTTTTTTAGAATAACATGAAAAGTGAGCTGGTTCATTTAGAATATCATGAAAAGTGAAACGGTTTTTTTGGATAAAATTAAAAAAGAACCGTTTTTTTCGGAATAACATACAAATTGAGCCGGATCATATTATATCATATTATAGAGCTAAAGTGGCGCTCATAAAGGCTCATGGAGCCGTTATGGCAACACATATCTACATCATAAATCATGAAAATATGGTATAGGGCAGCGGTTACCAACCTATGGTACGCGTACCACTAGGGGGTACGCGAAACTGTCCGCGGGGGTACGCAAAATTTTAGTAATAGATTAACCTTTCAATGCTGGTTCCGTATCTGGCATCCAAAGTTTTCCATAACGTCCGGTTTTTAAGAAAGTTAAGGTCAAAATTCACAAAGAACGTATTTTTGTGCAATTTAGAGAGCATGTTTTGCGATATTTTTCATGATATTTTGATATTCTACCACTTGTTTTCGATTAATCTTTCGATGCTGATTCCGAATATGGTTCACAAATTTTTCTATGATGTCAGGTTTTTGAGAAAATTTATGTCAAAGTTCTCAAAAAAGTGTTTTTGGGCATTTTTGAGACGGGTTGTGATGGAGTGGAAATTTTGGTGCCATTTTTTTAAGCTCCAAAATGAAATTGTATTGTATCTACAAGGGTGTTTCATTCGAAAAGTCACGGAATTATTGATCTGCCCTCGTATTAAAAAAAAAGTTTAACACAAATTAAAAACATTATATTTCCGCCCCCTGTGATGGGTTTTTGGAACTTTTTTAAAGAGTAAAAAAAAACGTTCGTTGTTTTAATTTTTGATGTAAGGAGTGAGATCATAAAAATGTTAACACACATAAAGTTAAATAAAAAACAGACTACTGAATTTTAAGACTTCAAACCAAATTTTTATTAAATAAAATTTAATACAAAATCATAACAAAAAAACCGCATGGAACTCTAACCACTACGAACAAAGTTATCCACTTTTTCCGGAAACCCTCCCATTAAGGCTTTTATGGTAGTTTCTGTCACCTTTTTAGAGCAGGTGGTCCATCTACGTTTGAAATCTTGCATGTCCTGGGAGACCTTTTTTGTGCCCTTTAATTCTTTTTTAACAAGAGCCCAATATCTCTCCACTGGCCTGAGCTCCGGGCAGTTTGGTGGATTTGCCTCTCTTGGTACAAAAATCACATTATTATCATTATACCACTCCAGCGCTTTCTTGCTGTAGTGACAAGATGCTAAATCGGGCCAAAAGTAAGTGGATACATTGTGCTGACTCAAGAACGGAAGAAGTCTCTTCTGCAAACACTCCTTGATATAAATTTCGCTGTTTATAGAGCCAGATGTCACAAATGATTGGCTTCTTTGGCCGCAGCTACATATGGCTTGCCATACTAGGAATTTTTTGGGGAATTTCGTTTGCTTTTTTGACCGAAATTTTTCCGCAACATTTCCTCGAACATCGGAAACATAAAATTCTTGACCAGGGAGCTGCGCAAAATCAGCCAGGACATAAGTTTAGTCGTCCATTACACAACAGTTGTATTTTTTTATAAAATTTGATTTCAATTTTCTAGCTCTGGTTTTGGCCTCCAAATTTTTAAAAGCGTTTCTATCGGGAACTTTTTGAACTTTGTAGGACTTTAGTCCCGCCTTACGTTTCACTTTACGTACAAAAAAGTCTGAGCATTGGGCTAACCGAGCTGTTTTTCTGCCAGATGTGTTAGGAGCTCTCTTAAGGATGCTTTTAACTTTATATGCCTTACCAATGTTACGATAACCAGTCGTTGTTCCTGTTCCCGGCTTCCTTTCAATTGTTAGGTGTTCCAGATACCTTTTTACCACTTTTGAAACTATTTGGCGGCATACATTAGTTTCTTTGGCAATTTTTTTGTATGTCCATGTTTGGTTTTGTTGAAAATATTTAATTATTTTTGAACGCACTTTTCTTTCATCGTCCATTGTGTAAAAAATTGCAAATTAAAACTCATGATATAAATTAATTTATTAACTGACATATTTTATTTTTAAAATGTAAACTGCCGAAAAAAAAAAAAAAATTTGGAAGCTTTACACCAAGGTTGTAGGCAAAAATGTGTGTTAACATTTTTATGATCTCACTCCTTAGAATCGACAGGTGAAATCAGATTTGCAATATTTTTAGCTGTTTTTGCTCTGCAGAAAAATCAGCTTCAGATGCATTGAACCACCCCAAGTAGCAAAAATTTTTCCAAAAAAAAATAACACCATTGTTTAAATCCTTCAAAAAAAATGACGATACCCGCAGATCAAAAATTTTAAAATTAACTCTAATTTTTATATGAGAAAAAACTCGTTAGGGGGTACGCGGCTAATAAAATATGAAATTAGGGGTACGCGAGCCAAAAAGGTTGGTAACCGCTGGTATAGGGTATTAAATTTGTCCGTTTACACCAAGTGCTACTGTATTTGTATGTTTGTAACATAATTAATTATATATTTTTTTTTTCTGTGTGTATGTACAATAAAACCACAAAAAAGGTAACAAAACTTAAATTTTATTTTTCTATTTTTTTCGGTATGATGGCACCCCTATATGTATTTACTTTTTATTACTTTACCTAATGTATAAACCCAAAAATTAAAGCACTTGTTAACAAATTTATTTTTTTTTTCTTATTTTCGTAACAATTAATTTTTTAGTTCTATTTTTTGTTGGTTTTCTACAAATTTGGTAGTTTTTTGTGTTCATTCTCTGTTTTTCTGTCCAACAATTTAGCACGCTAACCTAACAAAATATTTAGTATAAGAAAAAATATTTCTTTTTAATATTTGTATTTTAAATTTTTCTGAAATAGTTTTTTATTTTTTTTTTTGAATAAACCAATTGCTAACATGTTTATTACAATTCCTTTAAACTCTTCTTTCGTAAATATAACAGGCCGCTCTATAAGTCTGGGTTCAAATCCGGCTTTGCCATTAAGGCCTGGATCGACCCCAACACCGGGTTTGCGTTACAAGAATTTGGGTAAGAGTGGTTTACGTGTTAGCAATGTTGGTTTGGGTACTTGGCCAGTTTTTTCGCCTGGCGTTAGTGATGATCAAGCCGAAGCTATACTCAAGTTGGCAATTGAGAGTGGTATTAATTTATTTGATATTTCCGAGGGACATTCGGAAACGGAAATTGGTAAAATCTTGCAGAGAACTGGTTGGAAACGAACGGCTTATGTTATTACAACAAAAGTCTATTGGAGTACCAAGTGAGTATAATGAAAATTTGAAAGAAAGCAAAAAAAATACGCGCCAAAAAATAAAACAAAATTAATTATGATGAGAAATTTTCACGGCCGACGATTTTTCGTCGTAACAGATTTTGTTCTTTTTTCTGGCTGGATATATTTTGCTTGTCGCCTTCAAAGGTTTGTTTTTCAAGAAAAAAATCATTTTATTCGAGATCCCCACGTTAAGACGGTAGTTTTTGTATAAGACGATAGTTTTAGTATAAGACGGTGGTTTTATTAGTATAAGACGGTAGTTTAAGTATAAGACGGTTGTTTAAGTATAATACGGTAGTTTTAGTATAAGACGGTAGTATAAGACGGTAGTATACGACGGTAGTATAAGACGGTAGTATACGACAGTAGTGTAAGACGGTAGTGTAAGACGGTAGTATAAGACGGTAGTATAAGACGGTAGTATAAGACGGTAGTATAAGACGGTAGTATGAGACGATAGTATAAGACGGTAGTATAAGACAGTAGTATAAGACGGAAGTATAAGTCGGAAGTATAAGACGGTAGTATAAGACGGTAGTATAAGACGGTAGTATACGACGGTAGTGTAAGACGATAGTATAAGACGGTAGTATAAGACGGTAGTATAAGACGGTAGTATAAGATGGAAGTATAAGATGGTAGTATAAGACAGTAGTATGAGACGGTAGTATAAGAAGGGAAAATAAGACGGTAGTTTTAGTAAAAGACCGCAGTGTTAGTATTAGACGGTGGTTTTAGTATAAGACGAAAGTTTAATAGTAGTTTTAGTATAAGACGGTAGTTTTAGTAAAAGACGAAAGTTTTATAGTAGTTTTAGTATAAGACGGTAGTATAAGACGGGAAAATAAGACGGTAGTTTTAGTAAAAGACCGCAGTTTTAGTATTAGACGGTGGTTTTAGTATAAGACGAAAGTTTAATAGTAGTTTTAGTATAAGACGGTAGTTTTAGTATAAGACGAAAGTTTTATAGTAGTTTTAGTATAAGACGGTAATTTTATTATAAGTCGAAAGTTTTTTAGTGGTTTTAGTATAAGACGGTACTTTTAGTATAATACGGTAGTTTTAGTATTAGACGGAAGTTTTAGTATAAGACGGTAGTTTTAGTATAAGACGGTAGTTTTAGTACAAGACGGTAGTTTTAGTATAAGACGGTAGTTTTAGTATAAGACGGTAGTTTTAGTATAAGACGGTAGTTTTAGTATAAGACGGTAGTTTTAGTATAAGACGGTAGTTTTAGTATAAGACGGTAGTTTTAGTATAAGACGGTAGTTTAAGACGGAAGTTTTAGCATAAGACGGAAGTTTTAGCATAAGACTGTAGTTATCGTATAAGACGGTAGTTTTAGTACAATCCGGTATTCTAATATAAGACCGTAGTTTCAGTATAAGACGGTAGATTTGGTATAATTATAAAAAGGTAGTTTTAGTATTAGACTGTAGTTTTAGTATAAGACAGAAGTTTCAGTATTAGACGCTAGTTTTAGATTAGACGGTAGTTTTAGTATTAGACGGTACTTTAAGTATTAGAAGGTTGTTTTAGTATACGACAATAGTTTTAGTATAAGATGGTAGTTTTAGTATAAGACGGTAGTTTTAGTATAAGGCGGTAGTTTTAGTATAAGACGGTAATTTCAGTAAAAGATGGTAGTTTCAGTAAAAAACAGTTTAAAACGGTGGTTTTAGTAAAGGACAATAATTTTAGTATAAGACGGTAGTTTTAGTATTAGGCGGTAGTTTTAGTATAAAAATTTAGTTTTAGTATAAGACGGCAGCTTTAGTATAAGACGATAGTTTTAGTATAAAAATTTAGTTTTAGTATAAGATGGTAGTTTAAATATAAGACGGTAGTTTTAGAATAAGACGGTAGTTTTAGGATAAGACGGTAGTTTTAGTATAAAACGGTAGTTTTAGTATAAGACGGTAGTTTTTGTATAAGACGGTAGCTTTAGTATAAGACGGTAGTTTTAGTATAAGACGGTAGTTTTTGTATAAGACGGTAGTTTTTGTATAAGAGGGTAGTTTTTGTATAAGACGGTAGTTTTTGTGTAAGACGGTATTTTTTGTATAAGACGGTAGTTTTTGTATAAGACGGTAGTTTTTTTATAAGGGTCGAACCAGAATCAAATGCGTAGCGCAAGACGTAAAAAAAAACAAAAACAAACACATCAAATTTGAAATTTTTACGTCCGTTTGATTTAGGTAACTCACATTTGAATATTAGAAACGAAAAATTATTGGACGTTACGCCTTACGCGACGTAATTTGATTCAGATTGGACGCTAAGACGGTAGTTTTTGCATAAGACGGTAGTTTTTGTTATAAGACGATAGTTTTTGTATAAGACGGTAGTTTTTGTGTAAGACGGTAATTTTTGTATAAGACGGTAGTTTTAGTATAAGACGGTAGTTTTAGCACAGACTAATACAGTCTCGACATAAGTGACAGGTGTCAAAAAAGTAGTCTTGAACCATATGGTTAATTTTTGAAATTATTTTACGAATTAGGTTAGAAAAAAGAAGAAACTAGTAAAAATGCGCCAAAAGAAAAATAGATGCCAGATTGGTTTTTATTTTTTCACTCACTCCTAATACCTACTTTACATTATCACCCTTTTCCATTATACACATCAAAATTTACCAACTTCTTAAGGATTTATATATTCCTTTTTAATTGAAACCTAGTCGTATGCAATAAGAGAACAATTTCCAGAAAAAAAAATTGATAAAATATTTCCCTAACATGGTGAAATTACGCTTGTATAATGGAAAAGTATAATAGTGTAAAGTAGGTATAAGTCGTAGAAAGTGTTGTCATGTTAGCTTAAAACTAGCTAAAAACCACTCTCCCCCATTTTTTCTTATAAAACTCTATTGTCAAGTCTGTGGTTTAAGTATAAGACGGTAGTATTAGTATAACGGTAGTTTTAGTATAAGACGGTAGTTTTAGTATAAGACGGTAGTTTTAGTATAAGACGGTAGTTTTAGTATAAGACGGTAGTTTTAGTATAAGACGGTAGTTTTAGTATAAGACGGTAGTATTAGACGGAAGTTTTAGTATAAGACGGTAATTTTAGTATAAGACGGTAGATTTAGTATAAGACGGTAGTTTTAGTATGAGACGGTAGTTTTAGTATAAGACGGTAGTTTTTGTATAAGACGGTAGTTTTTGTATAAGACGGTAGTTTTTGTATAAGACGGTAGTTTTTGTATAAGACGGTAGTTTTTGTATAAGACGGTAGTTTTTGTATAAGACGGTAGTTTTACTACAAGACGAATAGACACTCTAATTAAAATGATTTCAGTTTCCTACTATAAATTGGGTAAAGTTATACAAATTACATAATTCTATTTAAAATTATTCGAAATTTACATAATTTATAGCAGCATATTAGTTTAGCTCTTTAGGCATCTTGTTTTCTCAAGACGGACGCTTTATTGGCTTAGAAAAATTTTCAGGTCCCGAAACAAAAATTTTAAAAAATTCCTTTACGAATTTAAATTAAAGTTTTACAAATTTTAATTTATCTATTGAGCTTCGAATTACAAGTAAAATATACGACTTTCAGTTTGAATTTACAACTTAAAAATGGAATCTTCGAACTTCAAATATAATCTACGAAGTTAAATCAATCTTTTACGAATGTATAATTGATGTAGCATATATCTAAGATTTCCGACTAAAATTCACGACTTAAAAAAAATCTTTGTTATACAATCATTTTTAAATTCCTCCAAATTTATTTCGATAATTTCCAGATCAGAAGAACGTGGCCTTTCACGTAAACACATTATTGAGTCAATAAGAGCCAGTTTACAACGTTTACAATTACAATACATTGATGTTGTAATAATACATAAAGCAGATCCCATGTGTCCCATGGAGGGTAAGTTCCTAAACAAAAAAAGTGAAATGTGAAAAAAAAAACTAATTTGTACCTTTCCCCCCATTTCACACACTCACACAGAGATAGTAAGAACTATGAATTATGTTATACATCAGGGTTGGGCCATGTATTGGGGTACAGCACGCTGGAGTCAAGTGGAAATAATGGAAGCTTATACTAACTGCCGTCAGTTTAATTGTATAACACCAATTGTAGAGCAATCGGAATATCACATGTTCTGTCGTGAAAAATGTGAATTATATTTACCGGAAATGTATAATAAAATCGGTGTTGGTCTAATGGCTTGGGGTCCCCTATCAATGGCTTTGAGTGATGCTCAAAATGGTGAGAAAATCTTTTTGCCAAAGGGGTCGTTTAAGACAAAAAGTCATAGTTATTCATGGACTGAAGATGAAGTTAATAGGAATGTAAGTTAAGAAAATGTCCTGGAGACTACAAAAGTCTAGAAATTAGATTTTAAAATATTAAGTTTCTTCCTTTATACCCGGAATACTAGTTAATGTATTTAAATTTCTTTAGGCTGCCTTATCACCTCAGGGTAGTTGGAATAAGGAACGCTTGGAAGAAGGTCGTAGACATTGTGATCGTTTAAAGGATTTAGCTGCGTTGGCTGAAAAACTGGGATGTACACCGGCACAATTGTCAATTGCCTGGTCATTGAAACATGAACCTGTACAATGTTTACTTTTAGGTGCCACTTCTGCTGAACAATTACATCAAAGTTTGCAATCTTTACAGGTCAGTATGATGGCGAAAAAGCTGTTAATTTAAAACAACATTTATGCTTTTAAGTTTTCCTAAATAAATATTCTTCTTCAGTCATCAAAGAAAATTTTTCATTATATTGAGGAAAATATTCATAATATGTGATAAACTTCTTTTTAGGTTAGGTTTTAAGTGGTTGCTGACACTTTACGTGAGCACAAAGCGAATATTAGGTGCTTTGTGACACCACAAAATGTTTAATAACTTTTGAAAATTTTTTAAATTTTTTAACCCAGGCCCGAATTACCGCATACGTGATCGAATGAAATTTCGATACGTACAAATCTTTGGTACCAATTCAAAATTAAACGAATAATAATTTCACTACATTTTACTTTTATTTACTTTATGTACCTATATAAGTAATTCATCCTGATTAGGTGGAATTGTCGTCAAAATTTTATCTTAGAAAATAAAAAACAGATTTCGATAGCAAAATTTCGATATCGGATGCCGTAATTCGGGCCCTGGTAACCTTCAGCAATCTATGAATAGATTTCAGAAAAAAATACGCATGAATTGACGAAGAATCTTCGAAAATCTGGTGAAAAATTTTAACAATCTATAAAATATCAAGCAATACAATGAATTGATGAAGAATTTTGTCGAATTGATGACGAAATATTCATTCAGAGTATTTATCAGTTTGATGAAATTTGTCGTCAATGTTAATAAAATGTGCTAATTAATAACAATTGAATAGAGCAACTAAAACCATTTGATCCTACAAAATTTTTAAATTTTCCTCATACAGAGTTTAAAAAAAAAAAAAACACCCAAAGCCTCTGAAACATTCTCAGATCCGGAGAATTTTTTCTATAGAAAAGTTTTCAAATTCTGATACATGTTTTTACCCTAAAAAATTCTCCGATTCTGATAAATTTTTTCTTTAGAAAAATTCTTAGATTTTGAGACATTTTCTTCTATAGAACAATTGTTAGATTCTGAAGATATTTTTTTTATTGAAACATTGTTCTGAGTCTGAGACAAATTTTTTCCATATAACAATTTTTCTAAAGAATCTGAGACTTATTGTTATTAAGAAAAAATGCCCCAGAATCTGAGACTTTTTTCTATGTATATAAGATAAATGTCTAAGAATATGAGACTTTTTCTATATAAGAAAAATGTCTCAGAATCTGACACTCTTTCTTTATAAGAAAAAAGTCTCAGAATCTTATAAGAAAAATTTCTCAGAATCTGAGACTTTTTCTATATTCTATATTCTATGTCTCAGAATCTAAGACTTTTTCTATATAAGAAAAATGTATCAGAATCTGAGACTTTTCCTATATAAGAAAAATGTCTCAGAATCTGAGACATTTTTTTTCTATAGAAAAATTACCAGAATCAGAAACATTTTTCCTATAAAAAAATTTTCAGAAATATTTTTTCTCTAGAAAAATTCTCAAAATCTGAGACATTTACCCCCAAAAAATGCCTCTATTTTCAGAATCTGTGATATATTTCCTTAAGAAAAATTCTCAGAATCTGGGAAATTTTTCCTGTAGAAAAATTCTCAGAATCTAAAACATTTTTCCTATAGAGAAAAATGAATCTAAGACATTTTTCCTTTAGAAAAATTCTCTGAATCTGAGACATTTTTCCCATAGAAAAATGTTCAAAATGTGATACATTTTTTCTATAGAAAAACTGACAGAATCTGAGACATTTTTCCTGTAGAAAAATTCTCAGAATCTGAACCATTTTTCCTGTAGAGAAATTCTGAGAATCAGAGACATTTTTCCTAGAGAAAAATTATCAGAATCTGAGACATTTTTTGTAACGAAAATTTCTCTGAATCTGGGACATTTTTCGTATAGAAAAATTTTCAGAATCTGAGACCTTTTTCCCATAGAAAAATTCTCAGAATCTGAGACATTTTTCCTATAGAAAAATTCTCAGAATCTGAGACCTTTTTCCCATAGAAAAATTCTCAGAATCTGAGACATTTTTCCTATAGAAAAATTCTCAGAATCTGAGACAATTTTCCTATAGAAAAATTCTCAGAATCTGAGACATTTTTCCTATAGAAAAATTCTCAGAATCTGAGACATTTTTCCCATAGAAAAATTCTCAGAATCTGAGACATTTTTCCTATAGAAAAATTCTCAGCATCTGAGACATTTTTTCTATAGAAAAATTCTCAGAATCTGAGACATTTTTCCTATAGAATTTTTTGTATAGAAAAATTCTCAGAATCTGAGACATTTTTTGTATAGAAAAATTCTCAGAATCTGAGACATTTTTGGTATAGAAAAATTCTCAGAATCTGAGACATTCTTTGTATAGAAAAATTCTCAAAAACTGAGACATTTTTCCTAAATAAAAATTCTCAGAATCTGAGACATTTTTCCTATAGAAAAATTCTCAAAATCTGAAACATTTTTACTACAGAAAAATCCTCAGAATCTGAGACATTTTTTGTATAGAAAAATTCGCAGAATCTGAGACATTTTTTGTATAGAAAAATTCTCAATATCTGAGACATTTTTTGTATAGAAAAATTCTCAGAATCTGAGACAATCCTCCTATAGAAAATTCTCAGAATCTGAGATATTTTTTCTATAGAAAGTTTTTCAGAATTTGAGACATGTAACCTACAGAAATATTTTCAGAAACTTAGACATTTTTCCCATAGAAAAATTCTCAAAATCTGGAACATTTTTACTATAGAAAATTCCTCAGAATCTGAGACATTTTTTTCCGGAGAAAAATTCTTAAAATCTAAGACATTATTCCTACAAAAAAATTCTTAGAATCATTTTTCCTATAGAAAATTCTCAGAGTCTGATACATTTTTCCTATAGAAAAATTTGTCACACACAAAAAAAAAATTTTCCAATGAACGATTTTCATAGTATTTATGAACAAATTCATACAATTTGTTAATTTTTTCATAATATTATAAACTTTTTCATAGTATTTATGAAAAAGGTTAAATGGTTCTTAAATTTCACATATTATGATTTATTCATAAATATTATGAAAAAGTTTATAAGTATTATGAAAAAGTTAATAAATTGTATGAATTTGTGCATAAATACTATGAATGTCGTACATTGAATTTTTTTTTTTTTTTGTGTGCAGAGTCTGATACATTTTTCCTATAGAAAAATTCTCAGAGTCTGAGACATTTTTACTATAGAATAACTCTCAGAATCTAATAAATGTTTCCTATAAAAAAATCTCAAATAAAAAATAAATTGTCGAATTTCCTCAGACATTTTTTTACATCAAAATTTATAGATTCTTGCACATTTTTAATACATAAAAACACGAATGACAGATATAAAGGATGAAGAAGAACGACAGAAATCGGTGTGTACTAAAAAAATGAAATGTCGAACCAAAAAGGAATTGTGAAAATTGTCAATATATTTTTTTTTAAATTTGTTTAAAATATTAGAAAATTGTGTGATTTTTTGTAATTTTTGTGAAAATTATTAATTTTTGTTAATTAATCTTTTAAAATTAAGGAATTGTTTCTGCTAAAAGTGTGTGAAATTGCAAATAATAAAACTAAAAAGAAAACACCGAAACTTGTCAAGTAATTGATATGGCCGACCAGTTGTCCAATCTTACTTAACCTGATATATCTAAACCGTGCATAAAAACTATACAATTCTGACATATTTTATCTATAGGGTAATTCCAAAAATTTTCGCCCCACTGTTCGGAAACATGCCTTTGGACGCCACTGAGAATTTGGCTCATAGATATCCACGTTTATATGAGATATGTTGCATTTTTGGATTTTCAAAATTTGCTGTAGTTTTCAAATTATCGCGGGTCAAAATTCGACTTTTTTAGAAAAATACATGACGTTTAACGTGCTCTAACTTTTTAACTATTAATCCGATTATCACAAGTAATGGCTCATATGAAAGCTTAATTCTTCTTCTTTTAGGAAATATTTTCAAAAGCATACGGTTTTTTTCAGAAGTGTGTCAAAAATTCAAAAACATTTTTTTTTTGCGAATATTTTTTTTTTTTTTTTTTTTTTTATTTATTTATTATATTCATCTTATGTAATATTTACAAAGTTATGAGATTTACTTAAAGTACTACAACAATTGAGGTCATAATAATTGAATAAGAAAAACTTTTTAATATCACAGATTAAGGAAAAATAGTTTGAAAAATTTTGCGAATATTTAAAAAAACACATCTTCGATTTTTTTAAAAAAAAGTTTTGTGATAAACAATACTGTTTTGTACAACATATCCAAAATTCAGAGTGGGATCCCAATGGGATCAAAAAATATTCTGGATTTAGTACGAAGTTTTTAATTTTACCTTAGAAAATTAAAATTTTATGTTTCTTCAATATAAAAATTTAAATTTTCAAAGAAAATTATACTATTAAAATTTTGAAAAACATTCAAAAAATTAGAAATTTAAATTTTCTAAGGGAAAAATATGAGAACCTCGTACTTAAAACAGAATAGTTTTTGATCCCATGGAGATCCCACTCTGAATTTTGAATATGTTATACAAAACATTGTTATTTTTCACCAGAATTTTTAAAAAAAAAATCGAAGATGTGTTTTTTTAAATATTCGAAAAGAAAAAATGTTTTTGCATTTTTGCATCATTTCTGTATAAAAAACTGTGTTATTTTACAAAATATTTTCTAAAAGAAGAACCCCATCTTTCACATGAGCCTAAATTTTTGAAAATCGGGTCATTGGTTAAGAAGTTACAGCTCTTTAAACGTGATGTATTTTTCTTACTTTTGCTTCAAAAGTCAATCTTTGACCCGCCATAATTCGTTAAATACACCAAATGTAAAAAAACTATATATGGCACATATATCATATATATGAGGGCTATCTATGTGTCAAGGTTCAAATTAATCTGAGACACCATTTCCAAAAATGACTAAAATTTGAGCTAAATTTTCTGGAATGGCCCTATAGAAAAATTTTTGTTGATTCTGGATAAATTTTCTGATTTAGAGAACAAAAACTTTTACAATTTGTAATTTAATTATTTCTTTTTTTTTGTTCATTCCAGCTACTGCCACGTTTATCGACCAGTGTTATGCTAGAATTGGAACGTATATTAGAGAATAAACCGGTGCGACCGCCGATGATATCAACGCTGGCGCTTCGGTGACAATCAGCTTGCCCCCAGGGGCCTCCTAGCCTTAGCGGCGGTGTCGCTGGCGGCAGTGGCATTGGTCCCTGCGGGCAAGATTCACCCAAAAATGATGAAGTGGCAGCATTTTGTGGTGAGGATGGCGATGCTAAAGATGCCTCTAAACAAGGCTTTTGCGTTATTCAGTGACGAAAGGAGTCCTTAGATATTGATAATAAATTTATTAAAGCAATTAGTAGTAAAACTAGTTTAAGTAGTACCACAATGACAACAACAATAAGTAAACATGATTTACAGCAGCAACAGCAGCAGCAACAACAACAATTATTGCTATTACAACAGCAACAACAACAACAGCTAATACAATTACAGCAAAAGCAGCAAAAACGTTTTTCTCAAAATACTACATACAGTTTGGATAATACAACAACAACCGCTTCCGTCGGATCGGTAGCGAATATAACACAACGTTTGGATAGTTTAACTGGATTAACAACAACAACATTGCCAAATACTATACAAATCGATACGTTGAATAATAATTTTGAAAATGATTTTCAAACAACATTAACATCATTACGTACAAATGCAAATAACAACAATGGTGATATTGTCGTCACAGGTTCAATTCCCACAGAGGTGCCACAAAAATTACAAAAGAAACGTTCGTTATTAAATTTTAGATCTTTTGATTTTCATATAAAATCACTTTACAGTGGTTTGCGTAATGGTTCTTCCAACCAAAATAAATCCCATTCACAATCATCAAATTTAATGGCAGCTGCCGCAGCAGGAAATAAAAATATTTCCGGTGGTGGTGGTGGTCAGGGTCAGGGTGGAATTAATGCCAATGGTAGTGAATTAAATATTAATGATGATCATTATCATCATCATCATGATCATATACATCAACCTTATAATCGTATGCCTCCCTATTTAAAAATTGAATCAGTTGATAATGAAGAGGTTGAAAATCTATTAATCGATTATCCACAATCGCCATACTCGTCACGTCGTAACAGTTCAAATGATGACAATCGTTCGTGTAGCCAGTTAATACAACTCACCGGTGCCGACTCTCATCATCACTTGCAACAACCTCGCTACGAAATGTCGCGTTCACAGGCCAGCTCTCCATCGCCATACTATTTGTCGCCCCATGCTTTTGCCTCCTCTTCACAGAATATAAGACGTTCGTCTACATCGGACATAATGTCCGGTAGTAAGCGTAGCGTATCATCATCGACCAGTACAAGTCGACGTCCGAGTACTACGGATTTATTGCGTAAAGCAAGAGAACGTCGTGGTAGTGACTCTCGTATGGGACGCAGTGTATCGCATGGCGGTCTACCACGCGGTGGTGGTGGGGGTGGTGCTTTTCGTACCGGACCCGGTGTAGGTGGTAGACGTACGAGTATTGCATTTTAAAAATTCAAAAAAACAAAAAAAAAAAAACTTCTATCCGAACACAAAACAAAATTATTTCACTCTTCCTCAACACTTTTTCAATATTATGAGAAATTAAAGGACGATATGATAAAAGAAAATAATATTGGCTATATACCAAATATCGTAAATCGATTCAGAGATATGTTTCGGTAGAAATTTTGGTTTCTAAAAAATTTTTTCATAGAAAAATTATTGCATTCTGAAAAATTTTTTCGAATAGCAAACTTCTTATACATTTATTTATCCGAACAGAAAAAATTCTCAGATTCTGAAAAAATCTCAGATTCTGAAACTTGTATCCGAACAGAAAAATTCTCAGATTCTAGGACATTGTTCTGAGACAGTGATCCGTATAGAAAAGTTATCGAATTTCGAGACCTTTTGTCGAATAGAAAAATGTATAGATTCTGAAAAATATTTTAATAAAGACGAATTCCCAGATTCTGAGATATTTTTTCGTGTAAGATATTTTCCGTACAGACAAATTCTAAGATTTTGGGACATCTTTACGTAAAGAAAAATGCTCAGACTGTAAGAAATTTTTTCAAATAGAAAACTTTTTATATTTTGGAACATTTTTCCGAACAATTCTCAGATTCTGGGAAATTTTTTCGTATTGAAAAGTTCTCAAATTCTAAGACATTCCGCATAGAAAAATTCTCAGTTTCTGAGACATTATTTCGTATAGAAAAATTTTCTGGACATTTCTCCGTAAAGGAAAATTCTAAGATTCTGAAAAATTTTTCAGAATAGAAAAATTCTCAGTTTCTGAGACATTTTTCCATACAGCAAAATTCTCAGTTTCAGAGACATTTTTTCGTATAAAAGAAATTTTTTCGTATTCTCTACTTCTGAGTCATTTTTCCGTATAGAAAAAGTCTCAAATTCTGAGATATTTTTCCGTGAAGAAAAACTCTCAGTGTCTGAGACATTTTTCTGTATAGAAAATTGTACAGTTTTTCAGACATTTTCCGTATAGAAATATGTATACTTTTTCTCAGATTCTGAGACATTTGTCCGTAAAGAAAAATTATCACTTTTTAAATCATTTCTCGGTTTCTGAGACTTTTCCGAAACGAAAAATTCTTAGTTTCTGAGACATTTTTCCGCATAGAGAAATTCTCAGTTTCTGAGATATTTTTCCGTATCGAAAAATTCTCAGTCTCTAAAACATTTTCAGTATAGAAAAAAATTCTTCGTTTCTGGAACATTTTTCGGTAGAGAAAATTCTCAGTTTCTGATACATTTTTCTGTATACAAAAAATTCCAGCTTTTGACAAATTTTTTCGTATAGAAAAATTCACAGTTTCTGAGATAGTTTTGCGAATAGAAAAATTCTCAGTTTCGAAAACATTTTTCCGTATAGAAAAATTCTCAGATTCTGAGACATTTTTCCGTAAACCAAAAATTTTCCGTTTCTGAGACATTTTTCCACATAGAAAAATTCTGTGACATTTTTGCGAATAGAAAAATTATCAGTAACGGAGACATTTTTGCGTATAGAAAAATTCTCATATTCTGAGTAATTTTTTCGTTTAGAAAAATTCTCAGTCTCTCAGACATTTTTATCGTATAGAAAAATTTTCAGATTCTGAGACATTTTTATGTATACCAAAAACTTTTAGTTTCTGAGACATTTTTCCGTATAGAAAAATTCTCAGATTCTGAAATTATTTTTCCGTATAGAAAAATTCTCTGTTTCTGCAACATTTTTTGTATAGAAAAGTCTTCAGACTCAGACCAATTTTTCAGTATAGAAAAATTTTTAATTTCTGAGACATTTTTTCGTACAGAAAAATTCTCAGATTCTAAGACATTTTTCCGTATAAAGAAAGTCTCAGTTTCTGAAACATTTTTTAGTATAGAAAAATTCCGAGACATTTTTTCCTGTAGAAAAATTTCAAGTTTCTGAAATATTTTTCCTTATAGAAAAATTCCCAGTTTCTGAGAAATTTTTCTGTATAGAAAAAATCTCAGATACTGAAACATTTTCTTATAAAAATTTAAAATTTCAGACATTTAAAAAAAAAAAATATTATTTTTTTTTCAAATATCTCGTAAAGACTATAACATACTTTAATTATCATATCGTTTTTTTAATTTCTAAGAAAACTCCAAACAAAACTGTAGTATTTTTAAATTAAAAACACACAAATGAGAAAATCAATTTAGTAAATTATTACAAAAGTAAGAGAAACAAACTTACAAAAAAAAGTGCTTATGATTCGTTTTTTTATTCAATAAAAACAATTAAAAAAAAAATAAAAAAAATTAAAAAAAAATTAGTCAAATTTATAACCAAAAAAAAAACGAAGCATAATAAAAAATAATTATTTAAAATATAAATAAATTTCTTCTTAAGCTTTAAAAGTAATTAATTACTAAAATTAATAAAAAAAAATTAATAAAAAAATAAATAAAAAAATTTATAAAAAAAATAAAAAAATCTTTTTTGTAGTTAAGTAAGCTATAAAAAAAATTACAAAATTTGTAAACCTAAAAAAAATTATAAAAAACTAAAAAAATAAAAGAAATTTTCAAATTCTTTCCAAAAAAAATATACTCCCATTTAGTTTTTTTCGTCTTATAATCAAAAATTTATTGAAAATTATTTAATTTCCTAACTAAAAAAAGCTTTAACGACAATATTTATATACTATACTTCCCTTTTATAGCACTGTAAAAAAAATCAAAATTATTTCAAATTATATACAAACAAAAATAACTGGTCTACTTAGAAGCAAAATTAAGACAACAAACCCATTTTACACAAAATCTATTTTTTGTTTTTACCCGATTATTTTTCAAAATTTTAATTTGAAATAAAAATGAACACCATATTAAGTTTTTTATGAGAAGAACTCAAAAATTCATAGTTTCATTAATTCAATGAATCTTAAGTCAGAAAAATGTTGTTTGAAAAAACAAACGTATTCTGGTTATTTTTCTATGGAAAAAAATATATTCCGTTCGGAAGAATCCATCAACAAAGAAGCACTAACGACGAAAGGCATAAATTAAACCTTACACATGAAAGCAATTTATAAAGTGCTTTTTTTAAGCGTACTTCTAACTTGGGAGGTGAAAGGCAATTGATATTCTCTCACTTTATTGACGGCAGAGCAGATCAAATCTTCTTAAACCTATAAATTGCACTTCTCTTTGTGTATTAAATTTAGTTTTCTTTTTTCTTTTTATTTCTCTTTATTATTTGCAGGATCAAATGCTCTTCGTTCATAAGAAAGCATTCTATAAAGAAAGTGTTTCTTTTAAGCGTACTTCCGCCTTGGGAGGTGAAAGAAAATTGACATTCTCTCACTTTATTGACGGCAGAGCAGATCAAATCTTTTTAAACCTATAAATTGCACTTCTCTTGGTGTATATAGTCTCGTTTCCTTTTTATACCCTCCAACCACTGTATGGGGGTATACTCACTTTGTCGGTCGGGGACCCCATAAAGTATATATATTATTGATCCATGATCGATTCTAAGACATTCTGTGAATGTCCGTCCGTCTGTCTGTAGATGGCACGATGCAGTCCAAAATAAAAGAGCTAGCCTCCTGCAATTTGGCATGAATATGTCTTATGGTCCTAGGCAGGTTAAGTTCGTAAATGGGCAAAATCGGCCCAGGGGGAAAAAAGTTCCCCCTTGAAGAACTAAACCAACCTCTGAAAAAATACACTTTTTTTACATGTTTTTTTGTATTTTTGTTAAATAAATGAAACATTTGGTATATTTATCGGGATGGGAAGGTGCTCTTAACATCCCCCACTGACCCCATCACCCCCCAGAAAAAACAAACGCCCCTGACAATTTTTTTTTTACATTTTGGAGGGTATAAAAGATTCGGCACGGCCGAATTTAACGCTCTCACTTGTTTCTTTTTATTTCTCTTTATTATTTGAAGGATCAAATCTTCT
Organism: Pegoplata infirma; assembly: GCA_963921195.1. NCBI lineage: Eukaryota > Metazoa > Arthropoda > Insecta > Diptera > Anthomyiidae > Pegoplata > Pegoplata infirma. The sequence goes on along the minus strand of OY992540.1, from coordinate 130,051,116 downwards.
TAAAACTTTAAATTGTACCTACTTCTTCTTAAATTGTACCTACTTCTTCTTCTCTAAGTAAAAGACAACTGTCATTTTCTCGTTTTACTGACGGCAGGCAGAGCATGATCAAATCTTCTTAAACCTATAAATTTCACTTTTCTAAGTGTATTTAATCTCGTTTCCTTTTTTTCTTTTTATTTCTTTTTAATATTTGCATGATCAAATCTTCTTAAAACTATAAATTGTACATTTATGAGTGTATTTAATCTCCATTCCTTTTTGCTTTTTATTTCCCTTTATTATTTGCGAATCAGAAGTTTAAAGCTATTTTTACTAGGTTTTTATAAAGTTGAAAAGTATAAGAACAAATTTGCATTACTTGCCTACTTACAACAAGAGTGTATGATCAGAAGTCTCAAAATAATCGCATAAATTATACAATGTTTCCAAAAACATATTTTTTGCAGAGCTATTTCATGTTATGTTTCCACTGCACTCAAAAACACATGTTTTCGCAAATCATCTTGCTCTTCTTTTTATGCTATTACAATTGAACAATAATTCTGTTACAATATGTTTTGCGAAAGAATGTGTTTTTTGAATGCAATGGAAACATAACATTACAGTTTTCAACTACACCAAGAAAAATGCATTCATTATTTTATGAAATAAACTTTGTTAGATTAGACTAAATTTTGGTTTATTTTACAAAAATAATTTTTAATTTAAATAATATAGGAATTTTAATTAGTCGGATAGTAAAGTTTGTTAACAAAATTTTGACGGAACTGATAAACTTTAATTTAAATGTTGGTCTTTATTGAAATAACACAAAGTAAACCACGATTCACCAGCAGACCACGTTAAACCAAGTTTTAACTTTAACCACATCTCAAAAACTTAGCCGACAGCTTTTGAAAGAAGTCACCCTTTCTTTGACAGCACTCTTTAGTTTGTCACACTCAAAGTGTGCCAGATTAGCTATTGACACGAACTTTGAGCAAGAAAATGAGAATTACTTCATTTCGCATTACACAGGTGTTATCGCTTAATCTTTTTAAAGTTTTGACTGAACTTTAACTTTGTTGCCAACCCTTAGTAGGGTTGAAAAATGCCCCTTAGGTTTGAATTCTGATAGTTTTTTTTTTTTAAATTTTGTTGATCAATAGATTTAATTAAAATTTTTTAGCCAATAATTTTTTGTGTGATAGGTTAGGTTGGATTGTAAGTGGCTGCTGACATTTTACGTCAGCACACGTAGACTCTGAGGTCTGTTGTAATACCACAGGCCTGTAATAGGTTTTCCTACAAGTCCTTATATATTGAATTTTGACATCCGACAAATCAGGAAGATCGTACAGCTCCCTAGATCCCAGTGAAGCAAGTCTCTGGCCAGAAAGTGCCGGGCAATGGCAGATGAAGTGTTTGATAGTTTTCAAATCCTCTTTATCCATGCAACTCGGCAAAAATCATTGGACGGCACATTAAACCGCTCAGCGTGCTTCCCTATAAGACAGTAGCAACCACCGTCGAAATTTCTCCTCTTAGAAACGATATCAGCTCACTTGTGCGCTTCTTTACAAGAGAAGGCCAAATATGTCGTGTTGTCTCACACGTCCATCCATTTGCCTATCTTTGATTAGTCTTCGTCGCGGAACAAAGCCATAGATTGTTTTTGCAAGTTTCTGGAGGCATACCAACACAGTCTAAATCTGTTGGAACTTGTAAGGTAGTTCCCAGTCTTGCAAGCTCATCGTCTTTGCAATTCCCTGGAATGTCTCTATGCCCTGGGACCAATATGAGTCGTTTGTCAAACTTCTTGGCCATCTCATTTAAGGACGTGCTGCATTTTAGGGCAGATCTTGTTTTCAGAAACATTGACTCCAAGGACTTGCCGCAGTTTGACTGTCAGAATAGATGTTGACTGCAGTCGTAGACTCAGCTCAACCTGTCAGCCACTTCCTTTATTGCCAGCATCTCTGCCTGGTAAACACTGCAATGATCCGGTAATCCTCGAGCCAGGATCAACCCAAGCTCCTTCGTATAGACTCCAAAGCCCACTTGTTCGTGCAGCATCGATACATCCGTGTTAAAACTAATAGGCTCGACTACCCGGAATTCCCCTCATCCAAGACTCCTTGGATGGTATCATAGTGGTAAAGTGGAGCTCAAAAAGGCTCATAGGGGGAGCACAGTCCACATTTTGTGGTATTGTTATCTTCTTTAAGATCGCGCTATGGCCACAATCGCTACTCCTCCATTGCAGTGTACTATTAAGTCGAATTGCTGACGTAGCCGCATACTGCCTACCCAATATGTCCAATGGTATCAGGTGAAGGAGGATTTCTAATGCAGCCGTAGGTGTAGTACGAAGAGCACCAGTGATGCACATCGACGCCATTCTCTGTACCTTCGTGATAAAGACGCAGTTCGCTTTTGTTTCTAAAGCAGGCCTCCAGACTATGGTTCCATACAGCAGAATTGAACGCACCACTGCTGTATAGAACCAATGATCGACTTGAGGGCTAAAACTCCATCGTTTTCCAATGGCCCTTTTACAGGAATATAAAGCAATCATTGCTTTTCTCATGCGTTCCTCAATATTACGCCTAAAATTCAACTTCCTATCTAGAAATACTCCAAGATACTTGGCTCCATCTGAGAAGGTGATTTCAGTGCCGTCCAGAGAAATAGGATCAAAAGCAGGAATCTTATTTTTCCTTGTAAACAAAACAAGCTCTGTTTTACTTGGATTAACTTCATAGACCACAGTCTCTTGCCCATTTAGACAGATCTTTCAGAGAACCCTGAAGAATGTACCTCAATGTTGGCAGATGCAGAGCTGTTTCCGTTGATCTACCCTTGCTGTATGCATGTTGCTTTGTCGAAAGGAACCTCGGGTCAATCACTCTACGCAAATATGAGTCTGTAATTCGTTCCATTGTCTTTAACAAAAAAAAAAGAAGACAGACTAATTGGTCTGAAATCCTTCGGAGCTGTTTTGAAACTTTTCCCAGCCTTCGGGATAAAGACGACTCTGGTATCCCTCCATTTTAAAGAAATATACGACCAGTTGATGCATGCTGTGTATATATTATACAGCCGGGATTATGCCATCAGGTCCCGGGGATTTCTAGGGCCTGAAGCTTTTTATCGCCCAGATTAGTGTTGGCATATTTATTATTTCCGAAGCAATTTCAGATGCTTGGGCGTCAGAACGTTCCAAAGCTTGGAACGGCGGCATGGAATTGCCCGGAAAATGCGTGTTTAAAAGGAGATACAGGAATATAAAGCGATAGCTTTTCTCACCCGTTTCTCAATATTAGGCCCAAAACAATGACGGGGGACGGCGACGGCAAAAAATATCATTTGTTTGTTCAGTAATCACATAGACAATGATTAGGTTGGCACTACTGTACGTTTGTTACACCATGAATGAAAGATAAAAATTTGATGTGAAAATGCGGCAACCCTGGAGTGTGAGAGGAAGGGAGAATGAGAGAACCTGGAGAACAAATAAAATAAGTTTTAATTTTTTGCCGTGCCGGCCACGGTTTTTAACTGGGAAATCGTATGGAAAAAGTACACTTACGCCTGAAATTCAACTTCCTATCTAGAAATACTCCAAGATAATTAACTCCATCTTAGAAGGTAATTTCAGTGCCGTCCAGAGAAATATGATAAAAAGCGACATCGTCAGCATATGTGACGACATGATAACAACATGCTTCTAGAGATAGCAGCATTAAATTCAGAAGTGGCGAAAGAACACCTCGCTGTGGTCATAGTTGGGAAATGATAGAAATTTGTATGGAATAATGATTCAATGAAATCGATTTTATTGAGCATTTTATATGAAAAAGTCAATGACCCAATTATTCGGGCCCAACTCTGTCTGTGGTGTGCCCCTATTGGCAAATTGAGATATGACAGATTTTTAAAATCCAACATTTTTTTGTATTTTACGTTTTCTGGTTTAATTTTTTCTTTTTATTTCTATTTATTTTTTCAAAGTTGTCTTCAATCCAAAACTTTATTTTTTCTTTTTGATTTTTTGGTTTTTAAGGGGAATTTAGGAAATTCCAGCCGCTAATTTATCAAGCCACACCTGCAAAGTGTAAGTAAAAATCATTAACTCTTAAATAGTCTATGTTAGAAGTTTAGTGCTATCTACCCATTTATTCAAAATTTTCTCATTAAATTAATACATACTTTCATAAACTCAAGAAAATTTTCAAATACGAAAGCTTTACAACGTACACAAAAAAAAGTCATAAAAAGTACATAAGCAGGGTTGCCATATGCCAATTTTTCAAAATAGTAAAAAAAATGGTTTTTAAAACAAAGATATATTAAAAATTTCATACACAATGGTGATACATACCTCGTAAACGATTTGACTGATTTCAGTCAGTCAAATCAGACTTAATTCCGTTACTCGTAAAACGCAAAACTAATTTTAAAATATTTCCACTTATGTCACTTTCGAACGGAATTGAGTCTTTGACATGCCCCTAATTTTGATACATTTTTTAAAATTTGATTTATAAAAAATTTTCAAAAATTCCACACTTTGATTGCCGGTTGCAGCAGGTTTGTGTTATATGATTGGCATTTAATTTGTAACATATACATTTTAGGGGAAGTAGATAAAAATGTGTAGACTTACAAGGGAAGTATCTCAACCCCAGTGGCATAAACTTGCAAAAATTCGGCTTCGTTAATATCTTTTTATGAAAATGTGCAAATTTTGGGGGTATTTATATGAAGACGTAGACCTTCAATATCCATATGAATACGAAATAATCTTTATTAAATTTAAGTCGACAACAGAATTTTTAAACACTGATATGGCCGATAAGCCGAGACACCCCAACCTTAAACTCGTCTATTTTATATATATTTTAAGTTTCAGGCAAATCGGTTCATAAGGGTTGAGATACTTCCCTTGTTAGAAATTTTGAAGAAAATAAGACGGTCTTGTGTACATTTAGGTTCTTGAAATTTAAAATACAATTTCACAATTTCGAAGATTCTTGAAAATTCAATTAATATTATTTTCATTTTCTCAGAACAACAGATCACATAAACAAAATAACACTTAAAAAATAAAAAATAAATTAATTATTTGAAAAAAAAAAAATAAAAACAATATAAAATCAAAGTGCTATGCTTAGTAAAAATAATATTTAAATTTTGAAATTATTTAATAATATTTAAAAAAAAATGCCTTGTTTTCAAAAACATGTAAATTATAGAAAAAAAAATTGAAAGTAAAAAAAAGTAGCTTAATTCAAAGAAAAATAAAAATATGTTTAATAAAATTTAATAAAAAAAATTTTGGACAAAAATAATTGTAGTTATAATACAATGAAAAAATAAAAAAACACCATCTTAAAAGAAATTTTCTCACATACCGACTGTGATTTCATGTAAAATAAATATTGAATATTAAATATTTAAAAACACATAATTGCATACACATTTTTACTTAATCCTCATAAATCATATTAAAACATAAATACAGTAAAATTATAAATTGCTAAAAAAAAATATACTTAAACATAAAACTGCTATAGTTGAAGTAAAACTTTAAAAATTTAGTTAAAAAGTAAACAACAAAAAAAGGTAATTAGTTAAAATACAGAAAAATATATAATGAATTAATACAATTATCTAATTAAATAACTGTTCTTAGATATAATTCAATACAAAAATCATATATATTTTCATTTAAAACCTAACACAAATACAACTCTGATTAAAAATAAAATAATAGATATACAATAAAAAAATAAATAATAAATGAAGCCTTTTTCAAATCAGATTTTCAAATTTCCGTCCTTAAAATTTTTTCAATTTATTTCTTTTTAATATATGAATTTCCAAAAAAATAACAATAAATTGTGTATTTGTGTTTGGTAATATTTATTGATTTTTGGTAGAACCTCCAGTTATAGTGCAAAAAACGTTGAAGTAATTTTTGTCCATTTTCAAGGTTTAACTCTAAGGGGGTCTGTTCCGAGAGGTCGGAGGAAAATTCGAGGAAAGAGGAAAACAAGTAAGAAAGTTAAATTCGGCCTTGTCGAATATATTGATACCATCCACAATTTAAAAAAGATTATTGCAAAATACTTTATTTAAAAGGAAATTACTTTAAAAAAAAAAAAGAAAAAAATTTTTGGAAAAAAAATTTCCCCGAAAAAAAAATTTGTAAAAAAAATCCGCGATTTTTTCTTCTTTTTCAAAAATTGTGTTTGTACTTGTTTAAATACCATTCGGTGTTCAATTATGTTCACATATGTCAACCAGCAGCCGAATTAAAGCATTTTGTATTTTTAGATTATGTTGAATGTACTAAAATTTTTGAGGTGTCCTTACATTTTCGTTCATAACTTTTGAACCGCTGAACCGATATTGCTCAAATGCAATAGCAAACTTCTCAGGAGAACTTCCAATAAATATGTTAAGTTTCAGTCATATCCGTGTAGTATTTTGGCCGTGATCACCATTTCCACAGACAGACGGACAGACGGACATCGCTAGAACGTCTTAAAATCGATCGGGGATCATGAATATATATACTTTATGGGGTATTTCGATGAGTTACAAACGGAATGACAAACTTATATATACCCTCTATCACTAAGTGGAGGGTATAAAAAAATATATTTCCTTATAGAACAACTCAGATTCTGAGCATTTTGTCTGTAGAAATCTTTCCGATTCAGAGATTTTTATTTTTTTTAAGTTCTTGGCCGGTTCTGAAACATTTTTTCTAAGGAAAAATTCTCAATTGCTAAGGAATTTTTCCTAAAGAAAAGTTATAAGATATTCTTTAAAAATTTTAGGTAATTATTCAATAAAAAAATTCTTACATTCAGAGTCAAATAAGTATCAAATAATTTTCTAAAAATAAAATCTGGAGTTCTGAGACATTTTTCTATAAAAATATAATACTTTTTCCTTAAGAAAGTTATTCGGTTAGAAAATGTCCACGACTTTTTTTTAAGTTTTTCAAATGAATTTTCTTTAATTCCGAAACATTTTATCCCAAGGATGTAAAAAAATTCCTTAGGATGGAGGCTGTGTGTGCTGACGAAAATCATCAGCACACATACATATACCTCTCCAAAGGATATTTATACATCCTGGCTATTTTCATTCGATCCTTGTTCCTTTCCCTTCCCTTTTTCCTTTTCTTTTTTCTTTTTCTTTTTTCTTTTTCTTTTCCTTTCTCTTATTTTTTTCTTTTGAAATCGTTTTGGGGGGGGAGAAATCCCATTCTACCCCCCCCCCTGGATCCGCGCCTGCTGTAGTAACATATTTTTTAATATATTTATATACGGCCATACACAGTACTTTACATAATTATATGTGAATGTATCTTGTATTAAGTTTTACACCCAAAATTTAATATGGTGCCATATAAAAGGATATCGAATCATGTGATGCTCCACATACAATATATAAAGCTTTATTAAATTAGATGTTGCATATGATATTTTATATGACTCCATGAATGACCTCATACAATATTAGATAAATAAATATATGACCATGTCTGACCTCATACAAGATGAGATACACATATATATATGGTTCCGAATCGGGGGAAAAAAGTTTTCTAAGTCCCGAGAAATTTTTTTTTAAATTTCCAGACACAAATAATTTTTGCGTTTTGGAGTTAAGAATTTCATTAAAAATTATTTAAACAAAAAAAAAAAATTTTGCAAAATTTTGAAAAATTTTACAAATCCTGAAAAAGTTTTGTAATATTTTCTAAGTCCTGGATAAAAAATATTTTTGGTACATTTTTTGCGTTTTGAAGTAAAAATTTATTAACAAAGTTTTAAGGAATTTTTTTTTTAAATTTCCAAGTCCCGGACACAATTTTTTTTTTGGCAATTTTTTGTTTTGTATTTCCCGAAAAAACTTGGGATAAATTTGAAAATTATGAGATAAAAAAAATATTTTATGCAAAATTCTACATATTTTATCTTATGATATAAAATTATATACAATTATATCAAATTAGATAAACCCAATATTTGGATCAAAAACGATCATATTTTATCTAATATAACAAATTTTAAGCTATTTTGATCCACCAATTTCATCATCTTATTATATCCAAATACGTGTTGTGCCATATTACATTATATATGGCTCAATTTCAAATTATATATGGACCTGTATTAGACTGCCCAGAAAAAAACAAAGTTGTTATTTTCTTGGGGGATACCTGCGAATTTTGTTCCTTTTTGTGCAAAAAAATTTCGGTTTTTTTTTGGGATTTTTAAAATAATATCTAGAGGTCGCGATCTCGCGTTTTATAACGATTTATTTTTTTTGAGTTTTTTATTATTTTAAATTGTTAAATATGATTAATATGATAAAATATTAATAATTTCAGACAAAAAAAAAATAAATTAAAAATTAAATATCGCTCATTCCATGAGATGTCTCCCAGCATCTAATAAAATGTTCTTTAATTTATTTGAAATTTCGCACACAGGTACACTATGAAGCTATTAAAATAAATTCGTTTTTAGTTTCGCGAAAATCCACGAATTCGCGAACGCGAATATATTCGCGAATTCACGGATTTTCTCGGAACTAACAACTGATTTATTTTAATAGCTTCATAGTGTTCATGTGGGCAAAATTTCAAATAAATTAAGGAACATTTGATTAGATGCTGGGAGACATCTCATGGAATGAGCGATATTTAATTTTTAATTTAATTTTTTTTTGTCTGAAATTATTAATATTTTATCATATTAATCATATTTAACAATTTAAAATAATAAAAAACTCAAAAAAAATAAATCGTTATAAAACGCGAGATCGCGACCTCTAGATATTATTTAAAAAATCCCAAAAAAAAACCGAAATTTTTTTGCACAAAAAGGAACAAAATTTGCAGGTATCCCCCAAGAAAATAAAAACTTCGCTTTTTTTCTGGGCAGTCTAACCTGTATATTTATTTTTAGTCGGGTGGGCAAAATTTCGTTAAAAAAATAAAATAGTTTATCAAGTCCGTATTTGATTATTATACGAAAGGTAAAGAAAAAGGAAGTGTAAATCGAGGTCGAGCCGACATAATTTTAGACCACTGTTGCTGTCGAATTAGGCAAACCCCCCTAGTCATCAACTTCCCTCCAGTGCTACATACATTTTAATGTTTGTGTTGCGATTCCGAAGTTAAGAGATCGACCCGAAGTTGTTTGAAATGGTTATGGAATACCTTTTAGGCAACCCAGGTTTCCCATCTTTTCAGTAGTTATACGGGGATGCAGGGTTTTCAGATGTAAGGACAAGTTCTCCATTAATTTCCTTGTCAATTGTGTTGCTAAGATTAGCAATTCATGAAAAGGTTTGAAGCTCAAACTGATCCCAGTCAAGGATATTCCATAGAAACCGAGTGCGCGTATCGGGTTATCCAAGATATCTAGACTAGGCAAACCCAAGACTGTGACGCCAACACAAGACCCACCCTCTAGAGTAGTAGTGAAATAAATGAAACAGGTTCGTGGTTTTCAAAACGAAGGACTCACAACCACTCTAACCTAACCTAGCGATCCCGAACCTGACTCAGAAGGAACAAGACGCACTTCCAACCCTGAGCACGATCGGTACCAGTAGGTAGCTCTGTACATGAAAATGGAAGGCCAGTAGTTGGAAGGATCCTTACAGAATATTTGGCGCCCAACGTGGGGAATCTGTTATTGCGACAATATTATTTTACAGATTTTCTATCTAGTGATTAAGGTCCTTGAACTTTCGAGTTTTCTTATGGTAAATATTTTCTATCTATTCCTTCACATTTTCCTTTCTCTAACTATATTATAATTTATCTTTCGGACGAGACATTGTTATTTAAGGTATTGTTAGTTTTTCGGGGTTTCTTCGATACGGTGTCTGGATTATTTCGCACACTTTCTTGGCCGACGTTTTCCTTTCTTTTATCACCGTGTCTTACCTACACTTTTCTTTTACACTTCTTAGCACACTTACATTTTCGTTTGGCGTTCATTTACTTGTGAAGTTATATTTGAGCAAATTTGGGATATAAGCCCTTGTAAATAATTGCCAAATGTTGTTTTTATTTCAACTTTGGTTTAGACTCATGAACGTGTGGGTCGTAGATTCGATTTTCACCAGACGCACTCTCAACTCTAAACACAGCCGGTACCTCTAGTTAGCTCCATCCCTAAAGAGGTCGGCCAGTGAATGGAAGGATCGTTACATCAAAATTAAACTAATTAAATGTGATTTAAGACTATTTTTTGAAACCTACCATTAGTGTCGCATCTGTTAGGTCCGTGATTTTATTTTTAAATTCCTTAATTGTAATGGAACTTTTCATTTAAGTAAGTTATTGCAATAGTATCTAGAATATGTTCTACGGTAATTACAAAAAAAAATTTAATGGAAAATAATTTTTCAAAAATATACTTTCTCTAAAAAACGATTGCTTTCAGGACAATTTCAAACACAAATCACCGATTCTGGGAATGTTAAGTAGAATCGATTGCAGGATAATATAATGGATTCTGAAACCGATTGTTTGGAACGGAAAATTTTGCTGGGGACTTTTAAAGAATCAGCAAGAGGAATAAATTAATTTAAATTTTATATTTATATTTCATTCTAGTTTTTATATAATTTTTTTGTTTCTAAATCTTTAAAAATCTTTATCAAAACTTAAAATGAATCCTTTTAACTTTTGTATATAACTATTTCTCGAGTATTTCATACTTTAAATTATGTATTTCATATATAGAAATTAATTTAAATGCACTTTTAGTGGTAAAACCAAATCATATGAACATTTCTTAAACAAAAAACACTATAGAAAATAATAAAATAAAAATTTTGATATCGTAAAATAAATAGAAAAATAATAAAACTTGATAAAAATCATTCATTCATTCATACAATAAAAAAAATCCTTTAAACATTTTAAATTTAAAGATCGAAAGGTCTTATTGGCTACCCGAGTAAAAATGTTTAGATATATTCTTATATATCACATCTTATCCGAGATTTGAAAGATCAGTTCTGATCCGAGTAAGATCAGTACTGGTCCGAGTAAGATAAGTACAGATCCGAGATTTGAAAGATCAGTACTGATCCGAAAAATGGATCGCTAAGATCAGAACAGTATTAATCGGACGGATACAATGTCATCCGAAAAATGGGTTTATATAATTAGATAATGTCATCCGAAAAATGGGTTTATATAATTAGATAAACCCATTTTTCGTATGAAATTGTCTCCATCCGATTAAAACTGATCTAATCTTAGCGATCCATTTTTCGAATAACATTTTTCACATTTTTACTTGGGATATTATTTTTTAATGTCTTACATTATTTCAGACAGACATTATTCTAGCTTTTACAAAATGATAGTACACTGAAAGGAAAAGCTTTATCAATATAATATCAATGATAAAAAGCTTTTATGAACTATTTAATCATTATAATACGTTTAAATGGGCGTATTTTGAAAAAATTCTATATATAAGTATAATGATAATGTAAATTTTAAGATCTGAAGTTCTTAAATGACAACACAGGCAGATCAGAGTAGCCGTAAACTTTGGAAAGTTGTCACTTTATCTCCCACCATCAGCGCGTTTTGATCGTTCACACTTATTCCAGCTTAGATCATATATTTAAACGAAATATTAATCAAAATGAGAACTACGAATAGTTGAAATCTTTTAGAAGGAACTAAAGCTGTTTTTAATTTATCTATTCTTTAAACTTCGAATTTCAAAATATCCGTTTAGTTTGAATTTGTATTATCGTTTAGCCTGTGTTGTCTGTTCTCTTTTCTATATAATTTATATTGACTTAAACCAAAGAATTTAAAAAAAAAATCAAGTCAAAATTAATAATTAGTAGTATTTTTTTTTAAACTTTTAAAAAAAATCTAAACCTCCAGTCAATACTTTTTACTGTTTTTTGTTGTTGTTATATTAACAAACTTTAATAAAAACAGTTAAAAAATAAAATATAATAAAACTTTAATAAAAAAAATATTTTTCAAAAAATCTTTTTGCAATAAAAGCTAAAATTTAAATAAACACATAAAATTTTTTGCTCAATAAAATCATACACACAGAAAACCTTAAAATTCAACATAAAGAATATAAAAAAATAAATACATAATACAAAAAAACTCTTAATAGAGACATTCTTAATTTAATTTATTTTTTACTAAAGCTTATGCAGTTAATTAATAAATTTTTCAAATTCATTTCTTTTCTTTTTTTCATACAATACAATAAATTATATTAATATTATAATAAAAGCAATATAAAGCAAAAAAAGTTTATAATACAAAAATAAACTTCTCAAAAAATAATCTCAAAACTAATTTAGTTTGCTTTCGATTTTTACTAAAAGGCCAGAAAACAAATGGAAAAAAATAAAAACATTATTAAAAATTTTAAAAACTCGTATAAAATACTTTAATAAAATTATAAAACAAACCAAAAAGAAGAAACATTAATAAAAATTTCACTTTAAAAATTATTTCAATGGGTTTTATTTAAAAACAAAGTAAAGAAGTTAAATTCGGCCTTGCCGAAAAAAAAAAAAGATTATTGCAAAAACAAACTTGATCTGAAAAATAAAAGTTTGATAAACAAAAATACAAAAATGTTGGAGGGTAAAAATAAATGGGGGTCGGTCTCACAAATGACCCCTCTCGGACGCACCATTGGACCGGTAGAAGCTGATTAAATAGAACATGTTTGGAATAAAAAGTATTGTGGGTCGGTCATACATTTGATTGCTCTAAGGGCACTCTTAGGGCAGTTAGAGCTGTTGGAGCAAATTTTAAAAAATGTCATTTTGTGTGGGAGCCCCCTTAGAAATTGGAGATAGGGTATTAGTTAGTTCCGCAGAAATGCTTTTACGTAATAATTAATGGGGGTTGGTCGTAGAAATAACCCCTCTATGATGCACCATTGGTGCAGTAGAAATGACTTTAAGATTGGAAAATTACAATAAAATTTTTTCAACAAATTTTAAAAAATAGTAATAATCGTTATCCCACGAACCTCCTGGGCAAAAAATTTGTAGTATCGATAGAAGTTTTACACAAAAAAATTTCTAAAAAATCGAAGAGTACAAACATTTATAAAAATGAGATTTAAATTTTAAAACTTAAAAATCGCATACTAGATCGCTTTTAAGAATTTTTTGGTATTTTTTTTTTAAAGTACGTAAAAAAACAAAAATTTTGAAAAAAAAAAAATGAAATTTGGGCCATTATTGAACAAGTTATGAGTAAAAGAAGTTTGAGTAAAGGAACAAACTACCAATTTTTAAAAATTCGATATCTTTTGAACGGATCATCAAAAAAATCTGAAAATTTACCACGAAGGAGTTTTCGAAGATTACTAAAAACAGTAAACAAATTGGAAAAATCTAAAAAAAAAATTTTCAATGTGTCCGATTTGACATGGATTGCCCCATAAACATATAGGCCCATACCAAAGAAAAACCAAAAGTCTATTTTAACAAAAGTTTTATTTTAAAGTTAAAATTTTCAATACATTTTTTTGAAGTCGACTTTAAAAACAAAAACAATTTGTATGGAAATAGAGTTTAAAGTCGATTTTAAATTTATTTTATTTTTCTGTGGTAAGGCCAATTCCATTGATTATTTTAAAAACATTTACAAATTAATTAAAACAATAAAATTTTATTTTTTATGACAAAAATCGTTTTATTAAATAAAATCAGTAATTCGTTTAAACTTTTTACATATTTTAGGGTTTGTAATTCAGTAAATACGTCAGGAAAAAGTCAGAAATGATAAAAAAAATTATTCGAATAAATTCATGTCGGGTAAGTTAAGGTTAATACAAAATAATTTTAGAAACTAATAACAAAATAATTTAAAAAAATTAATACCAATGATTATCCAAAAACAAATGCTTTATATCTGGTCTGATCTGTTCAAAGATTTGTATCAGATTTCAAAATTTGGTCCCCATTTTAGGAATCAGATCTGATTAATATAAAATTTAAAAAAAAAAAAACTTATTAAAAATTCTTGACCATTTTCAATTGTATTTCAGATTTTCAAATGTATTTCAGAAATAGTCCCTTGTATTTCAGATTTTCCAAATGTATTTCAGAAATAGTCCATTGTATTTCAGATTTTCTATTCGTATTTCAGAAACATTTATTTTAAATTTTTTAAATGTATTTCAGAAATAGTCAATTGTATTTCAAATTTTACAATTGTATTTCAGAAATAGTCAATTGTATCTCAGATTTATCCAATTGTAAGTCAGAAATAGTCAATTGTATTTCAGAAATTAATCAATTGTGTTTCAGAAATAGTCAATTGTATTTCAGAAATAGTCAATTGTATTTCAGAAATTTTCAAATCAAATACAATTATTTTTTTTTTGAAATACAATTACATGAATCTGATAAACCATTGACTATTTCGGAAATTCAATTGGATGAATATGAAATACAAAATGGAAAATCTGAAATACAATTGACTATTTTTGAAAATCAGTTGACTATGTATTTCCGAAATACAATTCAAAATGGTGTAGTGAAAAACATGGCCACTTAAAAAATGAAAGTCACCCAATTTCTATAACAATAAAATTTTAAGACCTGATTTGGAGTAGGATTTACTAAAATTTAAGCGCCATGTAAATATTGTTGCTATTTCAAATTAACCCAGCAAAGCTTTTAAAATGGTAATGGTTATGTAGTGCATAACTGTAATGTTAAGCCAAACATATTCAAAAATATGCATTATTTTCCCTACCACTTACCATAGGTATTACTTTTTGCGGAATGCATAAAAAATACAAAAAAGTAATGCCTATGGAAAGCGGTGGTAAAAACCAATACCTATTTTTCCAATGTTGTCTTTGTTATGCATTACATAGTAATGCATTACATAATGCATTACATAATGCATTACCATGTAACACGGTAATGAGTTGCCATTTTTAAGGTTTTGCTGTGAAGATTACCATTTAAAATTGAGAAAAGAATTTAATTTAAGAAACTTTTAAACAAATTTTTTAAACTTTTCAAACTGAAAAATAAATTTCATTAATTTCTTTTTACGGCTTGATAATATTGCATTGTTTTGTTGTCAAAAATGCAAGTTTTTTGTGAATATTAAAATAATTATAGCTATTTATTTATTCAACCTTTCCAATTCAATTATAAAAATAATAATAAAACAATTTTTTGAATAATTAAAACTAAAATTTAACAAAAATAAAAAAAAATAAAGAAAAATAAATTTTAACAAAATATTAAAAAAAAAAATTAGCCAACAAAATATTTTTATTGAAAACTAATATACAAATTATAATTTAAAACTAAATAAAAATATAAAAGATCAAAATGAGCTAGAGAAGAGGGATGATTAAAAAAAAAATAATATACAAATTATTAAAAACTAAATAAAAATAAACTTGAAAAGTTGGAATAGTCGATTAATTAAAAAAAACTGGACCGAATTGTGACATCTGATAACGAAATTTTAGTATCAAAACCAGTTTTTTATTTCTATAGTATAGCCTAGTACTATGTTTTTTTATAGTGAAAATTTCACTTAAACTTTAAACGCCTTAAATCGCAATAAAACATTTAAAAATCAAAAGTTTTTGACAATTATAAAAAAAGAAACGATCATATCAAAACTGAAATGTCACTTTTTCACGGCAACTTAAATTGTCTTGTATAACAATTTCCCTATAATTCCTCGCGTTGCCAAAATTTATTTTTTTTTATACGAAGTTTGACAGAATCGAACAGAGGTACTATACTTAAAGATAAAAAATTAACAATAATTCAACCTGTATCCGATTTTTGTAACTATGCAAAAAATTTCTGCATAAAAAAAATTAAATAATGTTATAGTCACCTAGTATTTCACAGGGTGATTTAGTAGAAATAAAGCTTAACATTTTTGAGTTCGATGTTTGCTCATATTAACATCATTAAACTCAACTGTTGAAAACTAAATGACCATTATATTGATGGTATTCACTTCAGAATTGTTTAGCCCTTGCAACAGTGCAAGATTGCAACTTTTTTTTTTAAAACCATTAAATCAGCTTTTTCACTTTTCTTTTACCTTTTACATGATACGCTGTTGCAAATAAAGTATCGCATTTTACTTCAATAGTAATATAATTGCTACAATTTGTAAAACAACAAGCAAATAAAGTTGCAATTTCGACATTTCGCATTTTTGCAAGACTAAAATTGCTAACGTGAATTCCATTATTATTTTATTTTCCTTGATGCGAAAACTTTTGCAAAAGTTTTTTTTTGTTAGACCACTGAAGTTTGTCATTTTTCTCGCTGGCATTTGGTAAAAGTCAAAAGAAAATGTATTAAATTTACTTTTGAGCTAAATAATGTTAACAAATGTCTGCAATGAAATTTGATGGAGGGTTTTTTCTTACAAGGGAAGTATCTCAACCCTTATGAACCGATTTGCCTGAAACTTTAAATATATATAAAAGAGACGATTTTAAGGTTGGAGTGTATCGACTCATCGGCCATACAAGTGTTTAAAAATTTCGTTGTCCCCTTATGAAACAATGTGGACATTCGGGAAAAATTTCGATAACTCCTGAATTAACTTGAATATCGTCTAGAGAGAAAAAATACGTGTCGACTTAAATTTAATAAGGATTATTTTGTATTCATATGGATATCGTATCCAAAATTTACACATTTTCATGAAAAAAATATTTAACGAAACCCAATTTTTACAGGGTTATGTCACCGTTGGATAGGCATTAAAAAACCTTTCTTCTCATATGAAAACATCCTACAGTTTCTCAGAAAGAAATGGCTTAAAAATCAAAAAAAACTTTTTTCGCCATTTTTTAACCCCTAAATCCCGATATGTCCAAT
Source organism: Pegoplata infirma (assembly GCA_963921195.1). Lineage (NCBI taxonomy): Eukaryota > Metazoa > Arthropoda > Insecta > Diptera > Anthomyiidae > Pegoplata > Pegoplata infirma. The sequence goes on along the minus strand of OY992540.1, from coordinate 130,034,193 downwards.
AAGCCGAGACACCCCAACCTTAAAATTGTCTCTTTTATATATATATATATTTTAAGGTTCACGCAAATCGGTTCATAAGAGTTGAGATACTTCCCTTGTTAGAACATATTAACGCGCTATCTCCAATTTTCAGGGTCATTTTAGTCCTTTTTCCAAATTTCTCTTTAAAACACCCCTAGGGGTTGTCAAAGTTCAAAAATTCATCCAAAATAAGCAAAATGCTAAAAAAAAAGTAAAATTGGTAATTTAAAAACAACTTCAATTTTTTTAAGGCTGGAGATCTATTTGTCTTCAAAGACCAGAAAATACGGTTTTAAATGAAGGTTTTATTTACTTTTATTCCGGAGACATAGAGGTGAAAAGGTCAACCGTTTTAAGGTACACTTTACAATTTTACTTTATTAAGCAATTTAGTGAAATTTGAAGCAGAAAATCTTTGTAGAACATTTTAATTCTTTAAACGCACGTTTAAGTTGTTATCTATCAAAAATATTTAAACAAGACACTAAAATGGCTTTTAAAAATGCTAGCTAAATAAAAGAAACGCTATCAAATTCCATTGAAGATATCTTTTATAATTATTTAGCTCCGAAGTATATTTGTTACATTATTTCACAGGACTATGTTGAAAAACATTTTAATATAATAGATAATTTACAGTTTTACTTTTTTAAACATTTTGCTTACTTCGCACAAACTTTTGGCCCTTTGCAGCCCCTAGTGAAAATCAATGCAAAACATTTTTGTAGAACATTTTAACCATTTAAACGCACGTTTTACTGGTATTCTATGAGGATATTAAAAAAATGTTTTAAGAACAGCCATTTCAGCCAAGACCTCCATTAACATTATTTAGATCAGAAGTGGATTTAATTTAATCTTGTTTACTTATTCGGTATGGTTAACTTTGTCATAAACGAAAATGCTATCTGCTGCACAAAATATGGTGTGAAACATTGGGGAGCACTGGTGAGTGCATTTTAGTATTCTTTTTCACTTATTCAGATTATCTGACCGGGAGACAAAAATATAATTATCTAGTGGTTTACGTTGTGCCGAATCTGAATCTGACTATAGAATTGCTCTTTCACATCAGAACTTCGAGCAATAAAATCGGAAAAACTATGATGTTTTATGCAAATATTTTGATGCAAAACAGCATTTTAAAGGGAAACAGTTATATATTCAGATGCCATTGAAGAGTTTTGTAAAAAAAAATAATTTCGACGAAGCATAAAAATCAGATGTGGGAAAGCAATTATCAGCACAGATTTGAAAAGTACGGCAATTTTTAATATGAAAAACAAGTGGTTGAACAGCGACTGCAGTAATTAAAATAAAAACGATTGCCTGGAATGGAAAGCTTGGAGGCCGATGTTGGACAATTGTTTCTTCATTGTCATGATAAAATAAGTAGCTAAAATCGAGTTCCTTTACATTCCCCAATTGAAAACTGTAAGTAAAGAAGTAAGACACTCCTTGTTTATGCACTAGTTTATTTATTTTGAAAAACTAAACCATTTTCAATTGTACTTCAGAAATAGTCAAGTTATTTTCAGAAATAGTCAATTGTATTTCAGTTTTTTCAATTGTATTTCAGAAATAGTCAATTGTATTTCAGATTTTCCAATTGTAATTCAGAAATAGTCAATTGTATTTCAGATTTTCCAAATGTATTTCAGATATAGTCAATTTTATTTCAGATTCATGCAATTGTATTTCAGAATCAAGTTATTTTCAGAAATAGTCAATTGTATTTCAGAAATAGTCAATTGTATTTCAGATTTTTCAAATGTATTTCAGAAATAGTCAATTGTATTTTAAAAATTGACAATTGTATTGCAGAAAAAACAGTTGTTATACATTTGAAAATTTCTGAAACCAAATTGACTATTTCTGAAATACAATTGACTCTTTCTGAAATACATTTGGAAATTTCTGAAATACAATTGACTATTTCTGAACTGCAATTGATTAATTTCTATGTAAAATACAATTGACTGTTTCTAAAATACAATTGGATGAATCTGATAATCAATTGACTATTTCTGAAAAAAATTGAACGAATTTGAAATACAATTGATTATTTCTGAAATACAATTGGAAAATCTGAAATACAATTGACTATTTCTGAAATACATATGGAAAATTTGAAATACAATTGACTATTTCTGAAACACAATTGGAAAATATAAAATACAATTGATTATTACTGAAATACAATTGGAAAATATGAAATAGAATTGACTTTATCTGAAATACAATTGAAAATGGTGTAGTGTCGCCGTAAAACAAGGGCCTGGAATGAAAATCATGGAAGTGTTTGATTCTTCATTGTAATGATAAAATGAGTTGCTAACATTTAGTTTCTCACTTTCCCCTATTTAAAGCTGTGAGTAAAAAATTAAATTATTCCCTGTATAGACACTATACCATTTACAGATGTATTTCGAAGATTCCATTTGTAATTCAAAGATTCCATTTGTAATTCAAAGATTCCATTTGCAATTCAAAGATTCTACTTGCAATTTAAAGATCCCATTTGTAATTCGAAAATTCCAATTGTAATTCGAAAAAGAACAATTAAAATTCGAAATAGATCAATTGTAATTTAAAAATATCAATCTTAAAAAGATCAATTGAAAATTGAAGATTCCAATTGTAATTCAAAAAAGATCCATTGTAATTCGAAAAAGATCTATTGTAATTCGAAAAAATTTATTATAACTTGAAAAATATCAATTGTAATTTGAAAAAAATAATTATCAATTGTAATTCGAAAAAGGTCAATTGAAATTCTAAGAAGATCAATTTTAATTCGAAATCGATCAATTGTAATTCAAACAAGTGAGAGTGTTAAATTCGGCTGTGCCGAATCTTTTATACCCTCCAAAATGTAAACAAAATTAAAAAAAATTGTCAGGGGTGTGTGTTTTGGGGGGGGGGAGGGGTGATGGGGGTCAGTGGGGATGTTGAGAGCACCTTCCCATCACGATAAATATACCAAATGTTTCATTTATTTAACAAAAATACAAAAAAACCTGTAAAAAAAAGTGAATTTTTTCAGAGGTTTGTTTAGTTCTTCAAGGGGGAACTTTTTTCCCCCTGGGCCGATTTTGCCCATTTACGAAAAATGTCAATGTTATTCGAAAAAGATCAATAATTGAAATTCAAAGATTCCATTTGTAATCCGAAACATATCAACTAAATTTGCATTGATATTTTTGGAATTACAATTGATCTTTTTCGAATTACAATTAATCTTTTTCGAATTACAATTAATCTTTTTCGAATTACAATTATTCTTTTTCGAATCACAATTAGAATTTTCGAGTTGAAATTGATCTTTTACGAATTACAACTGGAATTTTGGAGTTACAATTGATCTTTTTGGAATTACAATTGATCTTTTTGAAATTACAAGCATAATCTTCTAATTAAAAATGGAATCTTCGATTTAGAATTGATCTTTTTCGAATTACATCTGTAAATGGTTTATTTTTTCATTTCAAATATGTCTAACTTTTATTATGGGCCGGTAACTTATCACAATATAATCAATGATTTGTGCTAATCAATGTTTGCAAACTTCAAATTTACCCCCAGTTTCTGTAACACGAACGTCGTTCGTCTGCGTTTTTGTTACAATAACAAAATACATGGGAATTCGTCGGAGACGATGAAGTTCGTGTTTCAGACACTGGGGGTTAAATGAAATGTATCAATGATTAGAATTACTCATTGATTAGCATTTTTAGTTACCATCCCCATGTCTAGCTTTTTTATTCGCAATCTTCAATAACAGAAAGTAAGCTTTTCGAAAATGGTCAGTAATTTTATTATTATAATGAAGAAAAAACACCTGATTGCCAAGCTTCCCCATCTATAAAACTGGGCACAAACCAAATATATAATTTTGAACACGGCCGGAAGAGTTTAGACCCAATGATTGATATTTAGAGGTCTGAATAAATAGAAGTACTAACTACATTTTTATTAAAAAAATTTCAGTTTCCTACTATAAATTAAGTAAATTTAAACAAAATGTGTAATTTAACTTGAAATTTATTGGAATTTACTCAATTTATAGTAAAAGAACTTTGAAAGACCCAATTTATAGTTGGAAACTGAACGCAAGTTTTAGAGTGTACTCGCTAGAAGTACTAACATGTACTCACCAGAACTCCTCACTGTACATTAAATTCATAGATTTGATCATTTTTGCTCAATATCAAAACTTTTATAAGGGTTCAAGTTGAAAAAATGCAGAAGAAAAATTGAATTTCTAAAAATTATAGACATTTCTGGTTTATACAAATAATCGAACTTTCCATAAAATACAATTTTAAATTGAAATAAAAAAAATGAAAAAAAAAAAAAATAGTAAAGTTAATTTAAAGGCGGTTTCAAATACATTAATATTAATAAATTAATTTTCCATTCTTTTGTAGAAAAAAAAATAATTAAAAATAATTTTTTCAGTGTTTTTTTTTTAACCAAAATATTTATGTTTCATCAAACCAGTTAATTTTTGACCTTAGTCCCCCCTCATTTATACTTTCCTAATTACCGATGTACTCATTCCATTCCTCACGTTCAACGTTATGTTTGCTTTTCAAATGTTTTGTTACCCCTCTACGAGTTGTATATTGTAATACGCACAACTTACAGCCGTATGGATAAAATTCTAAATGATGATTTAAATGTCCTTTTAGGGAAGGGTAGCTACAATATTTTTTGTAACATAAAAGGCAATCATAATACCATGGGCATCTCTTTTTAGAAAGTGTTTTGTTATTACGCGGCATCTCATTGTTATATTCACGTGGGCTCTTTTGCCATAAATCATGTTCATAACTCTGATAGATACGAGTCAACCATAAAGGACCCATATCAGTAAAATGTACCATAACTTTTATCTTACGCACCGATTCGGGTACATTGGAAAATTGTATTTCCATTGTATGACTCTGTTGATGTGATGTGCTATGGGAACAGCCCAATGTAGATCTACGACTAGTAATGCGTGAAGGTTGTAGCTGCTGTTCATGATTGTTAGCTGTCTCGGGGAAACCAGTAAAACCATATAAATCATCTAGCTTCGATTGGACGGATGAAGTTGGAAATAAACGACGTGCTTCATCTTTTGATAACATTAAAGACTGACGTCGTACTTGTGTGGACGTTGTAGTGGTAATAGACGTTTGTGTTAATGTTATCAAGTCATTGTTATTCAGAATATCGTCGTAGGATGGTAATGATTTATAGTTCTTGGCATTGTTGTTATTTTTATAGGGAACCTTAACGGAATAATAATATTTTCTTAAGTACTACATAATAAAATCGTTAATTAAATGTCTATAATAAAATGTGTAAGGAAAGAATCGAGTTAAAGCTTTTATAGGAAAAATGTTTTAGAATCTAAGAATTTTTATATAGGAAAACTGTATTAAATAAAATCTAAGATTATGCTATTTTTTTCAGAATCTGCAATTTTCTTGTCTTAAAATCTTACGGCCGTATTTAAAATTAAACAACTAGTGCCTAACATCAAGTGTCTAATTTTTTATTCATAATTTTCAATCCGAGAAAGCAAGGCTCTCGATGGTAGTCAATCATTTGATCATTATAATGAAGATTAAAGAATAACAACATCGATTGAAAAGCTTCATCTAGTAGAAAACTTGAAATAAAACAAGTAAAAAAGTTAAATTCGTCCTTGTCGAATGTAGTGATACCCTCCACAATTTCAAAAAGATTATTGCAAAAAACTTTATTTAAAAGGAAATTACTCTTGAAAAAAAAAATTCAGAAAAAAAAATGCCGCGGAAAAAAAATCCGCGATTTGAGATTTTTTCTATAAGAAAAATGAGAATTTCTGAGAATTTTTCTATATATAAGAAAAATGTCTCAGAATCTGAGAATTTTTCTATAAGAAAAATGTCTTAGAATCTAAGAATTTTTCTATAAGAAAAATGTTTCAGAATCTGATTTTTACCCTACCATTTTTGGTAGGGGCAAGTGCAAAAACTATGTTTTTGCACTTGCTAAAATTGTTTCATTACATAATCAAAAAAGAGAGCAAGAACAAAAAAGAAAAATTTTAATTTCCTGGGTACAAGTACAAAACAAGTGAGAGTGTTAAATTCGGCTGTGCCGAATCTTTTATACCCTCCAAAATGTATAAAAAATTAAAAAAAAAAAAATTGTCAGGGGCGTTTTTTTGGGGAGGAGGGGTGAAGGGGGCAGTGAGGGGCATTGACAGCACCTTCCTATCGCCATAAATATACCAAACGTTTCATTTATTTAGCGAAAATACAAAAAACATGTAAAAAGTGTATTTTTTCAGAGGTTGGTTCAGTTCTTCAAGGGGGAACTTTTTTTCCCCAGGGCCGATTTTGCCCATTCGCGAACTTAACCTGCCTATGAACATGAGACATATTTGTGCCAAACTTCAGGAGTCTAGCTGTTTTATTTTGGACTGCATTGTGTTATCTACAGACAGACGGACGGACAGACGGACATTCATAGAATGCCTTAGAATCGATCATGGATCAATAATATATACACTTTATGGGGTTCCCGATCGATATTTCGATGCGTTACAAACGGAATGACAAAGTGAGTATACCCCCATACTGTGGTTGGAGGGCATAAAAAAAAACATTAAAAATTATGTTTTTCAGATGGTCTGATATTTTCTATTTCCAAACTTAACCGGCCTATGACCAAAAGACATCTCCGTGCCAAACTTCAGGAGTTAAGCCATTTGAATTGGACGGTATCAAGCTTTCTATAGGCACGCAGGCATACAAAGGATGTTTAAGAATCGATTATTTCGATGCGTACGTCGATATTTCGATGCGTTACACACGGAATAACAAAGTGAGTTAAAAAATACAGATTTTTAATAAACTTTCCCCTCTCATAACTACTAAAAAATTAAACTTTGCCACTATAGTATCTTGAGTTTTATTGTAGGAAATAAAGGAAAAATCTAAGCGACCACTAGGAAGTGTCTTAGATAAATATGCTTTAACTTACCCTTTTTCCAATAGTGGAAGATTTTAAAGTATTCCGATCTCGTAAATTTGGATAAGATTGTATATACTGGGAACGTAAGATCTGAAAATGTACCGAAACACTATTAGATTGGACAGAGTACATGCATACTAGAGTGTCCCTTATTTTGGAAATGTTGGAAATCTTGAGACGGTACCCGCTCATTTTTTTCCTTTTGACTTAAAAATAACTCAGGAAAAATTTTACGCCCCTAGGACCACGCCTTCCCTACGCGACGGGGCCTTAAAGAGCGGGGCCTAAAAAATCATTTTTCCATACAAACCAAAAAAATTTTTTTTTGATTTTTAATTTTTTTGTTATTAATTATTATATTACTTGGTTTGCTTATTCACGACAAAAAATTTGATTTTGGAGGGATAAGTCTTTCAGCGCTAAAAAATTTTTCGCAAAAAAAAAATTTGGGCGGCCGGGGTCCTACAGTAAAAAATTTTTAAAAAATATTTTTTTTTAGTTTTGACCAGCAACGGTTTTAGCTGCTATGTTGCTTTAAATGATATATATTCCAAAAAAAAAATGATTCATATCTGTGACATCTTTATCTTTTTCGAAAAAAAAAATTTTGAGCCGTAGGAATCCTACGGTAAAAAATTTTTAAAAAATATTTTTTTTTAGTTTTGAAAAGCAATGGTTTTAGTTTTTATGTTGTTTTTAATGATATATATTCCAAAAAAAATATTATTCATATTTGTGACATTTTTATCGTGTATCGAAAAAAATCATCAATGCATTTTTTACCCTTTTTTAGAACACGATTAAGATGTCACAGATACAAAAAATATTTTTTTATGAATATATATCATTTAAAGCAACATAGCAGCTAAAACCGTTGCTGGTCAAAACTAAAAAAAAATATTTTTTAAAAATTTTTTACTGTAGGACCCCGGCGGCTCAAAATTTTTTTTTGCGAAAAATTTTTTAGCGCTGAAAGACTTATCCCACCAAAATCAAATTTTTTGTTGTGAATAAGCAAACCAAGTAATATAATAAATAATAACAAAAAAATTAAAAATCAAAAAAAAAATTTTTTGGTTTGTATGGAAAAATGATTTTTTAGGCCCCGCTCTTTAAGGGCCCGTCGCGTAGGGAAGGCGTGGTCCTAGGGGCGTAAAATTTTTCCTGAGTTATTTTTAAGTCAAAAGGAAAAAAATGAGCGGGTACCGTCTCAAGATTTCCAACATTTCCAAAATAAGGGACACTCTAATGCATACATATATTATATTTATATTATTTACCCTCATTTTGGCGACTTAATGTGAAAAATCTTATAAATTTCACTCTTATTTAATTTGGTTAAACAATTGATTTATTTAATTCCACTTTTTTTAGCACTTTATTTATTTAATTATTGTTTTTCACCACTTTATTTATTCTTTTAACATTTTACACTATTTTTCATTCATGAACTCCGCGTCGTGAATAACGGTATATTTACAATTTTGTTTAGACTTGGGAGCTGCCAGATTTGCTGAGAAATTTTTTAGTACAAATGCGAGAGATGCCAAGTCTATTTTTAATAGGGTCAGTGTTGCCAATCCATACAATTGGAAAAAAAGTTATTAAAAAATCTCACAAATTACACAAAAAAGTTATCCAATATCTCACAAATTACACAAAAAAAATTTAGCGAAAAAATTTATTTCATTTCACTAAAAAAATATAAACGTCAAATCCTATTTGATAACATTTTTTGGAACTAAGGCCATGTTCACACTACAAGAACTTACCATGGTAAGTTGAGATGATTTTGCAATTTTTCTTTATGCTAGTACAATTTGAGATGATTTTGTAAATCACTATGTGATTTTGTTCAAAGGAAAATCACATGGTGATTTTAAAATCACGCTAGTCTGTATACAGTATAAACCAGATTACCAAAATTTCGATTTTTAATTTTTTTTTTATCTTTTGATAACTTGAGGAGTCACGCCCTCTTTCAAGTGGTCGAGCCTTCAAAGTTTTTCATACATATCTTAGAAAGTGCTTATCCGATTTGGATAAAATTGGTATGATTCGAAAGCTTGAAAAATTCCTTTCTAACATTCTTTTACATGAAATTATTTCATTAACCCGATATAAACAAACGGCTTCGCTAAATAAAGCTTTTATGCTTAGCGCGCTTTTATCTCGGCTTGTAAAGGTCCGCTCGGAATGAATAGGGTATCGTGGGAAAGATAATTTTAATACCTATTAAACTATCTAAATTTCATTAAAATCGGATTTCGTATGTTAGGTACTTATAACTAAAATCGGTTGAAAATCAGCCAAGTTATTACAACTTTTTTTAAATTATTGAAAATATCTACTGTAGGACCTTAAGATATCTACAAGGGACGTTAGGAAGCTCTAGGTCTTAAGTCAAAGATAATTAAACAAAAAAAAAAAGTTTCTCTTCGTTTTTTTTTTTTAATATTATAAAAAGGGTGGCATATTTTTTTACAAGTTTTGTGTGAAAAAAATCGTTTAACTTCTGTGCAGTTCATTTTCTTTTGTTTGCTTAAAATTTTTTCTATTTTCTTTTTTGAACTCACCTTAGTCATAGTAGTACCAATTTCTGCCAACTAGTTTTGATCTCCAACAATAGAACACGAAAAAAGTTAATTCTTTCAAATTAATTTATTACGAGTTTCTTGATTTAATAAAATTAAGGGGCCAAAGTGCACTTTTGCCCCCTTTTTGTACCAAATTTGCTTTAATTCTTATAATTTTTTCCCCGTTTACACATTTTTTCTAATAAACACTTAACCGACACTTGCATTTTTAACTTGAGTTTTTTTATACTAATCTTAATACGTTAGATTTTAACAATAAACATTTGTTCTCATATTCCACAACACTTTTGTTTAATTTTTATGAATTATTTTCACATTTATCTTAAAATATTTAATATAAGAAAACAACCGACCGCGATTAGTATGACCGCAATTAAATTTTCGCATACACTAAGGCCATGTTCACACTACAAGAACTTACCATGGTAAGTTGAGATGATTTTGCAATTTTTCTTTATGCTAGTACAATTTGAGATGATTTTGTAAATCACTATGTGATTTTGTTCAAAGGAAAATCACATATAGGTAATTCACATGGGTATCGTATTTGTTGTATATGTTGTATGTCCTATCTAAAAACAGGATTGGTAAAAATTATTTATCTCTCATTTGATAATTTTCTCTTAGATTCTCTTCTTGTTAGCATACTTGAAAATAGCACACAAAACAGAGGTATAAATGTTGTATCGTCATATCGTGTAAGTGTCGTATTATTAATTTAAAGTTTAACCAACCCTGTTTTAAGATAGGACATACAACATACAACACCAAATACGATACCCATGTGAATTCCCTAATAGTGATTTTAAAATCACGCTAGTCTGTATACAGTATAAATCAAGTTATCAATAATGAAAAGCAAGAGGTCAAAACTTAACACGAATAACGGATTTTCTTTATCGTTTTAGTACCATATTACACCATATGTTGAATATAAAAATACACCACGCGAACAGGGCTGCCAGTTTATTTTTTAATTCTAATTCCCGCAAATCCCCAATTAAGACAATTACACAGACAAATACAGACTCGACAGTAGAGTTTTATAAGAAACAAGTAAGAAAATTATAGTCGGTCAAGACCGACCATATAATACCCTACACCAGAGTTTCCCGGAAAATGATTCCCATGGACCGATTAGATCTATATGTTTTAAAATCTTTAATAAGTGTAAAAAACACTCACAAATCAAATTTGAGTGAAATAGGCTACTATTTGTTAACAATAAACCGCTTAAACTGAATATCGGGCGAAATTTTCACAAGGGGCCTGAGTCCAAAACTGGTCCGATGATTACAAGGTTTGATAAGGTTATTTAAGTACGCGTTTAACATACACAAACAAAATTTTAATTAAATATTTTCTATTTTCATGAAATTTGAGACATTTATGTGAAAATCGGGAAGGTGGTTTGTATGGGGGCTAATTTCTAATTTCCAAATTTCAAAAAGATACCTATTATAATACGGTTATTAGAGTCATTTGAGCCAAAACTAAAGAGGACCTTTGTATGGGGGCTAGGTCTAAATATGGACCGATTTTTTCCAATTTCATAGGCTTCGTCCTTGGGCCAAGAGAGGCTTAAGTTTCAAATTTCAAGTCAATTGATTCAAAATTGCGACCTGTATCGTGTTTACACCGTTTACATGGACAGACAGACGGACGGACGGACGGACGGACGGACATCGCTAAATCGACTCATAAAGTGATTCTGAGTCGATCGGTATACTTAAAGGTGGGTCTAGGACCAATATTTCGGGTAGTTACAAACATCAGCACAAACTCATTATACCCTGTACCACAGTGTGGTGTAGGGTATAAAAATGGGGAAAAACTAAGCGATTTTAGGAGAAAACACAGAGGGTTTTAGTCCATTTTACGCTAACATGGCAACACTTTCTACGACTTAGGAGTGAGTGAAACTACAAAAACCGATCTGGCATCCATTTTTCTTATGGCATGTTATATCAGTTTTCTCTTTCTAACCTAATTCGTAGAATAATTTGAAAATATTAACCATATGGTTCAGACACAGACTAAATACAGACTCGACAGTAGGGTTTTATAAGAAAAAATGGGGAAAAACTAAGCGATTTTAGGAGAAAACACAGCGGTTTTTAGTCCGTTTTACGCTAACATGGCAACACTTTCTACGACTTAGGAGTGAGTGAAACAACAAAATCCGATCTGGCATCCATTTTTCTTATGGCGCGTTATATCAGTTTTCTCTTTCTAACCTAATTCGTAGAATAATTTGAAAATATTAACCATATGGTTCAGAACTACTTTTTTGACACCTGTCACTTATGTCGAGTCTGTATTAGTCTGTGGTTCAGAGCTACTTTTTTGACACCTGTCACTTATGTCGAGTCTGTATTAGTCTGTGACAATAATTACAATTGAAGCGGCAATCAGTTTGCCTAAAATTTATAATAAAAAAATACTAAAATAGGTCTAGGGGTACCATATTAAACAAATACAAACTTGTAATCGTGAACAAATTGTCTTTAATCTGAGTACCCATACGTACATGAAGGCGGGTAGGGCGGTACGGGTGGCCCACGTGCTCCAGTCCAGAGCTTCGAAGAATGAAATCCTTTTCGAATGAATTCCCAAAAAAAGTCATTCAATTTTCATGGTCAGTGAATGCATTCGATTAAATGGAAAAAATTAATGCATTCGATTTCTTGTTCATTCGATTTAGAGAAATCGAATGCATTCGATTATTTATCATTCCACTGCGAATGCAATCGATTTTTTAAATAGATAGACCAAAACGGAGCCAAATTTTGGTCCATAGTATCGCCGACTCTCTTTACATACGATGACCCTAGTGGGCTCTAATTTTGCATCAAAAAAAATTGATGTTCCCGCAAATTTTAAAAATGCACATATTAACTGCCTACACGATAAATAGTGTGAAGAGTGTTGGCGATACTATTGACAAAAAATTGGCTCCGTTTTTCTCTATCTTGGTTAGTTTTTTTAAGTTTTTTATACAATGAATGAATAAGCCATTCGATTTTTTAAATTGAACGAAAAGAAAATCGATTGCATTCGCAAGTGAATACATTCGATTTTTAAAAGTAGTATTTAAGTTAGTTTTTTAAGATTTACACACTTATTGTTAGGCCAAGAATGGGCAGATTCAATAATCAGAATAATAAAGAATTAAAAAAAAAAAAAAGTCGAATGAAAAAAATCGATTGCATTCGATTTTTGAAAGTCGAATGAAAAATAAATCGAATGCATTCGATATTTATAAATCTAATAAGTCTAAAGTGAATTCATTCAATTCGCTAAAATGTGATTGGAGAATGCAATCACTAAATTTTCATTAAGAATGCCAAATCGAATTAAGGAATGAAATCCTTCGAAGCTCTGCTCCAGTCCCCTCAAATTTTAATTTCGATTTTTTTAATGTTCAAAAAAGGGTGGTACATTGTTTTTTTTTTTTTTTGCAAATTTTGAGTGAAAAAAAGTAAATAAAAAATCGCTGGAACTTATAAAGAATACCTAACTTGCTTAAAATAAAAAAATAAATATGACCTTGATTTTTGACCTCTAAAAAGTCGAATGTGGTGTTCAAACCCGTGGGGACGTACCTCGTTTGGAAGGGGCAGGGGATTAAGGTTAAAGTGATTTTTCTCGATTATTTCAAAAACTACTTATCCGATCAAGACGGTTATGGTATCATTAGAAAAAGTAATTAAAGACTTTTACAACGGTACTAAAGACTAAAGACAAGTACTAATCCAATTTTAAATTTTTTTACTGCGTAGCCGGGCTTTGGCTGGGCTTAGGGATTACAAACTCCATAAATTAATTTAGCAGCTTCGCTAAATAAAGTTTTTTTTGTGTATCAAGCCTTTTGCCCAGCTAAAATCACTTTATCGGGGTGTCATGTTACACATCGTCTTTACTTCACCTTATAAATGATACCATATTCGTCTCGATTGGACTAGAAGTTTGTTAGATATCTGCATGTTTCCACAAATCAATAAAATGTTAACAAAAATCCTAAAAAAAGTTACAACTTTGACCATTATTATCTCAGTTAGTTTTAGACTTACAGCACCGTTTTTTTTTGCGCAAATAAAAGCTTGAGATCTGGGCTACAAGCCTATGTATACAAAGTAAATGTTTAAAAACGTGCGTTTTTGAGATATTAAGCATTTTGTAAAAAAAGTCTAGGTAAAATTTTTTCTAGGCTAATTAAACTACATCATGTCATACACCGTTGGAAATTATCCTTTATAATGATACCATAATCGTATTGATCGGATAAGTAGTTTTTGAAATATTTGAGAAAAACCACTTTAACTTTAACTCCCTGTCCCTCCCAAACGGGGTACGTCCCCACGAGTTTGAACCCCACACTCGAAATCTAACAGTCCAAGGATTAAGGTTATATATATTTTTTGGAATTTAAACAAAGTACGGTAAACTTTATTTATGCCCTTGTTCCTTATTTGTCAACACGATATATCATTGCTTATTTAGGAAAAAAATTAAAAAAAAATATCATCAGGACGGGTTTTTTGGACCTAGGGAGTACCAGGGTACCTTTAATTTAAGTACCCACACAAACCTGTAGGTGGGTGGGCGTTTTTTGGCTCCAGGGGAGACCCCAGGGCCTAGAACTCTTAAATTATAATTTAGTTTATTTTTTATTCCAGAGGAGGTTCAATTTTTTTTCGAAAGTATTCGTGCCCGTGAAGTGAACTTTTGCACCTTTTTGTACCAAATTTTCTTTAATTTTTACCGTTTCCATATTTTTCTAATAAACACTTAGGTTAGGTTAGGTTAGGGGTGGCGGAGCTCAAAATTTTGAACTCCTCGCATAGACCGGCTGGTCCATAGCAATACCACATGTTCCTTCAGCGACGAGGATAAAACGCGATAGTCCATGTTGCAAACAATTTAATGCGCATGAGGTCCATGACTGCGATTTCTTCCAGATTCTCGAGTTCTGCTTTGCCCAAAATTTGTTTGCGATGCCTGGCCAATGCGGGGCATTTGCACAGGATATGTTCAACAGTTTCATCCGTATTCGGTTCATCACATCTTCTACAATTGGAATCAGAGATAAGTCCAATTGTTCTTGCGTGGAAAGCAATAAGGCAGTGTCCCGTGACCACTCCCGTGAGTAAACGACATTCTCTTCTGTTAAGAGAAAGTAGGTAACGAGTTCTTTTAAGGTCGTAACGCGGCCAGATTATTCTGGTAATTCTGCTTGTACTTAACTCTCGCCATTTCCTGTTCGCCATGGAAATACACTGACAATCACTTCTCGATCTGTAGTACTGCATTGGGGGATCGATATGAACAAAATCCCCTACATAATAATAATAAACACTTAACCGGCACTTGAATTTTTAACTATACTAATCTTAACTAAACACTTTAGATTTTAACAACAAACTTATGTACTCGTATTACACAACACTTTTGTTTAATTTTTATAATTTTTTTTTACATTTATCTTAAAATATTTAATATATGAAAACCGACCGCAATTAAATTTTCGCATACACTAATCAAGTTTTTAATTAAAGCAAGAGGTCCAAACTAAACACGAATAACGGATTTTCTATATCGATTTACTAACATTTTACACCATATGTTGAATATAAAAATACACCACGCCAACAGGGCTGCCAGTTTGTTTTTTTTGAATTATAATTTCCGAAAATTCCCAATTAAAAATAAAAAAGAAATTTACTAAAAAAATTGTCAGAGGTGTTTTGTGGAAGGGTTGGGGGAAGTAGTTACTAAGTTGGTTGGCGGCGAACGTTGGGGGCACAGTACATGAGCAGTAGGTTCACAGAGGTGCATTTGATGCGTGTAAGTATTAGTGACAGCCAGAGCTTCGAAGAATGAAATCCTTTTCGAATGAATTCTCAAAAAAATCCATTCAATTTTCATACACGCAAAAAAAAATCTGTGTCGGAGTGAGCAAAAATCTGGCATAATTTTACCAAAAATATGCTAAAACTACAACCGACGAAGTAGTTTTCGTAATTTAGCCAAAACACTTATGTAAAAAATTTTGAAGAAAATGCTAATGCTATTTAAGCAAAAACTTGGTAAAATATTCCAAAAGAAATATGGTGAAATATACCAAAATTATTAGAAAAGGTGACTAAAAATAATACTAAAAATTACCACATTTATACTAAAATAAATTTTTTTATAAAATTTTTGTAAAAATTTTTATATTTGTTGAATTTAAAATTTTCACAGAATAAATCCATATTAATATAATAAATGTTGTGTAGGATTTTATTTACCACCGACCAACTGACCCTTTATGTACAATTTTCTCCAGTGACTGCTGCCTACGCTTTTTCTTGAAGTGAAGGATCCGCTATAGCTTGACGAATTTATTTAAAAGAATCCTGTAAAAATAGAAAATTATTACAAAACATAAATTTTTAATTTAGAAAACTAGTAAACCCCATTGGTCTTTTGGTTAGGAGGAACACTTACTTTGTGATTCCATTTGTAACTCATCAAAACAGGTCTGGACTCCATTGGCTTTGCTATATAAATAAGTTTTTAGGTTTTAATTTTATAGCTAAAGGGAGGACTGGTGCCCACGCTCTTTATTGTAGTGAAGGATTCGCCATAGCTTCAAAAATTTATTTAGCAGTACCCTGTACAAATTGAAAATTATTACCAAACAAAAACTTAAATATATAAAGACTATGCAAGAGTCAATTCTTTTTGACGTTTAAAGGTGGTGTTAGTTTTACAAATGGTATCTGGGAAAGCTGGAAATTTTGTTTACCTTTTATTTTTCTTTAAATTTTGCTGGTTGTTTTGATTTAATTATATTCAGTTCTTTTTTTTTTTTATATGTATTTTTTTATTTTCAAGTGACACAACAATAAATTTCATTCATAATTTTTAAATTTTTCAATGTTTATTTTTCGTTATTCCCAAATCGTTCCCAAATACTTTCCAAAAAAAGATTGCCATCTATTGATAACGACTTCGTTATCACTGCCACTACTATTCATGAGTTACCCCTGTTACCAAACACTATTTTTTAACTAAAAATCTATTAAACCTTATTGGTGTCTTCGGAATAGGGGTATACTCACTTTATCATTCCATTTGTAATTCATTGAAACAAACGTCTGGGACTCCATTGGTTTTGCTAAATGAATGGTGTTTTAAGTTATGACAGCAAAATTAACTTTAGCATTTTTTTTATCTTACGCCCCTACCGTGCCTCCTAGAGAGGCAAAAGTTAGGACCAACCCCCATTATTTTTTAGTTACCAACATTTGGTCCGAACATTATAACACCCTATCTCCACTTCCTAAGGTGCTCCTATACATTATAAAAACATGTATTTTTAAAAACTAATAAAAAAATAAAAAAAAATGTATGGGGACCCCCTTAAGAGTTGAAAATAAAGGGTAGGTATATTCTGAGAAAATGTTGGAGTTGAAAAAATATTGGGGGTCGGTCATACATTTTACTTCTCTAGGGGCACCCTATGGGCAGTTAGAGCGGTAGGAGCAAATTTTATAAAAATGCCATTTTGTATGGGAGCCCCCTTAGGAAGTGGAAATAGAGGTTAGGTATATTCAAGAAAAATATTGGGGGCAGAAAATTAATGGAGATCGGTCTCACATTGTACCCCTCCATGGGCAGTTCTAGGGCAGTTGTGGGTCTTTTTGAGGATTTTAACCTCTTTGCGCCCAATTTTGACCCTGATGAGGAGCCATATGGCCCCACCCCACCGTCCTTATTTTTTGGCTCATGCTTTCTTTTTCGAACCTATCAAAATAAGAGGGTCGAAATCGAAAACTAGTGAGCTATTCCACGCCTAATAGTGCAAATTGAAGAACCGTTTTTTGTATTCCAAAGTTAAAAAAAAAAAAAATTTCATAGATATCCCACTCGCATCCCACTAAGCGACCCCATAGCTCTTAAAGGAAATCACTAGTGTCCGACCGAACGCACTTTTTCAGACCGAACCCGTACCCGAACCCGAACTTCGGTCAATTTTGCAAAGTTCGGCCGAACCCGAACCCGTACCCGAACTTTTTTTTATTTAAAAAAAAAATTTTTTTTGTGAATAATTATGAAAAAAAACAACAAAAAAGTGTTTTTTTCTTAGTTGTACTAATTTATAGTTAAAAAATAAATATTTTGTACTTTTTTATACCTAAAAAAAGTAAAAAATATAGCTCAAGTTATTTTTTTTGGAAAAACAATATATTTCTTTTTAAAATTAGCCCGATTCGAGGTGTAAAGTAGTTGCACTGGTAAAATGGCTTGGTTTTAAGCCGATAAAAAGCAATACATATGAAAGTTCGGTGTTCGGCATAGTTCGGCCAAAATTTGGCCGAACACCGAACAGTGGCCGAACGTCACTTTTTGCCGAACTCCGTAACCGAACCCGAACGTTCGGTCGGACACTAGAAATCACCTAAGCTTTCTTTTGAATCAAAAAAAAAAAAGGGCCCAATTTGAGGAAAAAGTCAAAAAAGTTTTGAGTTTTTAAGAAAAATAATCAAAAAATATTTTTTTATTTTTTTTATAATCTTTTTCGAAAGAGTGAAGAAATAGCTATCTAAACTATTTGGGACACAAAGCAATAGGTAAGAAGTAACATGGATGAGAATAAACACCTCTTTTGCCAAAATGTCAAATTTCGACCCCCTCTAACTCAGAGAGTCTTTGACCGATCTCGCTGAAAAATTGTGTCTAAACTACTATCCAATAGGACTAACCTTGGTGCAAATTTCATCCGGATCGGAAGACATCGGTTTCAAAACTTGTGTCAGTTGACACAAGTCTATAGTCCCAGACTATAGACACATGTATGCTTGTTTCTACTGTATTCAAAAATAATTGTTTCCCAAAACATGTTTTAATAGAAAAGCAGTGCAAAAATTGCGATATATTGTTTTGAATACAGTAACATTATTTGTTTCAATTAAAATACAATTTTTGTTTTTTTGCTGGTTTTCCACTTAATAATTTGAGTAAGTATTTAAATGCTTTATTTTTAATCTTATAATTATTTATTTTGTATTTTTTATTTATAATTTTTTCATTACCAAGAGCTTAAACGACTAAAAATTTTGAAAACTTTATTTAATTTAAAGTGTAAATATAACGCACGAATCGGTTGATTACTACAAACAAAACATTTAATTATTATTATTAATTGTTAATTTAATTGTAATCTATGATTAAACATGTACGATGATTATTATGTATGTAGTATTTATTATTGATTATTATAAAGACTGTTTTCTTTAAGAAAAAAATCAAAAAAAAAAAAAAAAACTACTAATATTTAATAAATAAATAAAAGAAAAAACCCAGTGTTATAAAAAAAAAATTAAATAATAAATTCAAAATTAAAAAAAAATCATTTAAATTTCAGTCCACTGTTAATATAAAGTGTTAAATTAAGAATTACAAAAAAATCGCTGAGTGTGGAAAATAAAAATTATTTAAAATTAATTGAGGTTATTTTTTTTCAAATTAATACTAAAATTATTTAATAATTTTTTTTAGCAGTTTTTTGTTTCTTTCTTTTTTTTAAATATATGTTAGATTTTTTGTTCAATTTTGTAGCGGTTTTTTTAGTAATTATTTTATTTTATTTTCTTTTGTTTGAGTTTATTTTTTTTTATTCTTTTTCAAGATATCACATGAGGGTTTCAACGGTTTTTCGAATGTTTTTTTGTGTTTTTAATTTAAAATTACTATTTTTTTTTTTTAATTTTTGTTTTCATTTCGATTTTTAAACAAATCGTTAAAATTTTTATCTAAAGAAGAATTAACAGTTTGGTAAGTAATTTATTTATGTTTTTTAATGTATTTTTTTTAAATGTTTTGTTTATTTTTTTGTGTTTTAAAGGTACTTTTTGTTCCAGTTGCTTTTTTTAAAATATGTAACTAAATTTTTCTGTGTGTATTTGTTTCAGTTTCTTTTTCTAGATATTATTTTGTTTTAATAAATTTAAATATAACTTAAGAATGTTTAGTTTTTGAATTTTATTTTTAAAATTTTATTTTTGTTGTATTTTTTAGGGTTTGGATCACAATTTTTGTTTTAATTTGTTTTTTTTTTTTTTTTTATTTCACTCACAGTTTTTTTGTAAATAATTTAGCGTTTTATGAAATTATTTCTTGAACTATTTAATTGTAATTGTGTATGTTTAATAACACTGTGCTACAGTAAATAAATACTTCTGATGTGACATAGTATAGGTTATTGGTCTTGTCGAGTAGATCACAAAAATGCCCATTAAACTTGCCAGAGACCCTCAAATTTTAGAGTTATTGTCAAAAAACGTTTTTTGGGACTTTTCTCACTAAACCTTGTGTAATTCAGAAAATTTTCAACCGATTTTAAATTTTTAAACTGTTTTGGATAGAAAAAAGATAGGGCTTTCCATGTGTGTGAATTGGTCAATACGTAAAAGAAAGATATCTATTGATTTTTTCTAAAAAATAATTTTTTTTTGTGATTTTTTTAAATTTTTTCGAGTTTATCGATTTTTTTCTGCTATAGTTCGTTTAACAACCTTTTTATTTATGAGCGTTTTTTTAAAGATAATTTATTTCTAAATACGTAAGCTTTATCCTGAAAAAATCGGATAATAATTGACAGAGTTGTGATAATTTTTCTAAAAAAGAAAATTAAGATTTTGCAGGAAATCACCGTTCAGATAACCCAGGCAAAAAAAATAAATTTATCATAAATGGTCATGTACAATATTTTTAAAGGTTTTTGGCGCGGTGAATCCGAATCTGGCCTTTAAATTGGTCTATCTCGTCAGGTTTTTGAGATATTTAACATAAATTGATATATCAAAAACTTAATAAGATAGCGCAATTTCAAGGTCAAATTTGACCTCTCAATATGTTCGTTTATTTTTTTATTTTTTTTTGCCTGGGTTATCCAACGGCAATTTCATACAAAATCTTAATTTTCGTTTTTAGAAAAATTATCACAACTCTGTCAATTGTTATCCGATTTTTTTGGCATAAAACTCATCGTATTCACAATTAAATTTTCTTTAGGTATACGTTTATTAATATAAATGTTGTTGAACAAACTATAGCAGAAAAAAAATCGATAAAATCAAAAACTTTTCAAAAAATTAGATATTGTTGAAAAAATCAAAACATATCTTTCTTATATGAATAGACCAATTCACACAAACGAAAATCCCTATCCTTCTTCTATCCAAAACAGTTGAAAAATTTAAAATCGGTTGAAAAATGTTTAAGTTACACGTGGTTTATTGAGAAAAGTCCCAAAAAAACGTTTTTTGACAATAACTTTAAAATTTGAGGGTGTCTGGCAGAGCTTCGAAGGATTTCATTCCTTAATTCGATTTGTCATTCTGAGTGAAAATTTAGTGATTGCATTCCCCAATAACATTTTAGCGAATTGAATGAATTCACTTTAGACTCATTCGATTTATAAATATCGAATGCATTCGTTTTATTTTTCATTCGACTTTCAAAAATCGAATGCATTCGATTTTTTTTCATTCCGACTTTTAAAAATCGAATGCATTCACTTGCGAATGCAATCGATTTTCTTTTCATTCAATTTAAAAAATCGAATGGCTTATTCATTCATTGCATAAAAAACTTAAAAAAACTAACCAAGATGGAGCAAAACGGAGCAAATTTTTTGTCCATAGTATCGCTAACACTCTTCACATTTTTTTGTCGTATAGGCAGTTAATATGTGCATTTTTTAAATTTTAGGAAACACCAATTTTTTTTGGATTCAAAATTAGAGCCAATTTTTTGGCGTACGGACATAGCGCCCAAGTGCATATCGCCCAATTTAAAAAAGTCATTCCACCCAAAAAAAATGTGTGTTAGTTGTTGTTGCAAAATTTGTTGGACGATATGGCCATTATTTTTGGGTATTTTAACAATTCTCTTTAAATTACTATAAATTGTCAAAAATGTCATATTACCCAAATATCAAAATGTTGAATTTATAAAATGTCATAGAACCCAAAAAAATAATCATAAAACTCACCAATATTGTTTTTTTTTAACACAATATTTTAAAGTTTTTATGCGTAGCCGGCCTTCGGCCGGGCTTAGGGATTACAAAATCCATGCACTAAACCCACCCTCTCCGCAAAGTAAAGTTTTCTAGGTAGCAGGCCTTTACACTATCAAATTTGTTATGCAACAAAAAAGGCCTGATAACCAAAATAGCTTTGGTTTGCAGAGAGGGTGGGTTTAATGCATGGAGTATGTAATCCTTAAGCCCGGCCGAAGGCCGGCTACGCAGAAAACCTTTATTACAAAAAAACAAATCATAGAAGTCGTAATTTCGACATTTCGCCCAAAAAAAATATTTTGGATTTTTTGACAATTTTGTTTTGGGAGAAATAACATTTTTAGACCTATCATTTTGGGCCATATGTCGCAGCTTGGGCGATATGACATTTACGGTTTTGGGCGATAAGACCTTGGGCGCTATGTCCGTACGCCCAATTTTTTTGGATTCAAAATTAGAGCCCATTAGGGTCATCGTATGTAAAGAGAGTAGGCAATACTATGGACCAAAATTTGGCTCCGTTTTGGTCTATGTATTTAAATTCGATTTTTCTAAATCGAATGAACAAGAAATCGAATGCATTAATTTTTGTTCATTCAATCGAATGAATTCCAAGGACTGCATTCAATGTTGATTTATGAAATCGAATGCATTCACTTACTATGAAAATTGAATGGATTTTTTTGAGAATTCATTCGAAAAGGATTTCATTCTTCGTAGCTCTGGTGTCTGGCAAGTTTGATGGGCATTTTTGTGATCTTTTCGACGAGACCTACAACCTTAACTACCTCATTTTAAAAGTATATTCGATTTTGTGTTTTTTGTAGCACAGTGTAATTGTCCTGTTAATTTTAAATACACTCAAAAAATTATGTTAGTAAAATCAACTGAAAATGTCAGTTAAAATAACTACTTTGTAAGTTGTTTTGGGGTCAACTACTTTTTCAGTTAAATCAACTAACAATGTTAGTTATTTTAACTGACAAAAAACAACCGACTTGTGTAGTAAAAATTACTAACATTTGTAGTCAAAACAACTAAAATGTAGTAAAATTAAAATAAACAATATATATTTTTTTTTCAAAAAATTTTTCAGAAAAAAAAATGAAGACCAAATTTTTTCCAAGTTTTTTTTTTCTTTTTTTTTTAAAGTTGTGAAAAATAAAAAAACGATTTTTTTTAAAGTTGTGAAAAATAAAAAAACTAATTTTTTTAAAGTTGTGAAAAATAAAAAAACGATTTTTTTTTTTTAGAAAAAAACTTTGAAAATTTTTCAGAGATAAAAAAAATAAAATTAATTACTTTAAATAACTGTTACTACATTACAGTACTTTTTTGGTAGTTATTCAAAAAAACGACTTAAAATAACTAACAAAAATAGTTATTTGATATTTTTCATACAAAAATAACTGACTTTGTAGTTGAAAACTACTAACTACTGTAAAATATACAAACAACTAACATGTAGTAACTTACATAATTTTCTGAGTGTACTATTTTTCGATAAACGTAGGATTTAATTTTAATAAACAAAAGTTCATACAAAAATTGAATAAGTTTTCAGATTCTGAGACATTTTTATATTTAAAAAAGGTTTAAACTCTTGAGACATTTTTCTTATATCTAAAAAGTCTCAGATTCTGAGACATTTTTCTTATATAGAAAAAGTCTCAGATTCTGAGACATTTTTCTTATATAGAAAAAGTCTCAGATTCTGAGACATTTTTCTTATATAGAAAAAGTCTCAGATTCTGAGACATTTTTCTTATATAGAAAAAGTCTCAGATTCTGAGACATTTTTCTTATATAGAAAAAGTCTCAGATTCTGAGACATTTTTCTTATATAGAAAAAGTCTCAGATTCTGAGACATTTTTCTTATATAGAAAAAGTCTCAGATTCTGAGACATTTTTCTTATATAGAAAAAGTCTCAGATTCTGAGACATTTTTCTTATATAGAAAAAGTCTCAGATTCTGAGACATTTTTCTTATATAGAAAAAGTCTCAGATTCTGAGACATTTTTCATATATAGAAAAAGATTCTGACACATTTTTCGTTTATAGAAAAAGTCTCAGACTCTAAAAAATTTTTCTGTAAAAAAACAAATCTCATATTCTTAAACATTTTTCCGCAAAAAAATTCTCAGATTCTAAAACAGTTTTCCGTATAAAAAAGTCTCAGATTCTGAGACATTTTTTCGTTATAGAAAGTTCAGATTCTGAGACACATTTCCGTTTGAAAAATTCTCAGATTCTGATACATTTTTCCATAAGAAAAAATATTCTGTATATAAAAAAAATTCCCAGCTTCTGAGACACTTTTCCGTTATAAATTTTTTTTTCTCAAATTCTGATACATTTTTCCGTATAAAAAAATTCTAAGATTCTGAGACATTTTTTCGCATAAAAAAATTTCTCAGGTTCTTAAAATTTTTTTCTTATAAAAAAAGGGTTCTGCGATATTTTTAAGGATAAAAAAATCTGAAATTCAGATTCTCATACATTTTCCGTATAAAAAATTTTAGATTCTAAGACATTTTTCCGAATAAAAAATTTTTCAGATTCTGAGACACTTTTTCGTTATCGAAAAGTCTCAGATTCTGAAACACTTCTCCGTATAAAAAAATCTAAGATTCTGAGACATTTTTCTTATATATAAAAAATTTCGAGATTCTGAGACATTTTTCCGTAAAACTAAAATTCTAACAGCCGTATTCAAAATGAAGTTTTAGACACGGTTTGTTCACCCTGAACATCGAGTTCGTAACTAAAATGTTTTTAAGGCTTGTTCACTGTTTGTTCAAGAGTCTATTCAAAATGATTTTAGTTAAGTCTGCTTAACAAAAAGTTGACCATCCCTGTTTTAGTAAATCTCATAAGAAAAAACAAAAAAAAAATATGAAGAACCACAAAAAATATCTGAATTTTTTACTAAAAATGGCTTTAATTATAAAAGCAAGTTGTGGAAATGTTTTTAATAAAAGCAAGAGATTTAAAATAACTTTTAACTCTTTGGCATTTAATTTGTTGTTTACATTTTACAAAATCAATATGGCGTCAGTTAGGCAAGAGATGTTAAGCGTATGTTCATTGTTTAAGAAAATGTGTTTTGAATAAGAAATCCTTAAACAGTATCTAGACAGTGTCTAGAATTTCATTTTGAATAAGGCCATAAGATTCTAAAACAATTCTCCGTATAAAAAATTCTTAGATTCCGAAACACAAAATGTAAGATTCTGACAGCCGTATTCAAAATGAAGCTTTAGACACGGTTTGTTCACCCTGAACATCGAGTTCGTAACTAAAATGTTTTTAAGGCTTGTTCACTGTTTGTTCAAGAGTCTATTCAAAATGATTTTAGTTAAGTCTGCTTAACAAAACGTTGACCATCCCTGTTTTAGTAAATCACATAAGAAAAAAACAAAAAAAAATATGAAAAACCACAAAAAATATCTTAATTTTTTACTAAAAATGGCTTTAATTATAAAAGCAAGTTGTGGAAATGGTTTTTAATAAAAGCGAGAGTATTAAAATAACTTTAACTCTTTGGCATTTAATTTGTTGTTTACATTTTACAAAATCAATATGGCGTCAGTTAGGCAAGAGATGTTCAGCGTATGTTCAAAGTTTAAGAAAATGTGTTTTGAATAAGAAATCCTTAAACAGTATCTAGACAGTGTCTAGAATTTCATTTTGAATACGGCCATGAGACATTTTTTCGTTTAAAAAAATCAGATTCGGAAGCATTTTTTCGTATAAAAGAAAAGGTCTCAGTTAAACAATTTGAAATTAGGGATAATATTTTTTTTTTGTTTAAATAGCTCAATTTTAACCCCAAATATGTTAAGTTTCTCGGTTTCTGTTACGGAATTTAATCTATTTTCTCTTTTTTAGTTAATATATTTTTGTTATATTCGTTAAAAATGCAGTCAATTTGAATCGTGTATTTTGTTTTATAAACTATTTGTTGCTTTTAGAATTTATTAACAATTTTGTCTAATTTTTTTTTACTATTTTTGTTATTCCATTTTGGCAAAAAAAACTGTAAATATTTCTGTTATTTAATTTGTTTTAGTAGAGTTTTGTTAAAATATCAGATTTTTCAAATATTGCTTTAAGAATTTCTAGTTTAAAGAATTTTTTAATTTTGTAGTTTTATTTTATTATTGGAAACAATATCCAGTACGTAGGCAGTTTTTTTTTGTAATACCTCCTAGAGTGTTGTATTAATTATTTTACGTTTTTGTTTATGCTGTTAAGAGTCTGTTAAGTTAACATTTTACTGTAATATTGGTGAAAAAATTGGATGCTTTAAGGGGTTATAATCAAATTTGGATTTCGAACATATCATAAATTACTAAATAAATAATAAAAAAAAAACTACAGTTCTGTTTCCTCTGAACAAGGTGTTATGATTGTGGTGTATGTACAGTAGTTTTAAACATTGCGTAATTTAACATTTTTCCATTTAAAGGAAATTTCAAAATGTTATGGAGGACAAACATCTTTTAGGGATTACTCCGTATTTCGATTCGAATGAAACTTTTCGAATTCAAACAATTTTGAGGTCAATATTCGTCATTTGATTCAAAAAGTTTTTCTTTTAGAATTGAAATAAATAGTAAAATTAAAAAAAAAAATTACGTAAAAATCTTAGTTAAAAAAATTTTAAGTTAAAAAAGTTTTTTGTGTCAAAATAAATCTGTATCAAATTCCGTTCGCATGTGCCTCTCTGAGGGTGAATTAATTAAATTGTATTTTTAGGTTATGTGGAATGTACCAACATTTTCGTGGTGTTCTTACATTTCCATTCATAACTTTTTAACCGCTGAACCGATACCGGCCACATGTAATACGAAACTTTAAGAATCATTGACAAGTAGATACAATCTGTGTTTTGCAATCACTTGGATTAGGATTTTTAAAACAATATGTGGACTTGTTAAATATATCGAGGGCGAATATTCAAAACTTGCTAGCTGCATACTGAAATTTTTTTTGGAAATCAAAAAGAACTGTTATTTTTAGGTAATTCTAAGAGTTATTATTAATATCTTTTCTACAATATAGTTAAAAACAATTGTTTTTGAAATAATATTTTAGTTAAATGTTAATTTGATAGATGACAACTAATTCAGTGAACACATTTCTATCGAAAAATCTCTTTTGAAAATATTGCAGATAGCAAGTTTTGAATATTCGCCCTCAATATATCGCTTTAAGGTTTTACTAATCTACGACTCTTCCTATTTTTGTGTATATTTTTTGCAGTTCTTTTGTAATATTCTTAAAGCATATGTATCTCAAGGAGCAAATAATAAAAATAAAAAAAATTAAAAGTTTCCAAGTTCGGAAAAAAAAAAATGTTTGAGACATTTTTCGTTTAGAAAAATTCTCAGATTCTGGGAAATTTTTTCGTATAGAAAGTCTCAGATTTGGAGGCATTTTTCATATAAAAAAAAAAGTCTCAGACTCTGAGACATTTTTCGTATAGATATCATTTTTCGAGTATAAAAGTCTTATATTCCGACCCATTTTTCTAAGACGTTTTTCGCATAGAAAAATGTTTTGTATAGGAAAAGTCTCAGATTCTAAGACATGTTTCGTATTAAGGAAGTCTCAGATCTGAGACGTTTCATGTATGAAAAAAATCTCAAATACTGAGACATTTTTTGTACAAAAATATTATCAGATTCTAAAACATTTTTCGTAAAGAAATTGTCACAAATTCTGAAACGTTTTTCATATAGAAAAAATTTCAGATGATACATTTTTCACATCGAAAAAGTTTGAGATTCTGGGACATTTTTTTGTCTAGAAAAAGTCTCAGATTCTGGGACATTTTTTGTCTAGGAAAAGTCTCAGATTCTGAGATATAAAAGGTCGCATTAAAACCAAATTGTTCTACACAAATATCATGGTTTTAATAAGTAAAGAAAAATTACCTCGAGCTAGAATATTCCTACTCAAAATATTTTTTTTAGTTTTTTTGGTTTTAAAACAGATAATAAATAACATGAGTTTAATTTGTACCAAGAGAAAATTTTTTTTTGTCATGCGACTTTTTTTTCAGCGGGCCCCAAATTCTTGTGTGCCCAGGGCCCCGCCATACCTTAAAGCGGCCCTGGTCCTGACGATACTTGTGCCGCCGTTTATGTTACTGGGCCAGTATTGGCCCGCTAGTATTCTTCTGCCTTGGAAGTAGGGTGTTACGTATTCCAACCAAGTGATCAGATCAACAATTAATAGTGCGGATAATTTGGTACAAGATAATACAAGCATTTGATTAAAATCCGTCTATATCTTCGGTTCGCGCATCGCGGGCCAAAATGGGGGTTTTTGAAAAAAATGGACAAAATTAAAAAAAAAAATAATAATTTAAAAACAAACAAAATTTTTTTGTATCTCATTAATTCATACACTGCGAATCACATCAATAAGGAATCGAGTTTTTCACTTTTTAATCGAATATATCTTTGTAACGACTAAGCGGAAAAATATAAAAAAATGCACTGATAGAGACCATTAGCTAGCTAATAATATCAAATAATAACAATAATCAAAAGACTGAAAGAAGTCCTTTAAAAAAATATTTTTCGGTAACTTGTTAAAAAATTACCAGTTTTTTATGAATCACTTGAATAAGGAATTTTGTAACACAGACCAAGTAGGACCTGAATCCAATTTGTAATGAACAGCAATCCCTCAAACAACAAAATCAAAACAGTTTTGTTTTGAATTTAAATAAAAATGGGACTCCCAAAGCTCTTAGCTCTTCCGAAAAGGAAAAAGTACTGACTTTGAAGTTCAAAATGTTAAAGGTCGTTGAAATCGCGGAAATAACAGAGAGGAAAAAAACTGCTGCATGCAATTATCTAAATAACATTCAGAACTATGCTAAAAACATGAATGGGCGAACTCAAACGGCAACAACTGAACGAGATCGACAAAAATTTTAAGAATTCCCCCAAATTCTACGCCGACATCTTTCAAAATTCTCAAATAAAGTGGCGTTAATGCAAGTATTTGTACAGTCCGTCGCGTTTAAAAGTCAAGTGAGTTCATAGCTCGTCGAAAATTATGCAAAAACTAATCGCTGAATGTCAAACGTAGTAAGCAGCGCCTTAATCTCTGCAGGAATACAATGACACTTTCTGAGAAATTTTTCAAAGTAATTTATTCCGACAAAAAAAAAATAATTCCGTTGCATTAGACGGATACAATTGTTTTCGGTGATTTGAGACAATAAAAACCGTTTTTGCATAGCAGACAGATGATAGAAGGTGTTGTTATGGTATGGGGTACGCTATTCTACTGTGGCATCATTACTGTTCCTTACGTTACCATCGATACTTCTTAAGTTTGGAACTAAGGGGTGGCTTTTTTTGCAATTTGCAACAGACTATGAACTCATTTAATTTTTAATCGTGATGGACTGTCAAAATACCCA
This sequence comes from Pegoplata infirma, assembly GCA_963921195.1. Classification (NCBI taxonomy): domain Eukaryota; kingdom Metazoa; phylum Arthropoda; class Insecta; order Diptera; family Anthomyiidae; genus Pegoplata; species Pegoplata infirma. The sequence goes on along the minus strand of OY992540.1, from coordinate 130,005,036 downwards.
TTAAATCACCACGTTCTTTGAGAATTTTGCAATCAGTCAACGTGGAATTCGAGGGAATTCTTAAAAAGTTTGTCGATTTCGTTCTGTTGTTGCCATTTTAGTTCGCCCATTCATGTTTTTTCCATAGTTCTTAATGTTATTTAAATAATTGCCTTCAATAGGTTTGCCCCCTCTCTATTTTTTTCGCGATTTCAACGGCCTTTAACACTTTGGACTTTAAATACAGTACTTTTTTCTTTTCGGAAGATCTAAGAGCTGTTGTGAGTCTCATTTTAATTGAAATTGGAAACAAAACTATTTTGTTTTTATTGTTTAAGGAATTGCTATCCATAACAAATTGGATTCAGGTCCTAATTGGTCTGTATTAAAAAATTCCTTATTCAAGTGATTCATAAAAAACTAGTAATTTTTTAACAAGTTGCCGAAAAATATTTTTTTAGAGGACTTCTTTCAGTCTTTTGATTATTGTTATTATTTGACGTTATTAGCTAGATAATGGTCTCTATCAGTGCGTTTTTTTTATATTTTTCCGCTTATTCGTTACAAAGATATATTCGATTAAAAAGTGAAAACCCCGATTCCTTATTGATGTGATTCGCAGTGTAAATATTCTGATAAAAGTTTGTCGGGATATCGAGAAGTGCAGGAACAGAACAAGCACGGCACTGGGGACGATTCCTAATTAGAATGGGTTTCACCAGCTTTAAAAATAGAACAAGTTTTATCTGTAAAATCGTATGGAAAAAGTCATGCCGGGCTTGTTCTGTTTCTACGGGTGAGACCCAAAAAAAATCACATTTTCAGCATGAAATCAATCATTTGCAATAGAACGTTGGTTAATTTTGGATAAAATGTTGCTTACAACTATAAATTATACAAAACTTTTGATAAAAACACATTTTCTTGAAATCCGGTAAAAAAATTGCTCCACAGACAGATTGGATGTAGGAATTCCACCCAAAATTTGTAAGTGCAATCCTTGGGACGTTTTCAATGAAATCAAGTAGATAAACTAATATGTTTTGATATTTTGTTTCATAAAAATCAGAAAATTTTGAAAAAGTATTTTTGAGCTCCATGCTAAGAATTTGAGTTTTCTTGGGTCTCATGGTTGGGTGGGTTATCGATATCGGACAAACTTCAAAATTTGTATCTAAACATTTTTTAATTAATGCGATACAAAAAAATTTGGTTTTTATTATTTTTTTTAATTATGTCCACTTTTTCAAAAACCCCTATTTCAACCCGCGATGCGTGAACTGAAGATATAGATCGATTTTGATAACTTTGGTGATAAAATGATTGTATTAATAGTTGATCTGATCACTTTGATGGAATACGCACCACCCGGGAGTTTGGTTATCGGGGAGTTTTGTTATATTTCTTTCTTAACTTTACAAAAGTCTTAACAGTATAAACAAAAACTTGAAAAAATAACTATGTTTTTCGTTTTTTAGAGATTTTTGTGTGAGTTATTTAAAATTTTGTTTATATACGCGTATAATTATACTTAAATTTTAACTTAATTTTTTATATTAATTTTTTTTAGAAATTTTGTAGAAAAAAAAATTCTATAAAAAATGTTTTCATTTTTGTAAGTCCAATATTTTTGTGGAAGATTTTCGTTTATTTTTTTTTCTTTAATAAAATTTAGTTTAACTATTTGTTAACAACAACAAAAATTGTTTAATATTTTTTTTTTGTATTGTAATTTGTTTAAAAGAGAATATTGTACAACCAAGACAAAATATTATGAGATCCTAAAAATCAATTTAGTATGTTGAGTATTTAATAGTTGAGATTTGCTAAAAAAAAAAAGATTTTTTTTTATATTAAATTTGAATATTTTTTTTATATTGCTTGAAATTCAATTTTAGTTTTTTAAAAAATAATATTCATAATATTTTGTCCTAGTTTTAAATGTTTATTTCTTTATTTTTGTTTTTAAGGCAATGTATTTTTTTTAGCATCCATACGGTTTGAATGAAAGTAAATATGTATTATTTTTTTTTAATAATAAAATAAATTCGAGTTTATAGATAAATTAATAAGAACAAAAAACAGAGATTCTTCTGTATTAAAACATAAAAAAACTTAATTTCTATATAAAAATATAAATAAAAAAAAATTCAATTTAGTTTAAAAAAAACTTAAAATAATATTAAAAAAAAAAATTTAAAAAAATATTTTTTATAATCCCCTCTGCTTATACTGACTTTCAAACTTACTTTAAAATTGTTTTTATGTTATAGTTCTTGTTTTGAAATCGTTTTATCTTTAATTTATTTCGAGAAGAATAATACTTAAATTAAAAAAAAAGAATTATTTCTATAGAAAAATTAAGTAATTTTAAGAAAATTTTTTAAGAAAAATTTCTTAGTTTTGAAAAAAAAAAATTCACATATCGTCGAACTATATTCAATAAATGCCAACTCGAAAAAGCTTACTGTTCAGGAGAGCTAAAAAACTAGTTATTTCGCATATTATTGTAAAAATTAACAATGTACCTTCCATAACATGGTTTAAATATTCTAAATAATTTTTACCTATGCCAAAAATTTTATATTTTGCACTTGTTTGCGCATTTTTGAGAGATGGCATTTATTACTACATCAAAAAACAAATATTTTTTTAGAGTTGGCATATTTTGTCGGAAAATAAAAAAACATTTTTTTTTGGAAAAATTTTTATAATTTTTTTTTTTTTTGGTTTTTGTTATCCTTAATACGATAATTGCAAAAACTGAGAAAAAAATTAAAAATCTTTGCATATTTTTAAAAGTTACTAGCTCAGAAATCCTTTTAATCTCAGGGTGGTCAACTTTGGCACTCTGTAACTCACGCTGTATTGTAAAAGCGTCACTTTAAGCTAGCAACTTTGAAAGCTTATATCATTCACTTTATTTGCCCCACTCATAACGTTGCAATCTGATAAATAGTTTGAAAGTTACATCTAAATAAGCAATTTTTTTTTTGCAAACAATATTTACCGATATTTTCAAAATGGCAATATCTCGAAAACTAGCCATTAGGTATCAAAATCTTTACCAGATTCGTGGTCAGCATGGCAAATGCAATGAGATATGTGGTCTAATTTTTTTTTAAAAAATTTTGAAAAATTTTTGGAAATTTACAATGGGAGTTGGCATTTATTTTCACCAAAAAAATATGTACTTTGAGTTAGCAGAATAACAAAAATGGATGTAAAACGACAAAAAATTATTTTTTTGCTCTGAAATTTTTACCACAGATGAGTATTGCATAGGGGAGCTATTTGCTATCGGAAACTCATTTCGGTCAAATTTGAGTTGGCATATTTTGAATATAGGTTCACGATATAAAAAATTCTTAGATTTTTAAATATTTTTTGTTTAACAAAATTTTCAGAATTCGAAACAAAACAATTTTCCAATCTATTTTAATTTTAAATTTTAACGAAAGTCAGTAAATAGGCGAATATGAATGAGCGGCTTTGAAAATTGATTTTGAGAAAAAGCTACAATAACTGTAATAACTTAATATAGCAAATGTTAAACTTGCCCTTAAATCTAATATTTAAGCGTTCCTTATTATGATTACAATGATTACAATGATTAAAAATTATATATTTTTTTAATGTTTTCTTATTTTTTTATGATTATAATAAAAATTCTACAATATTTTATATTGTTTATAATACGTATGTAATGTGTAAAAGCATGTTATACATTAAAAAAAAAATTATTAAGTCCCAAGTAAAAACGTTTATATATAATTATATATAATTTGATGAAATTATATTAAATTATAAATTTTGAAACCGATGTCTTCCGATCGGGATGAAATTTGCACCAAGGCTAGTGCTATTGGATAGTAGTTTAGACACAATTTTTCAGCGAGATCGGTCAAGGACTCTCTGAGTTAGAGGGGGTCGAAATTTGACATTTTGGCCAAAGAGGTGTTTATTTTCATCCATGTAACTTCTTACCTATTGTTTTTAGCAAAATGTGTTCCAAACAGTTTAGATAGCTATTTCTTCAATCTTTCGGAAAAAAATTATTAAAAAAATAAAAAATAAAATTTTGATTTTTTTTTCTTATAAATCTAAAACTTTTTTGACTTTTACCTCAAATTGGGCCTTTTTTTTTTTAATGCAAAAGAAAGCTTAGGTCTTTTCCTTTAAGAGCTATGGGGTCGCTTAGTGGGATGCGAGTGGGATATGTATGAAATTTTTTTTTTTAACTTTGGAACACAAAAAACGGTTCTCCAATTTGCACTATTAGGCGTGGGATAGCTCACCAGTTTTCGATTTCGACCCGGGACACCCTCTAATTTCAATACGTTCGAAAAAGAAAGCATAAGCCAAAAAATAAGGGCGGTGGGGTGGGGCCATATGGCTCCTCATCGGGGTCAAAATTGGGCGTAAAGAGGTTAAAATCCTCAAAAAGCCCCACAACTGCCCTATAACTGCCCACGGAGGGGTGCAATGTGAGACCGATCTCTATTAATTTTCTGCCCCCAACATATTTCTTGAATATACATAACCTCAATTTCCACTTCCTAACGGGGCTCCCATACAAAATGACATTTTTATAAAATTTGCTCCTACCGCTCTAACTGTCCATATGGTGCCCCTAGAGAAGTAAAATGTATGACTGACCCCCAATATTTTTTCAACTCCAACATTTTCTCAGAATATACCTACCCTTTATTTTCAACTCTTAAGGGGGTCCCCATACATTTTTTTTATTAGTTTTTAAAAATACATGTTCTATAATGTATGGGAGCCCCTTAAGGACTGGAGATAGGGTGTTATTATGTTCGGACAAAATGTTGGTAACTAAAAAATAATGGGGGTTGGTCGTAATTTTTGCCTCTCTAGGAGGCACGGTAGGGGCGGTAGGAGCTGGTTTAATAAAACAAATTTATAAACAATAAAAGAAATGTATGGGGACCACCTTAAGGGTTAAAGATACATTGTAGGTGTGTTTGCAAAAAATGTTGGAATTAATAAAATAATGGAGGTCGATCATACATTTGGCTCCACTTGGGGCACTTTAGGGTAAGTTAGAATGGTAGGATCACGTTTTTTAAAAATGCTTTGCATGGGAGCCCCCTTAGGAAGTGGGAATAGGGGTAAGGTATGTTCAAGAAAAATGTTGGGAGCAGAAAATTATTGGAGGTTTGTCTCACATTGCACCCCTCCAGGGGCGTTTCTAGGGCAGTTTTGGGGCTTTTTGAGGATTTTACCTCTTTACGCCCGACTTTGACCCCGATGAGGGGCTATATGGCCCCATCCCACCGACATCATTTTTTGGCTCGTGCTTTCTTTTTCGAACCTATAAAAACTAGAGGGTATCGCGGATCGAAATCGAAAACTGGTTAGCTATTCCACGCCTAATAGTGCAAATTGAAGAACCGTTTTTGTGTTCCAAAGTAAAAAAATTTTTTTTTCATAGATATCCCACTCGCATCCCACTAAGCGACCCCATAGCTCTTAAAAGAAATCACCTAAGCTTTCTTGTGAACCAAAAAAAAAAAAGGGCCCAATTTGAGGAAAAAGTCAAAAAAGTTTTGGATTTTTAAGAAAAAAAATCAAAAAAAATATTTTATTTTTTTTATAATTTTTTTTCGAAAGCCTGAAGAAATAGCTATTTTAGCTATTTGGGACACATGTTGCTAAAAACAATAGGTAAGACGTTACATGGATGAGAATAAACACCTCTTTGGCCAAAATGTCAAATTTCGACCCCCTCTAACTCAGAGAATTTTTGACCGATCTCTCTGAAAAATTGTGTCTGAACTACTATCCAATAGGACTAACCTTGGTGCAAATCATTCATCCCGATCGGAAGACATCGGTTTCAAAAGTTGTGTCAGTTGACACGAAAATCCCCAAATATAATATATTATAATTGTATATAATTTCATTAAATTATATTTTCACTCGAGATGTTTTTATATGCTTTAAAATTTTATATGATTTTTTTTTAATCATTGAATGTGTATGTAATCTGGTCTTAAACCTTATTTTTTAATATATTATATATTCTTAAATTGGAAAAAAATGTATCTTACTCTTGTTTAAATCGTATTTAATTGATGCGATTATTATTTTTCGTATCTTTATTCTCGACTCGCTGAAATTTTCTTTAGTCAAATCGATTGGTAACAAAGTTATGTATGATGTCAGTGGTATGTTCATCTAATCCACAAATTTCCAAAATATTTTCAGAGCGTACTTCGGAATAGGTCATGGAACGTTTAAATTTTAATAAATTGAGTATAATAAATCTGAAAAAAGAAAAAAAATCAAGTTAACGTAGTAAAAGGCAGTTTACACACTGCGTTTTTTCTTGCACGCCTTTGTTTTAAATTTTGTCAAACCACAAAAATAAAAAAATACAATTGATATTTATGGTAAAGCGGCTTAAATCCAAAAAATATAGTACTATTACAGCGCTTTTAGAACAAACAAAAAGGCTGTGCTGAATAAAATATACTCTTCACATTTTCTTTTCTTTTATACCCTCCAACCACAGTATGGGGGTATACTCACTTTGTCATTATCGTAATATCGTTCGAAAAATTTTAACATTTTTTTTTTTTTATTAAAATTTTTTTTTTAAATTGTATAGCGTGAGTATATGGCGTAAGTCACGCTTGAGCAATTTTTTTTTTTTTTTTTATTTTTTTTTTTTTTTTATTTTTATTTTTTTATTTATAAAAAAATCGACAGAGCGATTAGTGTAATTAAAAATTTAATACTTACTTGGCATTTGAATTTTTAGTTTGACGATATTTATCCAAAAATTTACAAAGAAAATCAGAATTTTGTTTAGGATTACCACGGCCAGCCGTTGGAACAATACACAAGAAAACATCATAAACTTGTTCGCTCGAAAGAGCATTCAAAATAGGGGTGACTAAACGTTGATTATTCTTTTGATTCTATAAACACACATACAAAAAAAAGTTAAACAGGTTTGTTTAATAAAGCAAAATTTGAAATAAAAAAGGACATAAATATCCTTAAACTGACCTCAACGACATCATAAGAAGCAAAGCCCAAGTGTGTAGAATAATGTTTTTCAAATGAAATTCTTTTCAATTTCATTTTATCCTCATACCAATGGAACACATCAACTTTAGCTTCACGCTTTGCATAGCCAAATGATAGGGCAAGACAAGCATCATAATAACATAATTTATTGTGATTTTTTAGGAGCTCTGGAAAGAAAACACAAAAACACATTAAATTTTTTTTTAGAATTTGGGAATTTTTATATACAGAAAAAATGTCTTAGAATCTAAAAATTTTTTTTATATAGAAAAATGTCTCAGAATCTGAGAATTTTTCAAAACAGAACAAATATCTCAGCACCAGAGAATTTTTCTATACAAAAAAAAACATGTCTTGGAATCTAAAAATTTATCTATGCAGAAAAAATTTTTTAGAATCTGAGAATTTTTCTATGCTGAAAAAAAAGTTTCAGAACTTTTCTGTACAGAAAAAATGCATCAGAATCTGAGAATTTTTTGTTGTATATAGAAAAAATGTCTCAAAATCTGACAATTTTTCCATACAGAAAAAAATGTATCATTTTTTTTGTATACAGAAGAATCAGAAAATTTTTCTATACATAAAAAATTATAGAATTTGAAAATTTTTCTATACAAAAAAAAAAAATTATCAGAATCTGAGAACTTTTGTATACATGAAAAATTTTCTCAGAATCCGAAAATTTTTCTATACAGAAAAAAAAAAAAATGTCTAAGAATCTGAGAATTTTTCTATACAGAAAAAATGTCTCAGAATTTGAAAATTTTTCTATACAGAAAAATATGTCTCAGAATCAGAGAATTTTCCTATACAGAAAAAAATGTCTCAGAATCTGAGAATTTTCCTATACAGAAAAAATGTCTCAGAATTTATAAATTTTCCAACGCAGAAAAAATGTGTCAGAATCTAATAATTTTTCTATACAGAAAAAATGTCTCAGAATCAGAAAATTTTTCTTTACAGAAAAAATGTCTCATAATCTGAGCATTTTTCTATACAGAAATAAATTTCTCGGAATCTGAGATTTTTTTTATATAGAAAAAAGTTTTCAGAAGCTGAGAATTTTTATACAGAAAACATTTTTCAGAATCTAATATTTTTTTTTGTATACAGAAAAAAATCTAAGAATTTTTCTAGACAGAAAAAAATGTTTAAGAATCTGAAAATTTTTCTATACAGAAAAAATTTCTAAGAATCTGAGAATTTTTCTATACAGAACAAAAAAATCTCAGAATCTGAGAATTTTTCTATACGGAAAAAAATCTCAGAATCTGAGAATTTTTCTATACGGAAAAAAATTTCTCAAAATCTGAGAATTTTTTTATATAGCAAAAATGTCTCAGAATCTGAGAATTTTTCCATACAGAAAATATTTCTCAGAATCTCAGAATTTTCCTAAAAAAAAAAAAAAAAAATGTCTTAGAATCTGAAAAAATTTTTCCATACAGAAAAAAATATCTCAGAAACTGAAAATTATTTTTCTTTACAAAAAAAAAAATGTCTTCACTTACTCTTCTTATAATTTGTTTGTAAATTCAAAGTGATATGCATACGTAATTTTCCGGAATCTGCATGCCAATGAAACGATTCTTTATAAAGTTTTTCCAAGTAGTCCAGCTTTAAGGCTTCTACTCTTTTGGTGGGCATTTTACATAAATCATTTATACCAATATCACGCATACACATTAATAAATGTACGGGATGTACATTTGATTTCTTTGCGAAATCTTTATTTTCCAACATTTTTTGACAAATTTTCAAAACTTTTGGATTATCAAAATGATTGAATCGTGCCATTTTGCGCCAATATTTTAAGATTTGTAAATATGACATGGTTGGCAAAACAGCTTCCATTATAACGGGATGTCGCAACAAATGGCCAGGAACTTGTGTGTAGGGGAGCTTAAATTTGCGTATAATTTTAATGGCTTCATGTTTTTTCTTGGTGGTGCGTAATTTGGCAATGGCTACAACCACAGAGGTAGGAGTCTCGGACGATTTCTCTAAACTTTTCTGCTGTTGTACAATTTTCTTTACATCTTCCTTAGTATCTGCAATCTCTGATGGTTTCTCTAAACTTGTCTGTAGTTGAACTATTTTTTTTACATCTTCCTTAGAATCTGTTTCATTGGCATTAGAGTCAGTGGCTACTACACCATTGGTGCTACTTGACGGTTGTATTTCGGCTTCTTTAATTAGTTCAGTGCATGTTTTAAAGAATGGTGTTGCCACATCTGCAGATCCTACAGTCTCATCAGATATATGACATAATTTTATCAATGCTTTATGTGTATAACCATGTAGACCACGATGTGCTAACCACATCGAACGTATGGCTTCCGGAGTTTGTATTTCATACCAAGCAGTTATTGCTTTGCGTACAGTTTTTGAAAATCCTTTATGATTTTGTTCTTTGGCAATCAATGTTGCATATTTGCAGAATAGAAATAGATCATCATCAGTACGAATTAGTATGGGAAATGCGTGACGCATTCCAGTTTTCCATTTTATATCAACAGCTGATGCTAAGTAAGAGGCATATACAAAAAGAGCCTACAGCGAAAAAAAAATTAGAATTTATAAATTTCCGTTGGAAAGATTTTAAAATAATGAGAAAAAAATTTCTTGACTACTTGAACGATTTCGACGAGATTAGTTTCTTTCGAAGGAACAAGTCAAGTTTACATCCACCAATGCACTATAGGAAATTTTACCCTTTTTTTGGCCAAAATTATTTACAGCCAAACGGCTGGACCGATTTGACTGATTTTTTTTTATTTGACTTTTGGAAGACTCTTTAGAGGGAGGGAGTGACTCTTAAAGGTTTTCATACACTCAAAAAAAAAAATTAGTAAAGTTACCTAAAAAATTACCTAATAATTAGTTCCAAACAGGGTTCCCGGGTTATAAGTTGCCGCATCTAAGATTTTTTAGATCCTTGATAGATTATATGGTTTTCTAAACTGTTTTTACAATATTTTTTTTTTTGAGTGTACACTAACTTTCGAAGATAACAGTAGAAATTTATTTTAACAATGTTAAGAAGTGTCAAACAAATCTACTTTTTAATAAGGATTTTATTCAAAAATTTTATTTTTGAGTTCCAAGTCGTCAACTACATTTCAAAATGCCACTACGGGCAGCCATAGATGATGCAAGAGCTAGGGGCTCAACTTCCCTATTTAGATCTTTAGAGATTTCTGCTGTAACTCGTATTTTTGTTCTCGCAGATTTTGACAAAAAAGTTAATTGCGGTCGCCCAGGTTTCGATTTAGTGGAGGCAGGCTGCGTTTCAAGTTTTTTTTAGCCAAGTATTGCCTTTAAGCCAAACAGCATGCTGTCTTTCAAAAATTTTCAAACTCCTACAACTTTTAATCCTTTTCATATTTATATTTGAACAAAATATTCTTAATTCCTCCTTTATATATTGTTTAAAGTTTTCGAAACATTCACTCTCAGCAATGTATGAAAAGAAATGGTCAGAAATAGCGGCTACTTATCCACCTCTGCTTTATTTCTCTCGCCATGTATTAAATAACTCTGAATTTGGCACTCAGTAGTCACCTGGAAAAATGGGTATAAAAAAAAAGTTTGCACATATCCGACCTTGAAATTTTTTAAATTCGGAAGGTAATTGATTGTCCTAGAGAACTTTTATGGTTTTATAGCTAACATATGCTATCATTTTTTTTAAAGTCAAAATAAAATTCCAATTCATACTTCAATAAGTTCATCTTAAGGTCACTTCAATTTTTCCAATAAAATCGATCTAATAGATGAGTTCACCAACATTTCACTATTTATCATTAAAGTACTCACCTTTGACATTATTTTCCATTTTTTAGTTTTTAAAAACTATAAATTCTTAATATAAAAACTTTTGTTAGAAGCTATCACAAAATTCGCTGCTCTCAATCGTTATTTTATAACTAAGTAAGAAATTGCAAGAAAAACTACTGATAAAGTGACAGTACATCAATTCTGTCGAAAAATTGAGAAAGAATTGTTTACTTTGTTAAGTTTTTTTTATATTAATGTGAAAAAAAATAATGTTTGCAAAAATTTTAATTTTGACTTTTGGCCAAAAAATGGGTAAAATTTCCTATAGTGCAATGGAAAGAATTTTAAATTTTTTGACCTTTGACTTCTGACAGCAAAAAACTAATGAGAATTTATAAATTTCCGATGGATAGATTTTAAGATACTGGAAAAAATATTTCTTGACTACAACCTCCAGAGAGTGGGCGTGGCCCTAAATCCGTAAATTGCAATTTTTAAAAAAACTACTTAGCGTACGGTGACTCGCAGCTTATTTTGTGTGATAGATATACTTAAGCTATCCATTCAAGACAAATTTAACAATAATAGACCTAATTATAAGTATTTTTGTAAAAAGTGGTGTGTATGTAATTTATTAGGCTTTAATTTAAGCCTAATGGCGTCCAGATTGTGTAAATATTTAATGTGCTATGAGGGTCAAAATGGAAATCGAAATTTTTGAAGGACCTTTGAAAAAAAAAATAATTTTTAAGCTTAAACGTAAAATGGACGTCAAAAAATTCGGATTTCTTCAGCTGAGTTCACTATGAAGGAGTGCTCTGTGTCAGAGAGTGGATTTTGTTCCTTTCTCTTTAGCACTTACACATTTTTTGTATGATGCCTTCTTTACTTTTAGAGATGGTATTCTGTAGTGCAGAGTACTCGACATTGTGTCGAGTACTTTCTACTGTATTAAAAAATTTAAATTTTTGTTTGTTTCTATTAGGGATGGGCGATCAATCAAATAATTATACATTCTGAATAATCGGTTTCTTGATTAACAATTCGATGGGTCGTTAGAAAAATCACACTACTCTACAAAAATCTATTTTTTTGCACAGACTTCTAAAGTACAGTTTCTAAAGTATTGTATTCTAAAGTTGTATCAAATAGGGTTCTATAGTCGAAAAGTCGATTAATCGACTTTTTGTATGAAACTTTTATGTTCTAAAAAAGTCGAAAAGTCGACTTTTGCTTTCGACTTTTTTCGAAATTTTTTTTACTTTTGCCAGATGAAAATAATTTCTTTCTTCTGAAAAAAAAATTCAAATGAGAGACGAGTTTAATAACAAATGAAGCTATATATATTTCCATGTATTTTGTATGTGAAGAAGGGTTGCCAGAAATTTATTTCCATAAAGCGGGACAAACGCAAAAAAATTGCTAAAATGGCGGGATTTCAAAAATTTTGGCGGGACAAAAATAATAGATTTATATGCAGTTCAAGTTTCAGAGATGGAAAATCCTCAAGACGCATTGCTGGACCAAATTACTCCTTGGAAGTGTTTGTAATATATTGCTCAACTTTTGGCATCAGTTTTTTAAATTTTTTTTATATCGAAATTTTTTTTGTATCGAAATGCACTAAGATTGCTTTGGAAGTTGGTAGCCCAGTTTTTAGCCAAAAAAAGTTTGGTTAGTTTTTTCCGTAAAGGATTTCCAGTTGCGCATCGTTTTGAAAACTAGCATTTTCAAATTCGTGAAAAACCGAATTCGGGACGCAATAATACACATCGTCAGCATATTATTGTTTTGCTCCATACGCCAACAACTCGGTTTCGAGAAAAACGATAAAATAGGTTTACCACAAATTTTCTCGAAAAGTAATCGATGGATTTTGTTTTAATGTTTACCATTTATTGCTACATATATTGTTAACAAAGCTTCTAGTTTTCAGTCTTTTACATACAATAGATCAAAAGATTTTAAACTTTTAAGAAAATAAGATTTTATGGTATTATGCTCCATATCCAATTTTGCTTACACATTTGGGACTTTTGTGTGACATGGAGCAAATGAGTTCTCAGTGCCAAACAAAATAACAATGAAACAAAAAGAGCTAGATCGATAAAACTGGGTATTTAGAACACTTATATAGTCAGGTTGCATGGTATTAAAAATGGGGATGATCGGTCAATGGACACGCCTACCTCCCACACAACCTAAATGGCAAATGTGACATTACTTGAAATGTTTAGAAGTTACGGTATTAAAATTTGGTGCGTAGAATAGTACCAACATAATTAATATTCATTCCAAAAATATTCAAGATCCGTTAATTTTTAAATAATCTAGAGCCTTTTCTATAACGCAAATTTTCAAAAAAAGTCAAAATGGTGTGTTTTTTCTTAGAAAATGCTGGATATCTCCAATTTGAAAAGATGTTTTAAAAAACGGACTTCGGAATAAGAAAGAGGATATTTATATTATATATATTCCATTCCTAACTCATTTTTTTCAAAAATGGCGTATGGAGCAAAACAATAATAAGGTGACGACATGCCATGGATAAATATGACAATGCTTACATATTATTGTTGTTTAGTATAAAAAAAAATTGTGAATGTCGAAAAATTTGATTAATTATGGCGTTAACTTTTCAAAAACTTCATCTGAACTGAATTAAATTCAGCCAAACCCTATATGGATTGCCCAAAATCCAAACCACTGCGTAAAAATCGAATTAATTTTTATTTTTACTCAAATAGAAATTTTTTACAAAAGCAGCGCAACCCTGCCCATAAAAAAGCACAAGTGGCGTGTACAAATCTTTTTTGCGCTGGCAGTTTCTAAAAAAAGCGGGAATTTGGAATCCCGCGCGGGACGCGGGAAACGTCGACACAAAGCGGGACAATCCCGCCAAATGCGGGACGTCTGGCAACCCTAATGTGAAGCAAATGTCTATACCGAATTTATGAGTTAAAAAGTATTAAGTGCAATATTTACCAATATTTTTGATTATTGTAAACACCTCAGTGATAGGGTTCTATAAATCGAAAGTAGAATCTTTTGCTTTCGATTTCTTCAACCTTTTGCGATTTCTTCGACTTTTTTAACCTTCACATTGATAAATAAAATACAATAAAAAATAGCACCTAAATGCTTACAACAACTCAACTTTTATTTACAAAAAAAAATCGACTTTTTAAAAGTTGGAAAAGGACGAAAAAAGTTAAAAAGTCGAAGAATGTCGAAAAAAATCAAAAAGTCGAAAAAAGTCGCAAAGAGTCGAAAAAAGTCGAAAAGTCGATAAAAGTCGAAAGTCGAAAAAAGTCGAAAAAAGTCGACTTTTAAAAAGTCGAAAGGTCGAAAAGTCGACTTTTTAAAATTTGAAAAAAGTCGAAAAGTCGAAAAATCGACTTTTTAGAAATTGTAAAAAGTCGAAAAGTTGACTTTTTACTGCGACTATATAACCCTAGTATCAAATCGCCTTCTCGCCTTCCTAACTTTGCGAGAAATCCGGTCTTGATAGGATCAATGACCCCATAGGGCGTTTTGCATTTTAGCTGACGATATATAGAAATATTTGCAAAAGAAGTAAAAATTTTGAACGAAAATCTAAGTATTTTTTTCATACCAATTTTTATGGTTTTTGGTTAAAGTTAAAAAAAAAAATTTAAACATATTTCTTAAAGTATTTTGGCCTCCTAAACACAAATCTGTCATCAGAAAATTTTATTGAATCATCTTCTCGAGATATAGGCATTTTAATGTTTTGCGGATTAAACCTTCAACACCAACAAAGTTGGTTTCTTTTGCAAATATTTCTGAATATCCTCAACGGATTTTATATTACAAGAAGTTTCTTGTAATATTTGAATGGTTACCCAATTATAAATTTTGTAGTTAAGACAATGTCAGTAATGATTCATCAGGTAGAAGTCAGCAAGTGAATACATTTTACTAAAGACAACTTAATGACATATGTCATAATTTTTGTCGGAGCTCCCCAGGTTCTATAAATGTACTGACTTGTCATATAAGTTGTCTTATCAATTTAGAAAAATCATGTCTTTAATGCTGACAATTATATAGCAAAGGGTATTTTGAGAAAATGTTGGAGTTGAAAAAATATTGGGGGTCGGTCATATTTTACTGCTCTAGGGGCACCCTATGGACGGTTAGAGCGGTAGGAGCAAATTTTATAAAAATGTCATTTTGTATGGGAGCCCCCTTAGGAAATGGAAATAGAGGTTAGGTATATTCCAGAAAAATATTGGAGGCAGAAAATTAATGGAGGTCGGTCTCACATTACACCCCTCCATGGGCAGTTCTAGGGCAGTTGTGGGGCTTTTTGAAAATTTTAACCTCTTTACGCCCAATTTTGACCCCGATGAGGAGCCATATGGCCCCACCCCACCGCCCTTATTTTTTGGTTCATGCTTTTTTTTTAACCTATCAAAATTAGAGGGTGTCCCGGATCGAAATCGAAAACTGATGAGCTATCCCACGCCTAATAGTGCAAATTGAAGAACCGTTTTTTGTGTTCCAAAGTTTAAAATTTTTTTTTTTCATAGATATCCCATTCGCATGACACTAATTGTAAGCGACCCCATAGGTCTTAAAGGAAATCTTCTAAGCATTCTTTTCAATCAAAAAAAAAAAAGCCCAATTTGAGGAAAAAGTCAAAAAAGTTTTGAATTTTTAAGAAAAATAAACAACATTTTTTTTAAATTTTTTTTATAATTTTTTTTCGAAAGACTGAAGAAATAGCTATCTAAACTGTTTGGGACACAATTTGCTAAAAACAATAGGTAAGAAGTAACATGGATGAGAATAAACACCTCTTTGGCCAAAATATCCAATTTCGACCCCCTCTAACTCAGAGAGTCCTTGACCGATCTCGTTGAAAAATTGTGTCTGAACTACTATCCAATAGGACTAACCTTGGTGCATCCCGATCATCCCGATCGGAAGACATCGGTTTCAAAAGTTGTGTCAGTTGACACGAAAACCCCTATATTTCTGGATAGACTCAATGGATTGTAGATTTTAACAGCAGGTTATCTTTATCTACTTTACATATATGCTTTGAACAGGAAGTTTCTTGCAAAATTCGGATACTTATAAGGACATAACCAAAAAAAAGGACATTTTGAAATTCTTATAATGTCTTGATGGTATCCTTGATCGTAAAAAGTTAGGTAATTTTGTGGTGAATTCGAATAAAAAAATATAAATACATAATTCCAAGCACCTGATTTTTACCCAGTTGTCAAAAAAAAAAATCACCGCCGACTCATTGCTGACTCTACCTTTATAAAATTGCTGATAAGTCAGCAGTGCCTAGCAGCATTAATGCCCAACAACAATACATAAGCTGGGGTTGTATTGTTTATTTTAATATTTCCACTTACCTCATCTCTTCGAACTAAAGAACATTCTTGCAACACATCTCTTAATAATGGTAAAAATTCTGTATCATCCAATTCCATAACCAATTGCTCAACAATTGGCCAATATTTTTCGACTTGAATCGGCTTCCGCAAATGAATATACACCGGTTCAAAGGAGCCCAAATAGCAAAAACGTTTTAGTTTCATTTTGGAGTCCATGATCTTGATGTAAAATAATAAAATGTTTTTAACTTAAAATTATATATAAAAAATTACTTCAATTAGCAATTACTTCATCAAAAACCACACAAAAATTATAAGCTTACCTTGACAATACGACAACCAATAACAAAATGTGCTTTCAATTCTTTTTTTTCCAAAATATCAAGTACGAAAAGGAATAAAAATGAGCGACAACCACAGCAATAATACCGAAATTGAAATACTTTACAAGCTGGCTGCTACTTCTGCTGTTTAATATTCAAAAATGGGGCGCTGCCTCTTCTTTACTTCGCTTTTGTTTTGTGGATTTTTTTTTGTAACACACCAAAAATTAAGCAACTACGTTTTAATTTCAGCTATTTTGCCTTTTTGTGCTTTATTACTGCCGGATGATGGCCTGCTTATTATTTCTGCTGCTTCCGACCAAACGACAGTTAGATTTGTGTTATATATTTTTGTTGTCTCAAAATTCCGCTACTTCTTTTATCTTGTCTTTTTCCACTCAAATTCTGTCTTTTTCCTTATTTCTATATGAAGAAAAAAATACATGTTTTTTGGAAGAAAAATATGAAAAATCATTAAAAATGTGTCCATTTATTTGAAAAACATCGGTAAATAGATTTTAAACATGGGCTAATATTGTTAAATGTAATTAAATATATTTTTTACTTGCTTACTTGCAAAAATTGTTAATTTTATTGGTATATAAACAGAATGTTGTGCAAAAAAAATGTTTGACAATATTGAAAATGAAGACGATACAGAAAAGAAATAAATAAAAAAAACGGGGTTGCCCTGCTTTGAACAACTTACAGGCCGTAGTGGCAGCACAGTTTTAAAGGTTGCCATAGACACAAGCCTTGTTGGATAGGGGAGCACACATGATACTGCATGCAAACTTTTGGATGTAAATGTGATTTTGATCGTGAATGGGCTTGTTGGACTAAAGGCTCCCATACATTTCAAACAAATTGGATGACTTGTTGGATGACCAATGTAATTTTTCTCGTGTATGGGGCTGTCGGATGGTCGGATGGCTGGTCGAATGAAAAATCAAAAAGTTTTGATTTTTCGATGGTCGGATGAAAAGTTGGATGACATGTCGGATGGTGTATTGACTTGTCATTCGACCGTTGTACGAACAGAGACGTTTTAATTCATTATTTGTTATTGTTTTTCACAAAGTAATGTTTTTGTATAAAGCAATGATGTTAAAAAGTAAATTTTAACCTAAATATATTAAAAAAACATAAAAAAGAGTTGAAAAATAAAAAAAAATTTCATGTTACTCCTTCAAGAATTCTAAAAAAATGAGCGGTCATCCAACATGTGTATAAATATGTCGGATAAGTGTATTTTGAAAATATTTTTTCGTCAACTAACAAGTCATCCAACATGTATTGTGTCTCTGGGCGGCTTAACATTACAAAACCAAAATGCACACGTCCATCCAGCAAGTTGTACAACGATACTGCAAGTGTGGTATACTTTACCATTTTTCTTTTGTCATATTTTACTAAGTTTTTGCTTAAATAACATAAGAATTTTCTTTATATTTTTTTTGCATAAGCGTTTTGGCTAAATTACGACAATTAAATCGTCGGTTGTACTTTTAGCATATTTTTGGTTAAATTATGCCAGATTTTTGCTCACTCCGACACAAATTTTTTTTTGCGTGTACATTTGTACTAAACAATTTCTCAGCAAATCTGGCAGCTTTTAAGTTTGAACAAAATTGTAAATATACCGTTATTCACGCCTCGGGAGTTAACGAATGAATGAAAAATATTGTGAAATGTTAAGTGAATGAATAAAGTGATAAAAAACAATAATTAAAAGTGAAGTGTTAAAAAAATTGCAATTAAATTAATCATAAATTGTTAACCCAATTAAATATTAGTGAAATTTATAAGATTTTTAACATTGCGCCGCCATTACTTTGTGCAATCTAATAGTGTTCCTGTACATTTTCAGATCTTACACACAAAAAAGTGAAAATGAGTTTCAATCACTAAAATAATTATATCAATTACTATTTTAATTGATTTTGCACCTATCACGAAAGTGATTATCACGAAAGTGATAGTATTAATTACTAAAATTTGTAAAAGTTTAATATCGCAAAAGTGCATTTATTCTCAATTCACGGAAATTTTTAAAAATAAGTTAAAAATGTAATCAGATCAATTAAAAAAGTGATTAAAAACAAAATTGAACTTTTTAAAATTTTTAATTAAAAGTATATACAATCGTATTCCAATTTACGAGACCGCAATACTTTGAAATCTCCCACTATTGACAAAAGGGTAAGTTAAAGCATTTTAAATTAAATTAGCATAGCTAGACACTACCTAGTAGACACTTTTAGATTTCTACTATATTATCCACAGTAAAATTCAGATACTATAGCGCTCCAGTTTAATTTTTGTGCAGTTATGGGAAAGGAAAGTATATAAAAATGTGTATTTTTTAAATGATATTGTTATTTTTTGTGTAACGCATCAGAATATCGGTCTATGAGCCCATAATATATTTATTTATCCATAATCGATTCTAAGGGCGGATTACTCAATGAAAAGTTAGCTGCTAACTCCCGATTTAACGGAGCCCTTTGTCAAAATTTGTATGAAAAAGTTAAATTTTATTTTATAACGGAGCATAGAGTAATCCAGCCTAAAACACGAAAAATGTCTCAGAATCTGAGACTTTTTATACGAAAAATTTCTCAGAATTTTAGACTTTTTCTATACGAAAAACTTCTCTGAATCTGAGACTTTTTCTCTACTAAAACTCTTACGTCCGTATTCAAAATGAAAAACGAGTGCCTAATATCGTGTGTCGTATCTTTTTTATATCAATTTTTTACTAGATGGATCTTTTCAATTGATGTTATTGTTATCTAATCTTCATTATCATGATAAAATGATCGACTTTCATCCAGAGACTTACTTTCCCCAATTGAAAATTTCGAATTAAAAAAGTAAGACACTCGATGTTATGCACTCGTTTTTCGTTTTGAATACGGCCGTTAGAATCTTAGACTTTTTCTACACGAAAAATGCCTCAGAATCTGAGACTCTTTCTATACAAAAAATATCTCAGAACCTGTACCTATTTCTACACGAAAAATGTTTCAGAAAATGAGACTCTTTCTATACGAAAAATGTCTCAGAACCTGTAACTATTTCTACACGAAAAATGTCTCAGAATCTGAAACTTTCTATACGAAAAATGTTTCAGAATCTGAGACTTTTCTATGCGAAAATCACAAAATCTTAGACTTTTTCTGTACAAAAAATATCTTAATGTCTCAGAAACTGTAACTATTTCTACACGAAAAATGTCTCAGAATCTGAAACTTTCAATACGAAAAATGTTTCAGAATCGGTGAAATTTTCTATGCGAAAATGCTGAGACTTTATGTAGGAAAAATTTCTTTGAATTTAAGCCTTTTCATACTTAAAATCTGTTAGAACCCGAGACTTTTTATATTTGATTTTAAGAAAATAGAAGGGGATAAAGACAAACATTGGTACTTTTTTTTAACTATTGAGCTAAAAACTCGAGAATCTTAAACAAAAAGAGGTATAGAGGAACATTGGTACTTTTTTTATAACTATTGGGCTGAAAACCTGCAATTCTCAACATGTAGAATCTTCCAGCAAAATTAACATCCAAGAGACGGACATATTCTGAAATTTAAAGATTTTAGGATAAAAAGCGGTACCTTAGCAATTGCACTACAAAGTGTGCACTTGCAAGCAAATTAAATTTAATCGTTTCTGTTCAAATCTGTCAGATCCCAAATTTGATCAACACTTTCTGGTTGAAGGGTATAAAAAACGGACGATTTTTTTTAAATTAAATACACTTTCCTAAAAAATAATAATGCCAAATGTGTTAAATTTAAGTTTTTATTAAATGAAGCTTTTTGATCTCCAATCCAAGTATTCGTTAACTTCTTCTTCCTCTGATGAATCTTTATCAGTGTCTTCACTTTCCAAATTAACACGTCTCTTGGCATTTTTATGAAGTTTTTCTACCTTTTCTTCCATATTTAAGACTTTTGACCAATTGTGAATTTGTTCATTGATCTCTATGATTTCTCTTTCAACTGCTGAATTTGTTTGCTCTCCAGCTATTATTATATTTGATGTTACAGATTCTTCCTTAATTTCACGCTGAAATTTATCCCACTCCTCTTCTTGAATATCTTTATAGTCAACATTGCGAACTTTTGCATCAACCTTAGGGTCATCGAAAAACATCTCTGGCAATGATTCGGAGGCATCAGTGCAACCAGCAGGTCCAATTTTGTTTTCCGGGTTACTCGTTGTTGGTTCTTTATGTGTATTTAGCTGTTTTTCCACCATTGGAATGTTTTTCTGAATGGAGTTACTTTTTGCTGCATCTGCATTTCTGCTTTTGAGTGTATCGCTATTTTCCATTAAAGGTTTATTTAGCAGTTTAGTTTTTAATGCCTTTGCTTCCTCTACATTTTGTTTGTGTTGTTTGGAGTTTATGTGAACCCTCCAAAGAGCAGTTGACTTGATAACATTTCTACAAATAACACAACTGAGAATTCCTTTTGAATCATACTTTGCTATTGGCGACACAATTTTTTCTGTCTTTTGCTGCTGCGAAAGCTTTCGTTCATTCATTAATCTCCTCAAGTCTTTTTGCGAAATTTTACTATTTAATTTGTCCATTTTAAAGTTTTAACAATTGGCTGCTGAAACAATCTAAATTTATTGCAAATTGCAGTAAAATTTTTTGTAAACAAAACAAATTATTTGCTGTGAATACCTACAATTCTTCTTCTTTTTTTCAAACACCTGGTTTTTAGTGATGTTAACTTGACAATTTAAAAAACGTGGTCTTAAAAAGTGTTATACACAAAGCAACTAACAAGGGAAGTCTTCCTACTGTCGCCCTCCGATTATCATGAATATGGTGATTTAAACAAAAATTTATTAGACACGTATTTTTTGGCGGCCCTCACTCATTTTTAGGATGGTCGATTTGTACGGGGGAATTTGACCTTTTCAGTTTTTTGAGATTTACCCCTATTAAATCAAAATTAACAAAGACATATTTGGTATCAAAATAAAGGTAATTGAAAGATTTATCTCGTGGTGATAACAACGTGCCAAAAAAATACAATATTTTTTGACTTATTAACAAAAATGTCTTAAAATTTTGGTATTTTACTCAATCTAACGAAAATTTGTGCATATTTGGACTAGAGATGCGTGCGTGACACGTTTCGTATTTTAAATCACGTGATCGTAAGTGCGCGTGATAAGAAATTCGTGCTTGAGCGGGCGTGAGTAATTTTTGTTTCGTGAGTTTGCGTGATTGATACAAAATTGTGATCAAAATAAAAGTTAATAGCGGTTTTCACCCTTGATAGGAAACAAAAAAAGAATCGGAGAAATGAAGAAAACAAGAAAAGTTTGACAGAAATACATGTGTTTTGTTGTTGTATCTGTCAAACATTTTCTTGTTTTCTTCATTTCTTCATATCTCCGATTCTTTTTATGTTTTCTATGAAGGGTGAAAACCGCTAATGATTGTTTTTAGTTATCAAAATTAAAAAAAGTAAAATTAAAATTTGTTAATTTTAATTTCGTGAGAAAAAATTTAGTTACTCACGTGAGCGTGCGTGAACGTGAGCAGAAAAGAAATTCGTGTGGGGTCGTGCGTGGGAAATATTTTTATTTAGTGAGCGTGAGCGTGCGTGAGTCAAAATTCACTAACGCTCCCATCTTTGGAAATCTTCTTTGAACTAAAGATGGGCACATGAGCAGATTAGAGCGGGATTCACGTAATTCACGCCTGATGACGCATCAGTGTGACAGAATTCAATTTTACTCACATGATTGTTAGTGAGTGTGAGTAGAGAAAAAAATTGGGTGAGTAAGATTTTCGCGTGAGTGAGTCGATTTTTTGCGTGAGTTTGCGTAATTTATTTTCTCTTTATATTTCATTACGTACCACGGTTGGGAAATGTGGCACAATAGTGCCATTTTTGGCACTATTCAATGGTCCGTGGTACCACAAAAAACAGTTTTGGCCCTTTTTCATTCTCTGCAAAATATTGTCAAAATTAAAAAAAAAATATTTTTACTTAAATTTAATTATTACAAACAGGGCAAAAGTATCACTTTTTCCCCTTTTAAGAATCCTACAATTTATTGCAACGATGTAAGTTTTTGTTTTCTTTAAATTTATGATTTCAAAAGTGAATGGTAACAAAATTCCTGTAAGAAATTGATTGGTTCTACAGTAGGGGTGGGATAGTGCACGAGTTTTCGATTTCGACACGCTAGAACCGCTTATTTTGTGAGGTTCGTAAAAAAAAATGCATGGGCCAAAAAATGGGGCAGATCGGATAGGATCTAGGGGTCGCTCATCGGGGTCAAAGTTGGGTGTAGAGGGGAAAAAATCCACAAAAAGCCCCAAAACTCCTCTGGTTTTGCTCCTAGAGGGGTCAAATGCGAGACCGGCCCCCATTATTTTTTCCCCCTGAACACTTTTGCCAAACATACCAAAGCCCTATCTCCAATTCCTAAGGGGGGTCCCATACAAAGGTTCAATTTTTAAAAAATCTTGCTCCTACCGCTCTAACTGTCCTAGAAGTCACCCTAGAGGAATCAAATGTATGACCAACCCCCAATATTTTTTCAACCCCAACATTTTCTTAGAATATACCTACCCCTTATCTTCAATCCTTAGGGTGGTCCCCACACATTTTTTTTTTTTTTTTCTTAAATTGTCATATTAAATCAGCTCCTACCGGTCCAATGGTGCCTCCTAGAGGGGTCATTATCAAGACCAACCCCCATTAATTTTTAGCCCCCAACACTTCTTCTGAACATACCAATTCCATATCTCCAATTCCTAAGGGGTCTCCCACACAAAACGACATTTTTGTAAATCTTGCTCCCACCGCTCTAACTATCGCAGGGGTGACCCTAGAGAAGTTAAATGTGTGACCGACCCCCAATATTTTTTCAGCCCCAAAATTTTCCCCAAACAAACCTACCCTCTATTTTAAAGCCTTAAGGGTGTCCCCACACATTTTTTTTATTTTTTAATTTTTTTTTTTTAATCTGCGCCTACCGCTCCCATTCTGCCTTGTAGGAACGGTAAATGCAGACTGACCCCCATTAATTTTTGCCCCCTACATTTTTTCTGAACATACCTACGCCGTATTTCCACTTTGTAGGGGTGCTCCCCTGGGGAAAACTAAATTAGTAATGTATGTAGAGAAGTCAAATGTATGACCTGCCCATTTATTTTTGTAGCCAAAACATTTTCTTCAAACATACCTACCCTCTATCTTCAAGGTGTTACCCCACAATTTTTTTTATTTATTTTATCGAGAAATCCGAGGTCTTTAATTTGTAATTTAATAGTAACTTTTGTTAAGCGTAAAAAAATATTTTTTTTAACTTGAAAATAATAAAAAATGATAAATAATATAACTATAAATCAAATTAATTTATTTTTATCGTGTGATGGATATTGTTTCCGATTTCCGGCCACGACCTGAAGCAAAACTATTTTTTCCTCCTCGTTACGGCACAACACGTTGTTATAGTCTTCTATTAATTTTACGCCTCTTTCGGCAGCGTTGTTGACAACATGTAATTTACATAATATTTGCAGCGCTCGCTGGTAGTCCTGACGATTTTCCCAAGTATTTGGATCGGAAGCAATGAAATTTGTTGTTATTCCGAAGCGTGCAAAAAATGTTGGAGTCTCAGGTATGACGTAGTGGCTTAAATCAGTTTTCATAAGTTCTTGATTCACTTGTTTCGATGCCATGTTAATTCTTTTCACACCTTCGAATCCAACAACATGTACTCGAGGATTACAATCCTTGTTGCCACTGTCGCCGCTATCCTCTGAGGCATCTTCTTCCCCGATATCATCGTCTTCTTCTTCCTCGCTGTTTTCGTTAGACGATTCGTCCATCTCATCGTCAGATAACTCTTCCTCCAATTCCTCTTTCTCTTCTTCAAATATACGAATTGCATTCGACACTTTTCGTTTTATTTCACAAGAGATATTCGGATCAAATAGTGAGAGAGCAACAGCTTCGCCACTGAGATACCAGAGATGTCCACAGAATCTCTTGACCAATCGTTGCGACAGAATCTTATCAATTGAGGCATAATTGGCAATCGCTTTCAAAAAATTCAAATCATTATTTGGAGCTTCTATTGCTTTGGTAGCGCTAAACCAAGCTTTTACGTAAATTGTTATGATGAAAACGGTCACATCAAGAAGTGCATTTAATTCTTTTTTGGCCAAACCGATATATTTTCGGAACAAAAACATTTTTAGGCAATATATGCCTTTTGCCATCCATCGAGCATGACTGATGGGTCCTGGTGGGCTAAAATGCTTATTAGGAATATTTTCGCCAAGGTATAATAAAACAATTTCAAGAAACTCCTTGTAGTCGTCTCTGGGTTACTTTTCTTTTATTTGAGCCCAACAAAACAACTTGATGTCAGTTTGGACTTGAGCTGGCATGTTGCCTGCCACTTCCTCATCTTATATGCCAAGACTGTACGGTTTGTCTTTTATATTTTCCCACTGCTCTTTAAAACGCGCAAACATTAGCACTACTGGTCCAGACGTTTTGCCGAATTTGGTTTCAAACACTTAGTTTTCCCCAGGGGAGCACCCCTACAAAGTGGAAATACGGCGTAGGTATGTTCAGAAAAAATGTAGGGGGCAAAAATTAATGGGGGTCAGTCTGCATTTCCCGTCCCTAAAAGGCACAGTGGGAGCGGTAGGCGCAAATTTTATAAAAAAAAATTAAAAAAAAAAAAAATGTGTGGGGACACCCTTAAGGGGGTCGGTCATACATTTGATTCCTCTAGGGTGACTTCTAGGACAGCTAGAGCGGTAGAAGGAAGATTTTTTAAAAATTGAACCTTTGTATGGGACCCCCCTTAGGGATTGGAGATAGGTCTTAGGTATGTTCGGCAAAAGTGTTCAGGGGGAAAAAATAATGGGGGCCGGTCTCACATTTGACCCCTATAGGAGCAAAACCAGAGGAGTTTTGGGGCTTTTTGTGGATTTTTTCCCCTCTACGCCCAACTTTGACCCCGATGAGCGACCCCTAGATCCTATCCGACCTCCCCCATTTTTTGGCTCATACACTTTTTTTACCAACCTCACAAAATGAGCGGTTCTAGCGCTTCCAAATATTGTTGCTTAAAATCTCACACAACACTATCCCACCCTTATTCTACAGGAACAACTGATCCGATAAACCCATCTTATGGATTATTCCAAGCGACCTGGTCATAGAACATCAGAATCTAAAATACCAGTTCGCGACTAGTTATAGGGCATGTCACAAGGTGTTAATTAAACACGTCCTAAGATCTTGCCATATTAAAGTGACAGGTTCTTTTCATACATATGTACCAATCTAGAACCGCTTCTAAACTGGTCACCTTTCCCGCAGTGATAGCATAGGTCAAAACTGGCAATTAAAAAAAAGTTGCGTGGAATTAATAAGAAAATTAATGATTTGGCCCTTTTCAGCCCATGTTGGCCCTTTTTAGCCTTCAATTTGGCACTAATTGAAAATTCTTAAATACCAACACTGTTACGTACCAAAAAAAGCAACAAAAAAATTGTAAAATTTGGCCAAACTTAAGATTTCCTCCCGAAAAAAGCGAAAAAAATGTAAAATTTCGCTGAACTCTAAATATTGCTAAAATTTTTTAAATTTTAGTTTTAAAATTTGTTTTTTTGTATAAATAAGAGTTTCGTGAGCGTCAGTCAACGTGAGTGTAAGTGAAGCTTGCACGTGAGTGTGAGTTGTATTAAATTTACTCACGCGATTGTGAATGAGTGTGACTAGAAAAAATATGCTCGTGAGTGAGTGTGCGTGATTCAAAAATTTCCGTCGTGAGCGAGTGTGCATCAAAAATCACTTACGCGCCCATTTCTTCTTTGAACATTTAGAAGACCTTTCATTTTCTATGCAACATGACTAGGTTACTTTGATATTTTAAAAGATAAACAAAAAAAAATAAAAATGGCCGTTTCTTCCCCTTTAGGGTGCGGTCAGACGAGATATAAAACTGCTAGAGATAGAGCGAAATACAATTTGTTTCTTTTAGAGATGTGCGCGTGAGTGAATTTTGACTTACGCACGCTCATGCTCACGAAATAAAAATATTTTTCACGCACGATATCACACGATTTTTTCTTCTGCTGATCACCAGATTTGACCAGATTTGAATTGCAATTAAAGTTTCTTTTAATTCGATTTTTTTAATTTTTTATATCTCCTACTGTTAAGCTTTAAATTGCAATTCATTTTTTTCAATGTTTATATAAAAAAATTTTTTTTTGCTGATCATTTTTTTTGCTCTATCCTCCTATAGTTAATATTTAACATGCAATAAATATTTTTTTTTATTTATAAAAAATACATTGTTGATGTCCAGATTTACTTTTTTTTTGCTCTATCATCTCTAGTTAAGCTACAAATTGCAATTAAAGGTTTTTGTAAAAACTTCGTAAAAAATAGTTTTTATTGCTGATCACCAGATTTGCCCATTTACCTTTTTTTGCTCTATCATCTCTTGTTAAGCTACAAATTGCAATTAATGGTTTTTGTAAAAACTTTGTAAATAAATAATTTTTATTGATGATCACCAGATTTGCCCATTTCTGCTCTATCTCCTATAGTTGAGCTTTAAATTGCAATTGCATTTTTTTTTATTTTGTAAAAACAAATTTTTGGTCCTGATGTCCAGACTGAACCCTTTTTTGTTCTATTTTTTTATACTGATCAGAACAAAAATAGGCAAATCTGGTGATCAGCATAAAGAAAAATTTTTTAAAAATTTTTAAAAAAAGTTAATTGAAATTTAAGCCTTAACTTATTTTTTATAAAATTAAAAAAAAAAAAAAAAAATAATAACAATTACAATTTGAAGCTTAACTATAGGGATAGAGCAGAAATAGGCAAATCTGGTGATCAGCATACATTTTTTTAATATAATTAAAAAAAAAAAAACTTTAATTGTATTTTAAAGTTTAACTATAGGAGATAGATCAGAAATGGACAATTCTGGTGATCAGAACTAAAATTTTACTTTTTATAAAATTAAAAAAAATAATTTATTTTCAATTTAAAGCTTAACTAAAGGAGACAGAGCAAAAATATCTGGTAATTTTTATAAACAAAAAGTTTTTTTTTATAAAAAAACTAGTTGCAATTTTAAGCTTAACTGTAAAAGATAGAGCAACAATAGCCAAATTTGTGATCAGAAAAACAAATATTTGTTTATGTAATTTAAAAAAAAAATAATTATTGTAAATTTTAACTATGGGGGATGAAGCAAAAGTTGTCAGATTTGGTAATCAGCGTAAAAAAATATTTTTTTATTTAAAGCTACAGGAAGCAGAACAGAAATAGAAAAAATATTTTTTGATATTTAAAAAAAAGAAATATTGCTGCAAAACTTAACTATAGGAGATTGGGCAAAATAGCCAAATATGGTGGTCAGCATACTAAAATTGGTTTTTTATACATTTCTGCAAAATAATCTAAAAGTTGAAGATTAATTATAGGATATAGAGAAAAAATAGTCAAATCTGGTGATCAGCATAAAAAATTAAAAAAAAAAAAAAAACTTAAAATGCTTAACTATGGGAAATAGAGAAAAAATTGCCATTAACTAGAGCAACAATTGCCATTAGCTTAATGCTAATATTTTTTTTATCAAAATTAAAAAAAAAATCAATTTAAACCTAAACTTATAGATCAAAAATCTATTTTCGTATGAAAATTTAAAGTGCTAAAGCAAAAATATCAAAAGCTATAAATTTCCAAAAATCTTTTTTATATGAAAATATTTTTGCTTATGATGATCAGTGATCACCATATTTGTCTTATTTTGCTCTGTCTCCTATAATTAAGCTTTAAATTGCAATTTAAGTTTTTATATTTAAAATTATTTCAAAAATATATTTTTTATGATGATCAACAGATTTGTATATTTTTGCTCTATCTCTATCTAGCAATTAAAGGTTTTTGTTAAATTTTTATAAAAAAAATATTGCTTATCACCAGATATGACTATTTTTTCTTCTTTTCCTATAGTTTTGATTTAAATTGCAATTTAAGTTTTTCTATTTAAAATTATATCAAAAATATTTATTTTATGCTGATTACCAGATTTGTCTATTTTTGCTCTATCTCCTATATTTTATAAAAAATAAATTTTTATTGCTGGTCACCTTTTGGTGATATATTTGGCTATATTTGCTTTTATTTTAAAGCCTTAAATTGCAATTAATGTTTTTTTTTTTTTTTTGAAAAATTATGTAGAAAATATTTTGTTTATGCTGATCACCAGATTTGTCTATTTTTTCTCTATCGCCTATAATAAAGCTTTAAATTATTTTTTTTTGCTGATCACCAGCTTTTACTATTTTTCCTCTATTTCCTATAGTTAAGCTTTAGAAAATATATTTTTTATATTGATCACCAGATTTGACTATTTTTACTTAGTCTCCTATACTTAAGCTTTAAATTGCAATTTAAGTTTTATTTTTTTAATAATTAATGGTGTTGATCACCAGATTTGCCTATTTTTGCTGTATCTTCTGTAGTTAAGCTTTAAATCACAGTTTTTTTTTTTTTTTTTTTAATTTTAAAATAAATACTTTTTTTGTGCTGATAACCAGATTCGACTATATTTGCTCTAAATCCTATGGCTAACAATAAACTTTAATTTGTTATTTTTTTTTTTATTTTAAATTTTATAAAAATAAATGTTTAATGCTGATCACCAGATTTGGCTAATTTGTTAATATTTTTTTTTTATTTTAAATTTTATAAAAATAAATTTTTAATGCTGATCACCAGATTTGGCTAATTTGTTATTATTTTTTTTTTATTTTAAATTTTATAAAAATTTATTTTTAATGCTGATCACCAGATTTTGCTATTTTTGTACTATCTTCTTGAGTTAAACTTTAAATTGCAAATTAAATTTTTCTTTTAAATTTTATAATAATTTTTTGGTGCTGATCACTAGGTTGTGAAAGTTTTATAAAATTTTTTTATAGTCAAACAAAATTAATTTTTAGGCATTTTTGCATATTTTGAGTTTTACGCCTTATATTTTTTTAATTAAATACAAAATTAAAAAAAAACACATTGAAATGATAACCCCGGCAGTGTAAAAATTCACATATCCTACAATAATGTATCATTCTACACTTAAAGAAAAAGCTTATTCATATTGATGAAAAAACAAGTGATTGTTAAATTCGGCTGTGCCGAATTTTTTATACACTGATAGAAATTTGTACATGACAATAATGAAAATCTACATTAATGTTATGAAAAATGACGTTAAAAAGGAACCTATGTAGAGTTTCATTGAATTAATGAAATAGGTATCATAAAATTTTATTGCAAGAACAAGTTTCATTAAATTAATGAAAATTGTTCATACAAAATATAAATTGTATTTTATGAAAATTTTTCATTACTTTAATAAAAAAAGTATTTAGTTCTTATGAAATATTTTCATTGAATAAATCATACTTTTTATTTTTGAAATAAAATACTTTCATTTAATAAATGCTACTTTTATTTTTAAAATGAAATATATGTATGTATGAGATTGTAAAGATCTTTTTAACGAATCAAAAATAATAAAAAATGGTTTTCACTTAGTTTTCTCGAACAAAATTTTACTCCAACCTTAAATTGTAATACATTATTAAAACCACGAATTAATATAAAACAGAGCAAATTTAAAATTAATAATTTACTTTTTATTTCAAATTTCATAAAAAAAGTCAGAAAAATCACAAAATAACCAAGTTAAAAAAACACTTTCACATATTTTTTATTTTATCTATAGATTTCACTCAGTTTTCTCACACAAAATTTTACTATAACATTAACTTTTAATATATAAGTAAAACCACGAAATAATATAAAACAACGCGATTTTCATAAATACTAATAATTAATCACTTTAAATTTCGTATAAAAATTCTAAAAAAAAAATAACGCTTTGATCAGCTGTTTTTTGCGCGCGTAAACTAACAGACTAAACAGACGCGACACGACAGGTGTCAAAAAAACAGCAAATTTTGTAAACAAACTTAATGAAATTTTTTAATGAAACTACGAAATCTAATGAATCAAAATTAATGAAAATCTTGCACAATATGTATGAAATTTCATTCAGCATATGAAATATTTCATTGTTGTAATGAAACAACGTTAATGGCAGGTGCGTCTTTTTTTTAGGGGGGAGGGGGTAAGTCGACGAAGTCGGTGGGGACACTTTTCCCCTCGCGATAAATGTTTACTAATTTATTTATTATACTTTTTGCACTATATTTATACAATTTTATCATTATATTAATTATTTTTGGTTATCCACGCCCACAAAAGGGGCCGGACTAAAACAAATGTTATTTTCAGTTATTTTTGCTCTAAAACCTGTGCTTCAGTAATTTTTCAATTAAAATTCGGTAAAGCTCAATCAAAATTCAGAAAAGCACAATTGGGATTTAGAAAAGCTTAATTGAAATCAGAAAAAAAATTAAAACTCAGAAAATCTTAAACTTTTGTGCTGGGTACGTATTTTTTTTTATTTATGGTAAAATTTGGCTCAAATTCACAAGATATGTTTATTAAACAAAAAAAGTTTCCTGATAAAAGTTGGACCCAGTAGATAGCGCTGGGGTAAAGTCATTAACAAAATTCTTCATTTCAGTGAAATTTAAAGTCACTTAAATGTATGTATGTTTCGTCATTAGAAAATTATATATGAATGGACCCGATTGGTGGCGCTGCGGACAGGCTATTTAGATATTCATATGTAAATCGACCCGTGCATCGCAGGGCGATTCACCTTCCAACTTTACCTTTATCATTACTGATAACTTAAAGTTTAACGCGTGATTATGGTTGTTGTTATCCTAAAGTAGACCATTATTATTATTATGATTTGGAGAACAAAAAGAGGCAAATCTAAAATTATGTTAGACATTATTTTACTTCTGTGTACAAACATACTACATACACAAATAAGGATGTGTTGAAATGTTTAAAAAAAAAAACACAAACCTTTAGTTAACCTTTTGTGGTTTTACATCTATTCAATGCGCAATGAATAAATAAAGAAAAATGTTAAATGGGGGCTCATACAGAGAGAAAAGTTAAAGATGTAAGAGGTGGAGTAAAGCTTTTTTTATATTTATGTTAAACAAAAAACAAAAATGGTCAATTTACAATAAATTATGAATTTATGAAATGAACAACTGGTTGTTGAAAACAAAACCAAAAAGGGAACAGATGAAATACAACGTCCTTTTCACTTTAGGGAAATAAGAAAAATTATGAAATATTAAAAAAAAATAATGAGTAAAATTAAAAACAAATTAAATTCGACTTAACATAATCCATAAATTCCCTCCACAATGCCCTTTTTATCTGATGGTAATTTTCTAAAGTAACAAAAAAAAAAATTCTTTAAAAATTTTGACTGGAAAAATTTAACTTTGAGTAAATTTGTTTTAAATCATTTTAATAAATGCACTAAAGTATTATAACTTTATCATTGTTTAAAGTTTAAACTATTATTTTTTATCCACGCCATCAAAAGGCTGCGCAACATGAGACCGACCCCCATTATTTTTTTCTGAATAAACCTACTGCTTATCTTCACTCCTTAAAAGGGCTCTCATACAAAATGACATTTTTATGAAATTAGCTTCCATCGCTCTAACTGTCCCAAGGATGTCCTTAGAAGAGTCAAATGTATGACTGACCCCCAATATTTTTTTAACCCCAATCCTTTAAGTGGTCCCCATACAATTTTTATAAACTTGTTTTATTAAATCAGCTCCTAGCCATCCCATGGTGCCTTCACACAAAAAAAAGACGTAACTTAAACTTTGGAAAAATTGTCTTTAAAATAGTTTATAAATTTTCCCACAATTTACTTGAATTTAACTAAAAGTTGAGAAATTTTCTTAACTGTTCGAAAAAAATTTTAGTTCATGTACTGGTTATGTTAAATAGTCCTTTATTTTCCTTAAAAGGAATTCCCTATTACATGGAAGAAGTTTATACCGCCAAAGAAATTTTTCCTAAATATATGAAAAAATCTTTATTTTTAAGACATATTCCTCTTCTTTAGTTTTAGGACGTAAATGTCTATCAATTAGTTCATCTTCTTAGATTTGAGGGAGTTTTTTTTCACTATTTTAGTAAAATTTTTAATTTAACTAAATAATGGGAAAACTAACTAAATTCAAGGAATATTGATAATGATTTAGATCCATTACCATGTTTTCCTTCTTTTAAGTTCATATTTTTCTTAAAAATAAGGAAAGAAAAAAAAATTTAATATTATGCCAATTTGAACTAAAAAATGGGGAAAATTTTATTTTAATTTAGTTCATACACATTTGAGGACCCGATTGGGTGAAGGCCCCATTGGGTTCTGACCGATAGGTTAAGACTCCGATGGGACCAGACCCAGTTGGGTTCCTTAAAATCTTCATATTTTTTGATCCAAAATTTTTGTCCGTTTCGCTCTACCTTGCTTAGTTGTTGAGATACGTGAAATTAAGGGACCACTAGGGTCTTGAGAATTTTAAAAACTTGATAACTTTAAAACTATTACTCGAAGAGCTTTTCGGTATTTGGCGGCCTTGTTCTCCGTATTAAGGGCTACGAAAATGCTTTTGAACTTTTTGTTGTGTTGGCATTATTTACCGAGATATGAGTATTTTAAAATTTTCGGGAATTCCAACTTTTTTAAATCCAAAGTTAGCACCCATTGGGGTCCACGCATGTGAACAGGACCGGCGATACTATCGAGAGAACCAATGGCCTCCATTATGCTCTATCTGGCTTAGTTTTCGAGATATCACCATTTTAAGTTTTTGAAAAAAAATTTGCCCGAGTTTTAAAATTTTACTAAAATAGGGGAAAAAACTTCCTCAAATTTAAGAAAATGAACTAATTGGTAGAAAATTACGTCCTAAAACTAAAGAAGAGGAATATGTCTTAAAAATAAAGATTTTTGTCATATATTTAGGGAAAATTTCTTTGGCGGTAAGAATTTCTTCCACGTATTTGGGGAATTCCATTTAAGGAAAATAATGGATTATTTAACAGTACATGAACTTAAATGTTTTTCTAACACTTAAGAAAATTTCCCAACTTTTAGTTAAATTGAACTAAATTGTGGGAAAATTTATAAACTATTTTGAAGAAAATTTTTCCAAAGTTTAAGTCAAGTCTTTTTTTGAGGGTAAGGAACCCAACCGGGTCTGGGCCCATCAGGGACTGAAGCTTTATTTTAAAGAAAAATATGAACTTAAAAGAATGAAAACATGGCAATGGAGCTAAATCATTATAAATTTTCCTTGAATTTAGTTAATTTTCCCATAAATCAACTCAACAAGTGATTCTGATTAGTTCGGTATACATAAAAGTTGGCCTAGGTCCAATATTTCGGGTAGTACCAGTGTATATTAGTAAAATTTTGGGAACAAAGAATATCAAAAATAAATATACCAAAGCGTTGGGCGAAAAATGCTTGGCTCATTTTTACGGCCTCCTGTATAGTCTTTTTGTAATTAGGTATTTGGGTCGAACCTCATGTTTTCTAAAATAGTGCTAATTTTTGTCAAAATGCACTATTAAATGTCACTTGAAAAAAAAAAAATCACTTAAGTTAGTTAAATAAATCAGTTTTCAATGTGTTTTTTTTTGTTTGTCACTAAAAATACCAAAAGTATACAAAAGTTTATTTTTAAACTAGATAAAGCTTTTCAACAAATTATTACTGACATATATACCTAATAATATTTACGTAGTTTATATACTTTACTACATAAATACATACTTACATGACGACACAAAAAGCAACAAATTATTGTGTATACATAGCAGAAGACGAGAACCATTGCTCCTGTTAAAGGAGAATTGTTTTGTATTGCATATTCGTCGAAATCAGGGTTGAAAAAGATGGTACAATTGTACAGATTTTTTTGGTACAGTTCAAAGCTTTAAAGTTCAATGGTACACCAATTATTCATTTGGTACAATTAATAGAGAAATGGGCAATTTTTTTGGGAAATAATTCAGCCATTCAGTAAGTACACAGAAAGAATTAGAAACAAATTTTAATCACACAAAACGCGTTTTCAATAAAGTTTTTGTTTGAAACTCCGTCGATAAAGAAAGCTGTTATACCAATCACAAAATTAATAAGTTAATAATTCAATATTATTTCAATCAAACACTTTTAGATTTCGATCACAAATTTAATAAATTTTTTATGTGTAGTCAATCAAAACAATGGTTGATTTAACGAATAAATTGTAAGCTTATGACAAAATTATGAATATTTTTTGCTTTTCAATATGTTGCCAACTAAAAAAAAAGTAAAACCCGATTATTTTGTATTTTTTCAATAAATGTATTCAAATAAATCAAATTGAAAAAAATAATCTGATATGTTAAAAAATTGTAATTGGACAGTAAAAGAAAATCAGAAAAAATGTGAACAAAACAATTCATTTAAAAATGATTCCCAAGCCTGCAAAAGATTTTACTTCAACTTCGTCCAACATACCAATAAGTTTACTTCGGTGCCTATCAAAGTTATTTAAAATATTGCTCAGCCGTTTTTCTGGTTGTCGCTCAGCCATTCGATAAAGTATGGCATGAGAGTATTTTATACAAAGTGAAATATCACTTATCAACTACACACTGTGTAGCACACAGTGACACAAAATCGAACTTTCCGAATCGGAATGTGATGAAACCAAAAGAAAATGAAAGTTAGCATTTTACATAAAAAAACCATAAAATTTTTTTTTAGTTAAGCGCTTAATTTTTTTACACGCATTTAAAATTGGTGATTTTAAAGCATTTAAAGTTTTTGTGAACTAAACATGTTCTACTGTAGGGGCCCTTGGTGGTGCCCTTATTGGACATGTGGGGTCCAGCGTCCAAACTTAAGCTCGAAATTACTTTAGCTATAACCGGTATGAATATCGCTGCAATCAGTCCAGTACATATTTACTGAATAGCTAAATTATTTAAAATAAACCACTGTGCACCGTTGCGTATGATTGTTACTTAACGGCAATTACAATATTAATCATACGCCACTAATAAAATTTACTTCAGAGTGAATAATAGGGAAACTACAACTTCTGATTACACAGAAAGAAATAAAAACGAATTTCATATAACAAAAACGCGGATTCAATTAATTTTTTTTATAGAAACTCCTCCGATGAAGAAAACTGTTATATCAATCATCAAATTGTAGGTGGTTAATTGATTTTTTTTTTAGTGTTTCCAATCCGGTTAATCGATTAACCGATTCCTCAATCAATCGCCTCTATTTCGGTTAATGTCGAAACAAATAATTTAAAACGCAAATAATTATTCGACCCGATTAATCATTTAAAATGGTTCGATTAAACGGTTAATATTCTACTATAATTTGTTTCAAACTCTTCCTTTTTTTTACAAACTTTTTAGAAAAAAGGCAAAACTAAAGAAAAAAATATTCAGAAACCAGCATTTAATAGTTTAGAAAAACAAAATTTAAATTTAGAAGACAGCAACCAATTGAAATTCAGAAATCCCAATCGAAATTTTAAAACGCCAAATTGAAAATAGAAATTTAAATTCAGAAAATTCAAATTAAGAAATCTCAATTGTAATTCAGGAATCCCAATCGAAATTCAGGAACGCCCGACTTTACAAAAACCCAATTTAAAAGCAGAAAAGCTTATTAAAATTCAGAATCTCACAATTTTACAAAATTGAATAACACAATTAAAATTCTGAAATCTCAATTGAAATTTACAGAAGCCCACTGAAATTCAGCAATCTCAATTGAAATTTAGAAAAGCAAAATTGAAATTAAAAATTTTAAATAAAATTCAGAAAATATAATTGAATTTCCGAAGCGGTAATGAATTTCAGAAATCTCAATTGAAATTCCAATTGAAATTTAGGAAAGTAAATTAAAAAATTGCAATTGACATTCAGAAATACCAATAGATATTTAGAAAAGCCAACTGAAATTCAGAAATCTCAATATATATTCAGAGTTTGCAAACTCAAAATTGTAATTTAAAAATTACAATTATAAGTAAATTGAAAGTCAGAAATCCTGATTAAAATTCAGAAAAAAAAAACAATTAAAATTTAGAAATTTTTATTATTTCTAAATTTTAATTGGTTGCGTTTTGTTTTACCCTTTAAACACTGTATAAAGACTGAAAATTAAATTTTACTTAAAATAAATAAAATATCGTTTAAAATGAAGTTTTTATTGTTTTTGACGATTAATCGCCAATTTTTTCGATTAATCGACCTGAATAACCGATTAACCAATTTTTGTCAATTTTCGAATAATGCCCTAACCGGTTAACCGGCAGGGTCGAA
This sequence comes from Pegoplata infirma, assembly GCA_963921195.1. Lineage (NCBI taxonomy): Eukaryota > Metazoa > Arthropoda > Insecta > Diptera > Anthomyiidae > Pegoplata > Pegoplata infirma. The sequence continues at coordinate 129,968,109 of OY992540.1, read as the reverse complement.
TAATTGGAAACACTACTTTTTTTCAATCAATCACTTTTTCGATAATGATACAAAATTTGATAAATTTTTTATTAAAAGTCAATTAAAATAATGATTGATTTAACAAATGAGTTTTAAGCTTAGAACAAAATTGTGAAGAAATTCAAATTTTTTGCTTTTCAATATGTTGCCGACAGTAAAAAAAAGTAAAACCTGAGTATAAAGTATATTTTTTAATTAATGTATTCAAATAAATTCAAGCGAAAAACAAGTAAGAAGTTATAGTCGGTTAAGACCGACCATATGATACCCTACACTAGCGTTTTAGGGAAAATGGGTCCCAAGTCCAAACATGGACCGATTGGATCTGTCTTTTGTTAGATCTTTATTTAGTGTAGAAAACATACACAGATCAAATTTTAGTGGAATTGGTTTATATTTTTGTCAATAGACCGATGTAACTGAATACCGGTCGAAATTTTTATACGGGGGACTAAGTCCCAAAACGGTCCAATTTTATTCTGATTTGATTAGGTTACTAAAGTACACGTTAAACACCTAAAAATAAAATTGTTATCAAATATTTTCATTTTTATGAATTTTGAGGAAATTATGTGAATATCGGGAGGGTGGTTTATATGGGGGCTACCAGAAAGACTGACCCGATCCCTTTAAAATTTGGAATAGTAATTCGTGCATCCAAAATTTTATTACCTGATAAATTTCAAAGCGATATCTATTAAAATACGGTTATTAGAGTCATTTAAGCCGAATCCAAAGGGGGCGTTTGTATGGTGGTTAGGTCTTAACATAGACCGATTTTCTCCAATTTCAATAGGCTTCGTCCTTGGGCCAAAAGATGTTTACGTTTCAAATTTCAAGTCAATTGATTGAAAATTGCGACCTGTATCGTGCTTAAACCGATAGATGGACAGACGGACGGACGGACATCGCTAAATCGACTCAAAAAGTAATTCTGAGTCGATCGGTATACTTGAAGGTAGGTCTAGGACCAATATTTCGGGTAGTTACAAACATCAGCACAAACTCATTATACCCTGTACCACAGAGTGGTGTAGGGTATAACAAATCTGGTATGTTGAAAACAATAATTGACTCATTTAAATTTTGTTGATCAATAGATTTAATTGAAATTTTTTAGCCAATAATTTTTTGTGTGTGTATAGAATTAATGCAGGTGTTCCCCAAGGAAGTGTTCTCGGCCCTGTTTTTTACATGCATTTTTCCTATAGAAATATACGCAGGTTCTGAAACATTTGCCTATAGAAAAAAATCTAGTTCTCAGAAATTTTTCCTATAGAAAAATTATCAGATTCCAAGACATGTTTCACAAAGTAAAAGTCTGAGATTCTGAAACATTTTTTCTTAAACAAAAGTCTTAGATTTTGAGATATTTTTAAAAAAGAAAAAGTCTCAAATTCTGAGACATTTTTCATATAGAAAAAGTATATTATGACGAGCATTTTTAATATAGAAAAGTTTTTCGGAGTATTTTTTTCGGAGTATTTTTTTCCTTAGACGATCTCAGATTCTGATAAATTTTTTTGATAAAAAAATTCTCAAATTTTGTTTCTGAAGAAAATTTTTAGATTTTTTCTATAAAAAATTTCTTAGATTTTTCTAATAGAAAAATGAACAGACTTTTTTTCTTTGGGAAAAGTTTTTTTTCTGAAACATTTTGCATATTCTGAGTAATTTTTTCTATAAAAAAAGTCTTAGATTCTGATTAATTTTTTTATAGAAAAATTCTCAAATTTTTCCTAAAAAAATAAACTTTTTTTTTATACCCGGTGAAAAATGAGCATATATGGATACATATATGTAAATATATGAGCATATATGGTCATATATGAAATTGTATGCAGTCATATATGATCATATTTGCAACATATATGTCCATATACGTAAAATGAGGGCATATGCCCATATATGACATATGTGGACATTAGGGTGCGCCAAAGTTGTATGGGTAAAAAAAAAATTATGCTAGAGATCGGCACTCCCCCCAAAAATATTCGTTTTTATATCAAAATACACTATGCAAAAAGTTATGGCGATCGCTTGAGGGGAAAGGGTGCTTCAAACGCCTTGAAAATGGAGAAATATGTCAAATTTGACCATTAGCTAAAAAAAAAATTTTTTTTTTGTTGTTATTCAATTTCGCAAAAAGAAAATTTTTTGTATTAGGTTTAATAAGAACTACTTACAAAAAAAATATAAGCTCTCCACTACATCGCTTACCCATTTGAACTTGCGATAGAAAAAAGGGCAGTTATTTTTAGGGGTACCCAAAAGTAACATTTTTACATTTTTGAAAATTTTATTAAAAAAAAAATTTAAAAATTAAAATCGCTCTCCACCAGTTTTTTATGTATATTATAAAGATAAAAAATGTGAAATATTATAAATATCCGTTCGGCAGTTTTTCTTTTATAGCGACTTGAAGTTAGCGGATTTCAAGGAAAATTGATTTTTTGCTGTATTTTCTTTAATTTTGAACTTATTACTACGTTTTAAACGAAATTGACGATATTGGCTTTGCAAGTAATTAAATTGGATCATAAGTTTTAGTTAGTTAGTAATTTTTACAGTTTAGCTTTAACCCATGTAAACCCGGGTCAATTATGTCCCACTTTGGAAATATTATTCATTAAGCTATTTTTTTTTTATCATGAAATTAGTAAATGGAAATAGTTTTAGCTATTCATCGTGTATGCACTTAAAGAATTTAACCCTTTTTATGAAGTTTTTGTATATTTAATGAAGCTTTTCATAAATATGATGAAATATTTTTTGATTGTATCAAACACATTAAGAATTCATGATTTCTTCTACTTTAAATTTAAATTTAATTTTTTGTTTGGGTTGTTGAAAAAATTAGTTGATGACTAAAGAAAAGCTAATGTACAATTTTTTCTTTTTTTTTTCTTTGAATTTAGAAAAAATCGACTTCAAAATATTCTTAAATAATTTTCTAAAAAAAATGTGTATAAATAATTTCATTTTCCAGCGCGACACGCGTATTTCATTTAATATTTGCTCAATCTGCACGCTATTTAACTTAAATTAAAGCTTTATAAATTACATTAATAACATTTTTAAAAATAATACTAACTTTAAAATAATAACGTATAATTTTTTTTTAACAAATTGGATCTACTTTAGAAAAGTTTCATTGTATTGTCACCCACCGTATATAAAAAATGCGGTATAATTTAAAAACATTGTTTTTTCACATGTAGATTTAAATAAACTTGGACTAAAACATTTATTTTTACAGATTAATTTTATTATATTTAATAAAAATATAAAAGCCGGCATACAATGGGAAATATTTGCCCTGTGGGTCATCTTCGACCCGGGTTTACAAGGGTTAATGCTGTCCTGCAAAAAATTATTTACTTACTAAAATTTATGATCCAATTAAATCAGTTGCAAAGTCAATTTCGTCAATTTTGTTTAAAATGTAATAATAAGTTCAAAATTAGAGAAAATACAGCAAAAAATCAATTTTCCTTGAAATCCGCTAACTTCAAGTCGCTATAAAAGAAAAACTGCCGAACGGATATTTATAATATTTCACATTTTTTATCTTTATAGTATATATAAAAAACTGGTGGAGAGCGATTTTAATTTTTAAAATTTTTTTAAATAAAATTTTCAAAAATGTAAAAATGTTACTTTTGGGTACCCCTAAAAATAACTGCCCTTTTTTGTATCGCAAGTTAAAATGGGTAAGCGATGTAGTGGAGAGCTTATATTTTTTTTGTAAGTAGTTCTTATTAAACCTAATACAAAAAAAATTTTTGGCGAAATTGAATCACAACAAAAAAAAAATTTTTTTTTTTATCTAATGGTCAAATTTGACATATTTCTCCATTTTCAAGGCGTTTGAGGCACCCTTTCCCCTCAAGCGATCGCCATAATTTTTTGCATAGTGTATTTTGATACCAAAACGAATATTCCTAGGGGGAGTGACGGTATAAAATCGAAAGTTGACATTTTTGGCGCACCCTAGTGGACATATATGGAGCATATATGTCATATATGTTCATATGCCCTCATTTTACGTATATGGACATTAGGGCGTTTCATCAAAAACTTTTTTTTGGATTTTTGCAACTCTTGAAGCGGAATATGAATTCTTATGGCCTAAAAGATTTTTGAGATTTTTTTCAGATTTTTGGAATGTCGGGATCAACTCGCTCAAATCGATTTTATCAAAAAAATGAGGTTATGAAACATATTTTTTTTTATTTTTTGTTCTCTGATGCCTTTTTTTAACAAAACCGGATATAATACTTCTTAATGTTGCTAGCCTCCTAAAAAAAAATATTCGCGGTCAAAATAATAACTTCAAGGGTCACTAAGATGACCTTTAAAGTAAAAATTCAGAATTTCCCTTGTTCCAACCTTAATAATTTGAGAAATATGCAATATATGAACGTAATGATGAATCCGTTAGATAGGTCTTTTTAATACCTTTAATTTAAAACCAAAATGACATTTGTCACTTTAGTAGAAATATTAAAAAACTAAGATAAACTCATTTTTTCCCCCATTTTACAGAAAATCGAAGGGAATCCATTAGTAGTTTTTTTGTAAAATTGAAATAATAAACTTAAAAGAAGTTTTTTTGATTGCAATTAGTGTTTCCAAACCGGAAACCCGGGTTTTTGCCAAACCGGTTTTTTTGACAAAAAACCGTTTTTTTGGTTAACCGGCTTGGAAACACTAACTACAATCTATAAAAAGCCTTTAAAAGTTATTATTTTAACTTTACAAAAAAAAACTACCTAATGCACCAGTTCAATTTTCGATGAAATGGGGGAGAAAATGAGTTTTTCCCAGTTTTTTATTTTTTTTAACATTTCTACAAATGTGACAATAGTCAGATTGGTTTTAAATGAAAGGTGTTTTAAAGATCTATCTAACGGATTCAACATGACGTTCATACATAGCTTATTTCTCGAATTATTGAGGTTAAAACACGGGAAATTCTGAATTTTTACTTTTAAGGTCATCTTAGTGACCCTTAAACTTATAATTTTGACCGCGAATATTTTTTTTTAGGAGGCTAGCAACATTAAGAAGTATTATATCCGGTTTTGTTAAAAAAAGGCACCAGAGAACAAAAAATAAAAAAAAATTATGTTTCATAACCTCATTTTTTTGATAAAATCGATTTGAGCGAGTTGATCCCGACATTCCAAAAATCTGAAAAAAATCTCAAAAATCTTTTAGGCCATAAGAATTCATATTCCGCTTCAAGAGTTGCAAAAATCCAAAAAAAAGTTTTTGATGAAACGCCCTAATGGACATACATGTTGCAAATATGATCATATATGGCTTCATACAGTGCCATATATATTCCTATATGCTACATATATGGACATATATGACGCTGTATGATCGCATATATGATCATATTTGTACCATTTTTCACCGGGTATAGAAAAATGTTCCGACTTTCTATAGAAATATCTTCAGAGTTTTCCTAATGAAAAATTCTTTGAGTTTCCCTTTTAAAAAATTCAAAGACTCCGAGACTTTTTCCTATTTTAAGATTCCGAGAAATATTTTTAGAAACTGGCAGTAGTTTAAAAGTAAAAACTTAAATTTTGGATGGTTTACCCATTTAAAAAAAAATATTTTTGTACAATTACACTGTGCTACACCAAAAATATGCAGGGGTTCTCATATAAAAATTCGGGTTGGTTGGAGTCCATAGAGTACTGATATACTCATAGTTTTTCTGGATCACTTCGTTAAGTACGTTTTTTATTGGCAAATGTGTTGGAAAACGGAAATTCTTAAATTACAATTTTAAAAAATTATTACTTTGTTAGTTTGCAACCGATTTTCGATTTTATGGATTTGTTTTAAAGGTATAGGTTTTACCTTTCAAACAAAACAAAAATATTAAAAATCGATCAAGAATTGGCTGAGCTACGATCGCTTAAGTAAAAGAAAACCGAAATTTTTGAAAAATTTGTCATATTCTTTACACTCTAAGTTGAAAGTGAATCATTAAACAATTTTTTTGAATTTTTTGTAAAAAAGCTTAGTAAAGTGGCTTTCCAAAACACCAAAAAACATAACAATCGGTTAAAAAATGAATGAGTTATGCTAAGTTTTGTGATAGGACATTTTTAATTTTTTTCAGAAACGCTTGTAATTCAAGCATTATTCATAAATCTTGTTACTAGTAGTAATTTTATGCGCATATGCATATAAACTAGAGATGGGAACGTAATTAGATTTGTGCGTGTTTCACAAATGATCAGAAGTGAGTGTGATTGAAAATTAATTTTACTCACGTGGATGTTAGTGAGTGTCAGTGTGAGTGGAATAAAAAAATGGGCGTGTCAGTTACTTCCAAATCCTATTTATAATTTTTTGGGTTTGTTTAAAAAATATCAGTGTTACTTCTTAAACAAAAAAATATTGTGAATCGGTTGAAAACTGGCTAAGGTGCGCTTGTTTAAGTAAAAACCCTTTTTTGAAGAGTTATACCTGCAACATTTTTATGACAAAAAACATTTGACATTTTTGAAACGAAATTGGTAAAATTGTGGGATCATTTGATGGAAATTTTACCTGTTTATAAATATACGTATGAGGCATTCCACACCAAATGTTCAGCAAAAAAAAAAACATGTGAACCGTAAATTGTTAAATGGGTTGTATGGATAGCCATGTGAGGCATTCCACACCAACTGTTCCACTACAGAAAAACCATAGTGGTTTCAATGGGATATCATTTGCAAAGTATTCGCTCTTACTAATAAATAACAAAAATAAAATTTAAGTTTTTTTCAAAAAGTGGGCCTTTTAGGCGTTGTCAAATATTAAAAATATCAAACTTTTTTGCCTGAGTATTTATTCACGACCACGCACGCTAATGAAAGAAAAAAAATATAAAAATATTTTATTTTACTCACGCTCACGTGAACATCGTGACCGTAACTTATTTTTTCTACTCACGTGTGCGTGAAGGAGCGTGAGCAAAATAAAATATCGTGCGTGACTAAATTTTTTCTTTCATAAGCGTGCGTAATCGTTATTAAAAACTCACTCACGCTACCATCGCCTCTTAAAATATTTTTTAAGTATTGATATTACTCATACGCACACGTTTTAAATACCATTATTGTATAAAATAAGCGTGTTGCAATTTTTGAATTTTGATTTTTCGAAAACAAGGCAAATCACATCTCTAAAAATTTCAGATCAGATAGAAAATTCCTTTAACTTTTTTTAAAAAAATAAAAAACAAATAAAATTGCGGTATGTTTTTTGATAAATAAAGTTTAAGTTTAAATTTAAAAAATCCAGAACTTCTTCTGAAAATGTTCCAATTTTCATTTTCTTAGCTTTTATTGATAGCCCATTCAGCTTTTATTGATAGCCCATTTAATTGATAGCCCATTCAAAAATCAATAAACAGCTTTTGTCTTTAAGACTTTGATGTGTTTCATTTAATTTGCATAAATATTGAAGTAAAGATGCTCAGGCAAAAAGTTAGATATTTTCAATTTTTGACCACGCCTACAAGGCCCACTTTTTGAAAAAACTTAAATTTTATTTTTGTTATTTAATAGTACCCTAAGAGCGAATACTTTGAAAATGATTTCATATTGACACGACACAACTTTTTTTTTTTGCTGAACATTTGGTGTGGAATGCATCATATATGGAGCTAAGAAAATTACGTTTTTGCTTGTTCATTTTTTCAAAAACTGGGCTTAGGAGGCGTGGTCAAATATTGGAAAAATGGTAAAATATTTGTGTGAAGTTGCCTTGTTTAAATATATATCAAATAAAAACGAAATGCACCAAAATCTCAAAAATTTACATTCTTGTATAGTTTTGTATCGGCTATCGATTAAAATTTTTTTGGAAAATTTTCAGAACCCGTTCTGAAATTTTACATTTTTTAAAAAAGTCAATTTATAAAAAATCCGGCCACTTTTGCTTTTTTTTGGAATTTTTTTTTTAAAGATTAGATGTTTGTCTAGCAAGATTTTTTTAAAAATTAAGAAAATCTATAAAAAAAATTAAGAAGAAAAAAAAGTAATTTTTCTGATTTTTAAAATAAATTTTAAAAATTTAAAATAGTTTTTGAAAAAAAATAATTTCAATTTGTGTTTTTGCTAATTTATGCCAAAATATGCAATAATATGCACTTAAAAGTTCGAAATATGCACAATATATGCATTTAAAATCAAAATATGCAAAAATATGTATTTTCACCAAAATATGCAAAATATGCGAAAACAAATCGATGCCATTTAATGCAAATCTCTTGATTCGGAAAGATAATTGGTCGATATCGTTTTTAGGCTTTCAACAAAAAACATGCATTTGCATGGAAATCTCACCCTAGTTATATAAAAAACTTTTTTACCCGGGACCCATTGAAAAATTTTGGTACACAATTTTTTTCTCACTGAACATTTGGTGTGGAATGCCTCACATGTATATTTATAAACAGGTAAAATTTCCATCAAATGATCCCACAATTTTAGCAATTTCGTTTTAAAAAAAACATGTTTGCAAGCGCACAGCTTTTTCTGTCATAAAAATGTTGCAGGTATAACTCTTCAAAAAAGGTTTTTTACTTAAACAAGCGCACCTTAGCCTGTTTTTAACCTATTCTCAATATTTTTTTGTTTAAGAAGTAACACTGATATTTTTTAAACAAACCCAAAAAATTATAAATAGGATTTGGAAGTAACTGACACGCCCATTTTTTTATTCCACTCACACTGACACTCACTAACAACCACGTGAGTAAAATTAATTTTCAATCACGCACACTTCTGCTCATGTGTGAATCACGCACAAATCTAATTACGTTCCCATCTCTAGTTTATATGCATATGCGCATAAAATTACTACTAGTAACAAGATTTATGAATAATGCTTGAATTACAAGCGTTTCTGAAAAAATTTAAAAATGCCCTATCACAAAACTTAGCATAACTCATTCATTTTTAAACCGATTGTTATGTTTTTTGGTGTTTTGGAAAGCTACTTTACTATACTTTTTTACAAAAAATTCAAAAAAATTGTTTAATGATGCACTTTCAACTTAGAGTGTAAAGAATATGACAAATTTTTCAAAAAATACGTTTTTTTTTTACCTAAGCAATCGTAGCTCAGCCAATTCTTGATAGATTTTTAATATTTTTGTTTTGTTTGAAAGGTAAAACCTATACCTTTAAAACAAATCCATAAAATCGAAAATCGGTTCCAAACTAACAAAGTAATAATTTTTTAAAATTGTAATTTAAGAATTTCCGTTTTTCAACACATTTGCCAATAAAAAACGTACTTAACGAAGTGATCCAGAAAAACTATGAGTATATCAGTACTCTATGGACTCCAACCAACCCGAATTATCATATGAGAACCCCTGCATAAATTATTTTTGTTCTTTTGTAGCACAGTGTTAGTGTCAGAAAAAGAACAATTTTATACGCTTGTTGTGGGTACTATTTTAATGTTCTCATTTTGCAACTCTGCTCTAAATAACTTAAAGGAGAAAGTAAGAGAAAGTGAGAGAATAAGTCGAAAAGCTTTTTTTAATCTGCTACAAAACTACATTTTTAACATAACACTTGTTGTTCTTGATATTTTATGTTAAGTTAACAGTAGTAAATTTATTTTTGTTTAGTAGTGTGTGTATTAACACACTCACCCATACATATAAAAACATTCAACACATGTTTTCAATGTTACTTGTTTTTTTTTTTTTTTTAATATTTTTACAGACTTTAGCTTAACATGACTTTGAAAAATTCCTTCAACATTAATCATATTGTCCTTTAATGTTAACAATAATGTTAATGTTAGTCTTTATTCTATTATATACAACATAGTTTAACAGAAACTTAACGGTTTTTCTTTATTCAAAATTATCATTCGCGTTTATGTTGTCATATCAAACGGTCGTTTGCAGCGGATTATAAAAAAGGAAAATATAAAAAGAAAATTTGAAAATTTGTTAAATTAAAAGAAAAATCTTTAAAAAAAAAAATTTAAAATAATTAAAAAAATTATAAAAAAAGGATCAAAATTGTTAAACAAAAAGTTGGCAAAGAAGAAAAAAAAAAAAGAATTTTAAAGAAAATCAAATCTATTGAATTAAAATAACAAAGATTTAAAAAAATAATTGGTATAATAAAATAGATGTGAATACATTCATATCCTTTATATCCTTAACAAGTGTTTGTTGTGTAAAAAGTCTATTGTTTAAATCAACAAAAGACAACAAGTTCTTTTGTTTAAATTTGATTAAACTGTTGTCACAAGACATTAAAAAGTGTTTGAGTGTTTCTATGTGTTTAAGTGTTTCTGTGTATGTATATGTTTTTATTAATATAGAACATATAATTTGATTTAAGGATTATACCCATTTAAACTTTTGTCTTTGGATATGTATGTGTGTATTATCTAAGAATTGTACTTTAGCAGCAGACACTTATTTGGAATATTTTACATTTTGATTGTAAGTAATAAATCAATAAAAAATGTATGGTAAATTTTTTATTATATTTTTTTTATATGTACAATAAAATTTTATAATATCAAAAAAAGATTCATTGAAAATCTGAATAAAAAGGAAATCATAAAGATTTAATCTATTTTTATTACAAGACACTTTCTTGGAAACATTTTAAAATTCTCAGAATTTTTTTTCGAAAGAAAAATTCTCAGCTGACACTGTGACATTTTTTTTATAGAAAAAATTTTAGATTCTAAGACAGTTTTTCCGTAAGAAAAAGTCTCAGATTCTGAGACAGTTTTTGTTTAAGAAAAAGTCTCAGATTCTGAGACAGTTTTTCTATAAGAAAAAGTCTCCGATTTTGAGACAGTTTTTATATAAGAAAGAGTCTCAGATTCTGAGATAGTTTTTTTATAAGAAAAAGTCTCAGATTCTAATACAGTTTTTCTATAAGAAAAAGTCTCAGATTCTGAGACATTTTTTTTATATAAGAAAGAGTCGCAGATTCTGATACAGTTTTTCTGTATAGAAAAAGTCTCAGATTCAGAGACAGTTTATCTATAAAAAGACAGTTTTTCTAAAAGAAAAAGTCTCAAATAAAATGGCTCAGATTCTGAGACATTTTTTCTATATAGAAAAGTGCTCAGATTCTGTGACATTTTTTCTTTATAGAAAAAGTCTCAGTCTTTAGATTCTGAGACAGTTTTTCTATATAGAAAAAGTCACAGACTCTGAGACAGTCTCAGATTCTGAGACAGTTTTTCTATATAGAAAAAGTCTCAGATTCTGAGACAGTTTTATAGATATAGAAAAAGTCTCAGATTCTGAGACAGTTTTTCTATATAGTCTCAGATTCTGAGACAGTTTTTCTATATAGAAAAAGTTTCAGATTCTGAGACAGTTTTTCTATATAGACAAAGTCTCAGATTCTGAGACAGTTTTTCTATATAGAAAAAGTCTCAGATTCTGAGACAATTTTTCTATATAGAAAAAGTCTCAGATTCTGAGACAGTTTTTCTATATAGAAAAAGTCTCAGATTCTGAGACAGTTTTTCTATATAGAAAAAGTCTCAGATTCTGAGACAGTTTTTCTATATAGAAAAAGTCTCAGATTCTGCGACAGTTTTTCTATATAGAAAAAGTCTCAGATTCTGCGACAGTTTTTCTATATAGAAAAAGTCTCAGATTCTGCGACAGTTTTTCTATATAGAAAAAGTCTCAGATTCTGAGACAGTTTTTCTATATAGAAAAAGTCTCAGATTCTGAGACAGTTTTTCTATATAGAAAAAGTCTCAGATTCTGAGACAGTTTTTCTATATAGAAAAAGTCTCAGATTCTGAGACAGTTTTTCTATATAGAAAAAGTCTCAGATTCTGAGACAGTTTTTCTATATAGAAAAAGTCTCAGATTCTGAGACAGTTTTTCTATATAGAAAAAGTCTCAGATTCTGAGACAGTTTTTCTATATAGAAAAAGTCTCAGATTCTGAGACAGTTTTTCTATATAGAAAAAGTCTCAGATTCTGAGACAGTTTTTCTATATAGAAAAAGTCTCAGATTCTGAGACAGTTTTTCTATATAGAAAAAGTCTCAGATTCTGAGACAGTTTTTCTATATAGAAAAAGTCTCAGATTCTGAGACAGTTTTTCTATATAGAAAAAGTCTCAGATTGTGAGACAGTTTTTCTATATAGAAAAAGTCTCAGATTCTGAGACAGTTTTTCTATATAGAAAAAGTCTCAGATTCTGAGACAGTTTTTCTATATAGAAAAAGTCTCAGATTCTGAGACAGATTTTCTATATAGAAAAAGTCTCAGATTCTGAGACAGTTTTTCTATATAGAAAAAGTCTCAGATTCTGAGACAGTTTTTCTATATAGAAAAAGTCTCAGATTCTGAGACAGTTTTTCTATATAGAAAAAGTCTCAGATTCTGAGACAGTTTTTCTATATAGAAAAAGTCTCAGATTCTGAGACAGTTTTTCTATATAGAAAAAGTCTCAGATTCTGAGACAGTTTTTTTTATAGAAAAATGTCTAAGATTTTATGACAGTTTTTCTGTAGAAAAATGTGTCAGATTCTGAGACAGTTTTTCTATAGAAAAATTTCTCAGATTCTGAGACAGTTTTTCTATAGAAAAATTTCTCAGATTCTGAGACAGTTTTTCTATAGAAAAATTCTCAGATTCTGAGACAGTTTTTCTATGAGAAAAAGTCTCAGATTCTGAGACAGATTTGCAAGTTTCAGGTCAATCGGTGGGGGCCCTCTGAAAGACCTCCTTTGGAAGATAGTTAACAGTTTTTTTTACTGTTAAAATTAAAAAAAGAATGTCAAGGCGTATGATTATTATTAATGATTTGCTTAACATGTATCCGCCCCGTATTCAAATCAATCAATTGCAATAGATGCCTTAACATTAGCCTTCGCGAAGCTTCGTATGGATCTTCCCAATTACATGATTTTTTTTACACAAATTCCTTTTTTGGAGTTATGTGAAATTAGAATATTCACATTTTATAAAATCCACATTTTGATTTAAAGCTATGAGTACGTGTGTACATTAAGGCGTCCCTTATTTTTACAAAGTTGAAATTTTTTTGAACTCCAGAATTTGTTTTTTTAGAACCACCTTTTTAAGAATGTAAGATATAACGGATTCAAAACTAGTTTAGGAACTTTTATAGAACTTATACCAGAACTGGTTCTGGATGAATCACTTATCTTAAGAAATCTTTTTACTATTAAAAAATTCTCAAATACTGCAAAATTTTTTTATAGAATAGTTCTTAGAATTTGAGCAATTTTTCTGTAAAAGTATTGCCTATTCTGAGACAATCGACCACAACAAAAATATTTAATATCTGAGACAGCTTTTCTTATGGACAATTTTTATATGGTCTAACAAGTTGTTTGTAACACTTACAAGAGAAGCCTCCCTGGTGTCGCTCGGATGCTAAATCTGTGTTCTACAGTTAAATCACTTTATTGAAAATCGAGCAATTTTTTATCGAATATCAGCACAGGTTAACATTTTACAAGAAATCTCATAGTTTAAAGTTTAGCTGATTTTAAAATTTATACTATGAAAAAATAAGCGACGCCCTAATGAACATAAAGATATTACTTTATTGAATAGTTCGAAATTAAACAAATTTATGTGCGAGCTTAGCAAGGCTTGAAATTGAAAAATGTATTTACATTTATGTTAAGCAAGAAAATAAGAAACAAAATTTCTTATTAGGGTGGAGCAATTTTTCGTTTTTTTCGATTTTCTTTTTAGTCGGGGTGGCAACAGTTGCCTTTTAAGGTCAATATTAGCACAAACAAATATTGAACCTGTTGGACAATGTTTTGTGGTTCCTTTTTTGACTTAAAAATCAGAAAAAAAAAAAAATATTTTTGAACTTTTTTTCTGAAAGCTGAAAGCCTTATCCCACCAAAATCAAATTTTTTGTCGTGAATAAGCTAACCAAGTAATATAATAATTAACAAAAAAATTAAAAATCAAAAAAAAAAAAATTAATAGTTTGTATGAAAAAATGATTTTTTAGACCCCGCTCTTTAAGGTCCGGGCGGAAAATTTTTCTTCAGTTTTTTTTAAGTCAAAAGGAAAAAAATGAGCGGTTACCGTCTCAACATTTCCAACATTTCCAAAATAAGGGACACTCTAGTGTACAGGGGCGTATCTAGGATTTTATTTCGCAGGGGGCCCAATTTTTTTTTTTTTAATTTACATATCTATTTCTCCCGCCGTCTTTCCTTAGAGACAAAATGTAACTGATAATTTTTCTCACAAAAATTTAAAATGTTTGAGGATATGTCATACTTAAGACATTTTTCTATAGACAAAGTGCCAGATTCTAAGACATTCCCAGCATCTGACACATTTTTCCAATAGAATAAATCACAGTTTCTATGACATAGAACAAGCCTCAGATTCTGAAAAATTTTTGCTATAGAAAAAATGTCTCTGAATCTGAGAATCAGTCTCAGATTCTGAAACATTTTTCAAGCAGAAATAGTCTTAGGTTCTCAGATATTTATCATATAGAAAAAGTCTCAGATTCTGAGAAATTTTTTGTTAGAAAAAGTCTCAGATTCTGAAAAATTTTTTCTATAAAAAAAGTCTCAGATTTTGATACATTTTTCCTATAAAAAAAGTCTCAGATTCTGAAACATTTTTCCCATAGAAAAAGTCTGAGGCATTTTTCTCAATGAAAAAGATTCTGAGACATTTTTTCTAAAGAAAAAGTATCAGGTTCTGAGACATTTTTCCTTAAGAAAAATCTCAGATTCTGAGACATTTTTTTTTTTTTTTTTGACTTAACCAACACTCAGGGGATGTCCCCTATAAATGCAGTGCATTGTGTTGATAATTACACTCAAAATAATTACTCTGTTAAAAACTCTGTAAAATGACTGTAATCTTAATTCGACAGACATTTGACAAAGTTATCTGTCGAAATACAGATTTTAAGAATATACTTTGTATTTTCTTGTAACCGAAAAACAAAATTTTATCTGTAATTTTACTTTTTACTTTGTAATCTCTATTTTACAGATAATAAACAGAGTTTTTTGTTAAAATACAGATTTTATACATTTTCTCGTAACCAAAATACTAAATTTCAACTGTAATTTTACTTATTGCTCTGTAATACAGTTTTTAAATAAAAAAACTCCCAAATATTTCAACCGCTCTTTAAAAAGCGTCTTAAATTACAATAAAAATTTTACGAGGATGTCGGGTAAAATTGGAGGTACTTGTAAAATACATCGTAATTTTCACAAAAATAAAAAGAAGTAAATTTACAATTTGGAAGCATTAAAGCTGGCAAATTTATTTGGTGGCATTTTCCAATTGTCAACACTACTTGAACAAGAGGGAAAAAGAAATTGATCAGAAATCAAATAGTAAATAAAATAGTAAAATTCTGGTCGCTTTTATCACTATTCTACAGATAATTCTGTAAATTTACAGTTTTTTTTTATCGAAATCATTTTACTGAGTTTTCTTCGTAAAATAACAGAAAATCTTGCTGGTTGGAAATCTATGGTATTTTCTGCTGGCTCAGCAGAGTATCTCTGTAATTTAACAGAGTGATTATTTTGAGTGTAGGAAAATAGGTTATGGGAGGGAGGATAGAGGGAGTAGTGTTTGTGGATATTTGATTTGAACTTTTCCAAATTGTAGTTGACAGGGAAGACCTCTACAGGAAGTATATTCCACATACGGATAGTTCGGCTTATAAATGAATTTTCTCTGTAATGCGTTGTGCGGTACACTGGGCAATCGACAACAAATGGATGAGCCCTACTAGACAAGCGAGTATTCCGAACAAAAACCCGTGCTCGGGGGATAAGTTCGCTTATCTCAGCAGAACACTTACCATGATAATATCGATAGAACAGTGTTACACAACCCACATTCCGACGATGCTCCAAAGAGTCAATAGAGTTGGAACCCTACTGTCATTGATTAGCTTCGACGCCCTCCTTTGAACACGGTCCAGAAGCTTCAAAATAGACTCTGAAGCCCCTGCCCATATATGGGAGTTGTATTCCATCTTCGGCCGGATATAGGTGGTATAAATATTAAGGAGATCAGTAGGAGTGAAGTAGTTCTTGCACCGTTTTAAGAAACCAAGACACTTGAATGCTTCTTTCGACACTTGAAAAACATTATTCCAACGGACATCACACTGGATTTTCATGCCCAGAACATCAAGAGAATCTGATTCCTCAATATCGATACCACCCATAGATACAGACGACAATGTTGATTGCACAATACGTCTATGGGTCAACATACAACATTGTTTCAGATTCTAAGATTTTTTTCCAGATAGATAAAGTCTTAGATTCTGAGACATTTTTCCTATAGAACAAGTTTCAGATTCTGATACATTTTTCCTGTCGAAAAAGTAATTTTTATTATAGAAAATTCTAATACATTCCTATTCCCATAAAAAGAATTTGATTCTGATACATTTTTCCTAAAGAAGAACCATCAGGTTCTAAAGAAAAAGTATCAGATTCCCAGACATTTTCTAATTAAAAAAGTCTTATATTCTGGACATTTTCCCCAAAGAAAAATTCGAAGATTCTGCGACATTTTTCCTATTGAAAAATTTTCAGATTCTGAAACATTTTTAATACAGAAAAATTCTCAGATTCTGAGACATTTTCATATAGAAAAATTCTCAGATTCTGAGACATTTTTTCTACACTCAAAAAAAAAAGTTTGTAAAATTACAAGTAAAAGGTCTTGTAATTCTATTTTACTAATATTTTTGTCTTTTTACAAAAATTGTTGTATATTTAATAAAACGAAAACTACAGTTTGCTTTGTAATTTTACTATTATATGCTGGTAAATTTATTTTACAAATTTTTTAGGTAAATTTACAAAAAAGTGAATTATTTTACAAATTAAAAAAATAATACAAGGTGTTTAGTTTTTTTACACAAGAAAACTGTTATTGTACAACAAAATTTTACTTGATGTTATTTAGTCTTTCTACCAAAAAAATGTGTTATTACAAACAGTTTTTTTTTTAAGATCGTTTACAAGGTTTTCAGTTTGAAATGTATGTACTGAAGGGTACAAAATTACAATGTAATTTTACAAAACTTATTTTATTACTAGAATTAATGTTGTTTTACAAAAAAAAATTAATTATTCAACAATAGGACACGCAAAAATGTTCTAAGTTCAGATTTTTTTGCGTTTTGGAGTAAAAAATTTAGTTAAAAATAATTTTTTATAAATAATTTTTACACCATTTTTTTGGTAATTTGCGTTAAGTAAAATACCACAATTTTTATGTGTTTCTACTATATAATTGTTCTAGTTTTTTTTTTTTTTGTATTTTTACCATTTTTTTTTGGTGATTTTACCATATTTTTTTGGTAATTTTTTTTTTAAATTTGGTACCTAAAATGTCAATAGAAAGCTGCCAATTATGAAAAATCCGAAAAATCCGATTTTTTAAAAATACTTGTGAAATTCAAAAAAAAAAATTGTTATTTTTTGACTAATTTTTCCTGAAAATATAAGAAATTTCTTGTGTAGCCTCCTTCGCAATTCTCATATGTTCTACTTAAGAAAAACGAAATGTCGAAAAAAAATAAAAAAGTGCAGTGTTATACATTAAAAAGTTTGTTAAAAGTGCTCAAGTGAAAAAAAAATCTTTTCAGGTTGTTGAGGTGCTACTCCAGCTGCCGAAGAAGGAAAAATAAGATGCACCAATGGAAAAAACCTTTAAAAAACCAATATGTAAATAAACCAATTTTTTTGTAAATTTACAAAACAAATATGAAAATTAAAAAAACAAAATTGTATACTTACGAAAAAAGTTGTAATTTTACAAAAATGAAATAGAAAATACAAAAACAATATTGTAAATTTACAAATTTTATGGTTAAACTACTGTTTTTACGGCAAAAAATAAGGAAAAATGGTACATATACAATAAAAATTTACCACTTTTTATTGTAAATATACAAGTTTTTTTCTTAAAAAACAGTAGTTTAACCAAATAATTTGTTAATCTACAATTTATTTTTTTCATTTTCTATTTTTCCTTGTAAAATAACAACCTTTTTCTGTAAGTTTACAATTTTGTTTTGTAAATTTAACAAATTTTTTGCAAATTTACAAAAAAAATGTTCACCTCGAAGATGATATTTTACAAAAAAATTGTAAATTTACATTTTCTTTTGTTAAATCAATTTACAAACTATCCCCGTAACTTTACGGGGATTCTTGCTAGTACATATTTTACAAAACCTGCCCCGTAAAATCACGGGGATTTTATGTCATTTTACAAACTTTTTTTTTTGAGTGTATAGACAAATTCCAGATTGTAAAATATTTTTCTATTAAAAAAATTCTCAGATTCTGAGACATTTTTGTATAAAAAAATTCTTAGATTCTAAGAAATTTTTCGTATAGAAAAATTCTAAGATGTTGATACATTTTTCCTATGAAAAGTCCCAGAATCTAAGACATTTTTCCTAAGAAAAAGTCTCAGATTCTAAGACATTTTATAATAAAAAAAGTTTTAGAAAGCATAGGTGTCTGATTTTGAGATATTTTCCCAAAACAAAGGCCTCTGATTCTGAGATATTTTTATATAGAAAGAATCTCTGATTCTGAGACTTTTCTTAAAGAAAAAGTCTTCGATTCTGAGTAAAAGTCAAATTTTTTGAGATATTTTTTCAAAGGCAAAGTCTCAGATTCTAAGAATTTTTTTTTTATAAAAGTCAGAATAAATACCAGATTCTGAGAAATGAGTCCAGTTTCCTACTATAAAATGGTAAATTTCAACAAATTCAAAAAATATACTACTATAAATTGACTAAATTTCCAATATTTTTTAGTAGACTTACGTATTTTGTGTAATTTTACCCAATTTATAGTAGGAAACTGAAATCATTTTAATTAGAGTGTACATAAACTAATAATAAATGTTTAAGTTATTACTACAAATTACTTACAATTAGATCCCTTTTTTGTATACATAAAGCTTAAGTTTCTGAGACAATTTTCCATTAAAATTTTAAGTTGAAACTTTTCAAATTCTTAAAGAAAAATTTTCAGATTTTGAGACATTTTCTGGCAGAAAAATTTTCAGATTCGAAAAATTTTCCTTTAGAAAAAGTTGCAGATTCTGAAATGTTTCTACATTTTTTTAAGAAGTTTTTTTTACATTGTACATAATATTTTATACCAAATACTGAAATTTGTGAAACCATTTCGGGCCCCGGCCCCCCCCCCCCCCTTTTAAATTTCACATATTAAAAAGTTTATAAGTATTATGAAAAAGTTAATAAATTGTATGAATTTCTTCATAAATACTATGAAAGTCGTTCATTGTAAATTTTTTTTTTGTGTGTTCAAACTTTTTTAAATCTCTTCTTTAGTTAACACATTGTGGAGGGTATTAAAAGATTAGGTACAGCCTAAAAAAGCCTATAACTGTTGAGACCCTAACAGTTAGCGAACTAAAAAAACGAAAAATCGATCCGACCTATTATACAAGTAACATTTTATGTTTTTCGATTTAACATCATTAATCTTGTTGAATTATTGAATAGTGAAATAAAGTCAAATTAAGTCAATATTTTATTAAGGAAATGTTCAAATAAAACATGTAATACACTCGAATTTTTTTATACACAATTTTGCTACATTTATAATTTTGCTACATTTTAATTACCCGGTGAAAAATGTGCATATATGATCATATATGCTTCATATATGATTGTCCATATATGACCATATACGTAATTTGAGGGCATATGTTCATATATGACATATATCGTCACCTAAAATGCAAAACGCCCTATCTAACATTTTATAAATTTTACAGGAGAAGCAAAAAACGTGTTTATATAAAAACTATAAAAGTTTTCATTACAATTTCTTTAAATATTAGTAAAAACACACAAACAAATTCATTTCTGTTAAAAAAAATTATAAATTTTTTATATTTGAAAAGTTATGTTAGTAACGCCCTTTTGTCTTGTAATTTTCAGAAACACAAAAAGCCCTATCTGCACTGAATATGTTTAAAAACACCAAGCAGATGTGTTATAAAATGTAACAACATGCTAACAAAATTTTACACTGAATGTTGTTTATCATATAGAACTCTAACAAAATGTGGGCGTTATTGGAAAAAGGGGCGTGGCACCTGCTATATAACCTAACACTGCAAAATGTCTCATTTCGGATTCTGTTAATCACATGCTAACTTAATTCGATACAGAATGTCAATTTTCCATTTTAAAGCTCCATGTCAAATGAGGGTGGAACAGGACAAGGGTATGGCCCGAAATAAACTAATGCTTCAAAAAGCCTTAACATTTTAACGACCACAGGCAACTATACTTCCCAAATCAGTTCTTGCTATTTTTTTTGTTCAAGTAAAAGATAGGATAAATGTTCTAAAAGATGAATTATAGAAGAGTTTTAGAGAAACAAAAGTTTTGTTTTCATTAAGTCTCTAACTGGGTCCACTTACTCACTATTAGTTCTAAAAGTTTGCGAAGTAATAAATATATTAGGGACAAAATTATATTTACTTGACAGGCGAAATAAGGGTCAAGAAGGGGGTTCAGAATCCAAATTCTTGTAGAATAGCTATTATTAAATTGGTTTTCTTAAAAATCACAGCGAGTACCAAAATAGCCTTGGCCAGAACAGCCTAATAAGGGGGAAGAGGGGCCCAATTTTTTTATGCGTAACTATTATTAGGTCAGAAATTACAAAAATGGAAAGAAAATCAAAAACACTTCGGCCAAAAATATATGGTCGTCAAAGCGTTTACTCGGCTTCTGGAAAATTTCTTAAGATCTACAGTAAATATTGAGCATTTGATAGATATCTCACTCGCATCCCACAAAGCTCTTAAAGGAAAATTCCTTAAGGGTACTTTCCACTATCACACTTCCATTATACACATCAAAATTTACCAACTTCCTAAAGATTTTTGGATTCTTTTTTGATTGAAACCTGGTCGTATCTAATAAGTGAACAATTTCTTGTCAAATTTTTTAAAAAAATATTTCGCTAACATGGTGAAATTACGCTTGTATAATGGAAATGTGTGATAGTGAAAAGTACCCTTTAGCTTTATTTTGAGTAAAAAAAAGGGCCGGTTTTAAAAAAATGCCAAACAAGTTTTTGATTTTCCAAAATAAAAAAAAATAATTTTTATTTTTTTTTTGAAAGATTAAAGAAATAGCTATCTTACACACTCGGGACACATTTTGCTAGGAACATTAGGTAATCAGTTACATGGATGCAAAAACAAATCCTGTTTGAATAAAATGTAAAATTACGGTCCCCTCTAACTCAGAAAGTTCTTGACCGATCTCGTTGAAAAATTGTGACTAAACTATCGGTTTTAAAAGTTGTGTCACTTGAGATAAAAACCCCCATATGTAAATGATGAAATTTGATACAGGTTGTTATTTTATCTTTCCTAAGCCCTGTATTTAATGTTATCGGTATTAGACATCAACTTGTTTTTTATTTCTATCCCTTTTTATGAAGAAATTATAAGCTTTCCAATGAATGCTTATAACAATAATCGTATCGTGTCTATCGTTATTCCATTACCATATAGTGTCATTTTATGGTAATAGAATAATGAGCTAAAGATGAGGATATCAAGTTACATACATAATTTGCCCCCTGTATTTTTTGTAATAATAGCAAAAATTTATAATTAAAAACATTTTTTTTTACTTATTTAACGAAAAATTTACTTTGAATTTTATTCAATCGGTATGAAGAACTTCCAATCATGTTTTTTATCGCCATTAATTATATTGCTATTAAATTTTATGTAAAATTTATATCTTACTTAAGACTAATTTTACTGCATAAATTGCGAATTCTATAACTGAAAAAAGAACGATTCTCGTGAGAGTACGGTCCTGAAGGGGTTAACTGGTAAATTTCTAAACTTTATTTTTTGTGTACATATATAGATATTTTTCCTATTAGTGGACATTGTGGAAGAATAAGTATCAAAAAAATGTTTAATCTTAAAAAATAACAGTTGCGTCGGCAATATTATGTAAACAAACGTGTAGTTGGGGCTTTTTGGTTTAACAAATATCAAAGCATGTAGATAGGGCTTTTTGAATTTTGTTAATAAAATCTCCATTTTTGATCAAAGGAGTCTAAATTTTTTTGTAGACATGTATTTTGATCCAATACATAAGAATCAATTAAAAACGCACTTTTGAATTTTTTGTTAGTTAGGGCGTTTTGCATTTTAGGTGACGATATGGACATTAGAGGTGTCCTTAAAAACGAAAATCACCTTTTTATACCTGGTAGGGTCCTATATTGTTCTTTAGTATCTAAAAATGAGTGAGCCAAAAGTTGGGGACATTCGGCTAAAAATAACTCGTGCCGAAAATGGATTGAAGTTTTGGGACATTCTTATAAGAACGAAAAACTCGTTTTTTCTAGTTTTTGGAAAAACATTGGTATTTGACATTTTTTGTTAAATTTTTTGTGAAATAATATGAAAATGGTACTAAATTACCTTTTCAAAACGACTAATAAAATAAAAAAAAATGTCCATTGGACATATATAATTTATATGAAAACATATATGTATCCACGTATGTTATTTTTCAAATATATCGAAGTTCGAAAATACCAATTGTGATTTGTATATTACTCCAATTATTTTTAAAAAATATCAATTAAAATTCAAAAAAGATCACAAAATCCATCGAAATTTAAAAAAAAAAAATACACGTAACTTTAAATTAATTGACCATGACTTAAACTTGAAAAAATAAATAAAATAACTTAAAGCTGAACAAAAAATAAAAAAAATTCCAAAAAATCAATTAAACTCCCATTTTTTTTTTGTAGTTTCAAGATCCTTTTTTGAATTTAATTTGATATTTATCAATTTTATTTGATTTTTTTTTAAGTCAAATTGAATTTTCGAAATTTTAGTGATTTTTTTAAAATTTCAATTAAACTTTTTTGAATTCGAATTTATTCTTTTTATTTCAATGGATATATTTAGAATATTAAGTTATTTTGTTTTAGTATTCCACTCTATTTTTTTGAATTCCGATTGAGTTTTTTGAATTTTAATGGATTTTTGGGAATTTCAAGTGATCTTTTTTGAATTTCAGTTGATATTTTTGAATTTCAATTAAATTTTTTTGAGTTCTAATTGATTTTATTAGGATTCAATGAATTTTTTGAAATTGTTATTTCATAACAATCAACTTTTTACAATATAATTGAGAGTTGGCATAAATAATGTATCAAGTAACATAC
The DNA here is from genome assembly GCA_963921195.1 of Pegoplata infirma. NCBI lineage: Eukaryota > Metazoa > Arthropoda > Insecta > Diptera > Anthomyiidae > Pegoplata > Pegoplata infirma. The sequence continues at coordinate 129,944,773 of OY992540.1, read as the reverse complement.
ATTTTGTCGCTTCGCCTAAAAAGGAGTCATGTGTAGTTTTCGAACTTTTTTTTTATTGCATCTTTAAAAACCCATATTGGGCATGAGTTTACTCGCCAAACCGTTTTTTGATATCTTGAGTGGTTCAAATGTAAGTAAAAGTAGCTGTGTTCGTCATACTAAAAAAGATCCGAAAAGGAGGATAACATTTTTTGATCAAAGAGTAATAGAATGTGACGAAATTGACCACTATTTAAGTAATACATTGCTTACAAGTATTTCGAATGAATTGTAAAGATTTTTTGGAAAATACTTCCAAAGTTATGCATATTTTCATGCTGTTATCTAAGTATATCCTAAAAGGTGAGTAATCAAGCCTTGTGAAAGCAACTAAATCATTTGAAGTCACAAAATTTAAAGTACATCAACTTTCAGTGATTTCGATTAATGTCAAAGCTCTAAAATAGTTACAAGAAAAAACGGAAAAGCATCACTTGTTTACGAAATTTGTTGTCCGCTGTTTAATGAAGAGCTCCTAAATATCAAAATTTCAAGGACTTTAAATACGTCGTTTTAAATAACGTCGCTTTAAACCACGAACACACTTTGTTTTGTATTCGTTCCCCTCGAAAGAAATTTACAGTAAGAATGGTTTTGTAAACAAAAGCAGTTGTTCAAAAAAACACTTAAAAGAGGAGTTATGTGTATGTTTTTTGAAAATTTCTGCACCACTAGAAACCCGTTAAAGATTTCATACTTTTTTTGTAGAATATCGTATCGGTACAAGAATTTTTTATTGAACAAACTTTTAAAAAATATTGCGAAGGGACGAAAATAAACGTTTTCTTTGCTCTCCTGAAAACTTTCCCGAAAACACATGACCCCATTTTTAGGAACAGCGGCGATATGAATATATCAAAACTTTCTTACAAGGGAAGTATCTCAACCCTTATGAACCGATTTGCCTGGAACTTAAAATATACATAAAAGAAACGATTTTAAGGTTTAGGTGTCTCGGCTTATCGGCCATATCAGTGATTCAAAATTTCGTTGTCCCCTTATGAAACAATGTAGACCTCCGGGAAAATTTCGATAACTCCCGAACTAATAGGAATATCCTCTAGAGCAAAAATACGTGTCGACTTAAATTTAATAAGGATTATTTCATATTCATATGGACATCGTAGGTCAATGTCTTCATATGAAAAAAGTTTTTAACGAAGCCAAACTTTTACAAGGTTATGTCACCGTTGGATAGGCATTAAAAAAACCTTTCTTCTCATATGTAAACATCGTATAGTTTCTTCGAAAGAAATGGCTGAAAAATCCAAAAAAAATTTTTTTCGCCATTTTTTGACCCATGTTTTGAACCCCTAAATCCGCGATATGGCCGATAAGCCGAGACACCCCAACCTTAGAATTGTCTCTTTTATATATATTTCACGTTTCATGCAAATCGGTTCATAAGGGTTGAGATACTTCCCTTGTTAGTCAGGAATATGAATCAATATATCGTCAACTAAAATGTGAAACAACGTAACAACACTCTTCTTTAAAAACGAGTTATTGATTGATTGTGATGTATTATATCAAAATACATGTCCCCATATAATTTAAGTTCTCTTCGTTAAAAAATAAAAGTATTACTTACGAGTAAAATTCAAAAATACTACTATCATCATATTTTGTAATTTAAAAAATATTTTTGGCTCCCCCATTAAATTATCAAAATGTGAATCGCTAGTTATGATGCACTTCATTAACCGAAAATATGTCCAAATCTTCAGAATTATCCGATATAATATGATGGACTTATGAACAAAATTAAAAAATTATTGGACAACGTTTTTCGCTTTCACTGTAATATGGCATTCACACTTGCGACCTTAAACAAGTTGTTCAACAAAACACCAGTAACAGAATAAAAACGTAATAAACACAGAACAGACTTTTTTAAGCATCTCACTCTTGAACACTTCAAAACAGCAAGTGTGAATGCCACATAAAACAGCAAAACGTTGCTTAACAATTTAAGTGATACTATACATAAGTATATGTCAATATATTTGTTCATACATTTCCATATATGATCCCATTTTTAAAAAATATGACAACATATATGCTTCCATATACACCATATAAGTTCATATATGATACATATATGAACATACATGTAACAATATATGAGCATATATGTACATATATGCACATTTTCACCGGGTAACAAAAAAAAAAAAAACGTAAACCCGTGTATAAAAGTTTTTATATAATTTGATAAAATTTTATATATGGAGGTTTCGATTTTTAAAAACTTCGATAAAATTATGTTCATATAACACTGTGCAACAAGAAAAATTAGCCTCAATGGCTTCAACGCCATATGAAAGTAGACCATCAAGTGAACAAAATCACCAGAGGGTTTTGCAAAGTCAGTTCGGATTTCTTTTTTATAGCCCACTGAAGTTTTTATATTTTTATTAAAGGCGTTTGGAAAACGTCAAAAATACTATAATAATAACACATCTGATCTTCAAAATATGATTTGAAGTCTTCAGTGAAATTTTATGGCGGTTCTTTTCTTAGAACATTTTAACCCTCTAGCTGCCATTTTAAGGGGTCATTTTAGTCCTTTTTCAAAGACTAAACACAGAAGTCTAATACAACGTCCATTTAGAGTGTTAAAATGTTCTACAAATATTTTCCTCATAAAATTTCACTAGGGGTTGTCAAATGTTCAAAGTTTGTGCGACATGCGCAAAATGCTTAAAAAGGGTCAATTATAAATAATCAATGTTTGTTATTTTTTTTTAACAAAGCAGTGTTAAAAAATAACGACAAAAAACAGTGCAAATATACTTTTAAGCTAAAAATGATGTTCTGATGAGTTTTATAAAATTTTATGATGATTCTTTTCTTTGACCAAATTAACCCTCTAGCTCCCGTTTTAAAGGGTAATTTTTGCCCTTTTTTAAAAGAAATACAAAAAAGTCTATAAAAAAGGCAGTTAGAGGGTTAAAATGTTTTACAAATATTTTCTGCATCAAATTTTACTTGGGCACGTCTAAGACAGAAAGTTAGTCCAGCATATAGAAAATGCTTTAAAATTTTAAAGTATGCACATTTTTTTTTATATTTTTTTTTGGGCCGAAATATAAAAAAACAAGTAAAAAAGTTAAATTCGACTTTGTCGAATTTATTAATACCCTCCACAATGTAAAAAAGTTTATTTGCAAAAAAAAAAAAACAAAAAAAAAATTTTTTAAGAAAAAAAAATCCGCGAAAAAATTTTTTGGTAAAAAAAAAAATTGACGAAAATGTTTTTTTTTTTGTAAAAAAAAATGTTTGTACTTGTCTAAATTCCATTCGGTGATCAATTCTGTTCACATTTGTCAACCAGCAGCCGAATTTAAGCATTTTGTGTTTTTAGGCTATGTTGAATGTACCACAGTTTTCGAGGTGTTCTTACATTTTCGTTCATAACTTTTGAACCGCTGAACCGATTTCGCTCAAATGCAATACCAAACTACTTAGGGAAACAACAAGTAAATATGTTAAGTCTTATATATCTGTTTTATCTGTTTAATACTTTGGTCGTGATCACCATTTTAGATATCTTGGGAAAAATTCGCGTGATGCCGTTCTAACGGAAATTTGTTGGTGGAGCAAAAATATATTTGAGGACGAAGAAAAATTAGATGGGGAAAAGACCTCTTTTGAGTCAAAAAAAGGGCCCGACATAACATAAAAACACAAAATGCTTTAATTCGGTTGCTGGTTGACACATGTGAACAGAATTGATCACCGAATGGTATTTAAACAAGTACAAACATATTAAAAAAAAAAAACAACGGCAACAACCACACTCGAATTGAAAAAATCAGATTTAGTTGATACTTGCTTAACAGCCTACTTGGCGTATCGGTCTAGAGTGATTGTACGTTACAAGCAGTTAATAGCAAAGTATTACAGATGATGATGAGTTCAATCCTTGTCGGCTGCGATCTGTAAATAATTTTCACATATAGAGTTTTATTGACTATTAACTAAATAAATTTGACATTAAAAGTTTTTCTGAAGATTATTATAACTGGATAATATGAAACTAGTAAGAAACAAACCAGGATGTCTTAAATTTTTAGAAAAATAAAAATTTTTCTTTCACACTTTTCTCAATTCAAAACCATATATAAAAAACATTTTCGTCGAATTTTTTTTTTATCAAAATTTTTTTTTCGCGGATTTTTTTTTTTTTTTTTTCAAATAAATTTTTCTACAATGTGGAGGGTATCAATACATTCGACAAAGTCGAATTTAACTTTTTACTTGTTTTTTTTTATATTTCGGGCCGAAAAAAAAATTAAATACTTTAAAATTTTTAAGCAATTTCTATATGCTGGACGAACTTTCTGTCTTAGACGTGCCCCAATACAATTTAATGCAGAAAATATTTGTAAAACATTTTAACCCTCTAACTGCCTTTTTTGAGACTTTTTTGTATTTCTTTTAAAAAAGGACAAAAATGACCCTTTAAAATGGGACCTAGAGGGTTAATTTGGTCAAAGAAAAGAATCATCATAAAATTTTATAAAACACATCAAAACATAATTTTTAGCTCAAAAGTATATTTGCACTGTTTTTTGTCGTTATTTTTAAACACTGCTTTGGTAAAAAAAATAACAATCATTGATTATTTCTACTTGACCCTTTTTAAGCACTTTGCACACGTCGCACAAACTTTGAATATTTGACAACCCCTAGTGAAATTTTATGAGGAAAATATTTGTAGAACATTTTAACCCTCTAAATTGACGTTTTATTAGACTTCTGTGTTTAGGATTTGAAAAAGGACTAAAATGACCCCTTATAATGGCAGTTAGAGGGTTAAAATGTTCTAAGAAAAGAACCACTATAAAATTTCACTGAAGACATCAAATCATATTTTGAAGATCAGATGTGTTTTTATTGTAGTATTTTTGGCCTTTTCCAAACGCCTTCGACAAAAAAATTAAAACTTCAGTGGGCTATAAAAAAGAAATCCGAACAGACTTTGCAAAACCCTTTGGTGATTTTGTCGACTTGATGGTCTACTTTCATATGGCGTTGAAGGCATTGAGGCTCAATGCGATGACCCAAAATTTGTTGCACAGTGTAATTTGACAAAACTTTTTTAATTTAATATAAAATTTTTTCCTAAAAGTTTTTGTTAAATTAGATCAAATTATATCTTATGATTAAAAACCCAGTTTTTTAACTTTTTCAACCAGTTTTCAGTTTTTAAAATGTTGTAGATATTAAAAGGAAAAGGATTTTCTTATGTATTAATTGATCTCTAGTAAAGATTTTTCTAAACTTTATCAAATTTATCGATTTATATCGGCAAGAGTTCATTTAACCACCTACATATTTTAAAATCCAATTTTACAAAAAAAAAAAAAACTTGGTAAAATTTTGGTATAATTGAATTGTAACACGATTTTACTAATTTGTTGAAATTTTTTGAGTGTATTTTTTTATTTTTCCATTAAATTGCAATATGATGTTCATTGCGTTGCTATTATATCTTAAGAGTTTAACTTTATTTGGTTAATATTTTATGAAAAAAAGTTTCTGAATTTTACATAGAATAAAAATTAAAACAAGTATGAAAGCTACACTCAAAAAAATAAAACTGTAAAGTTAACAAATTTTTTTTTGTTAACTCGAGTTTACTGGCTTTTTAGCAAATTTTTAGTTAAAATCAGCGTTTTAAATACTTTTTTTAGTTAAGTTCAATTTACGAAAATACTAGTTTTGAACAAATTTTGAATTAATTTTTTTTGTTGACTTTAAAACTGAGTTTACGAATTTTTATTAATTCATTTGCTGATTTCTCGTAACATATTTGTAAAGTAAAAAAATGTAAGAAATTTCTTGTGTAGCCTCCTATGCAAATCTCATAAGATCTACTTAAACTGAACTTAATGCTGTAAAAAAAATAAAAAAATAAGTGAAGTGTTAGTGTATAAAATCAATATTTAACAAACTTACAATTTTTTTTACAAAAAGTTTAGCTGAATTTAACTTTTTTTTTTTTGTTAATACGTACATAAAAATGTTACGAAATTTTCAGCTGAATTTTTAGTTAAAGTTACGTTTTTTTTTGCTATATTCATTCTACGAGAAGTTAACTAAATATTTTTAGTTATGTTAACTAGAAATTTAGTAGGTTCAAAATCAGGTGTTTTTTTAGTTAAATTTAACTAAATTTTTTGCTAACTTTACAGTTTTTTTTCTTTGAGTGTATAGTCGGTCAAGACCGACCATATGATACCCTACATCAGTGTTTCCCGGAAAATGGGTCCCAAGTCCAAACATGGAACGATTGAATCTGTCGTTGTTAGATCTTTATTTAGTGTAGAAAACACACACAGGTCAAATTTTAGTGGAATTGGCTTATTTTTTTTGTCAATTGACCGATTTAACTGAATATCGGTCCAAATTTGTATATGGGGGACTTAGTCCAAAAATGGTTCAATTATATTCCGATTTGATAAGGTTACTTAAGTACATGTTTAAAACCTAAAAATTAAATGTTTATCAAGTATTTCCATTTTTATGAATTTTGAAGAAATTATGTGAATATCGGGAGGGTGGTTTATATGGGGACTACCAGAAGGACTGACCCGATTCCTTTGAAATTTGGTATGATGGTTTGCGCATACAAAATATTATTACCTGTTAAATTTCAAAACGATATCTATTATAATACGATTATTAGAGGCTCTTAAGCGAAATTCAAAGGGGGCGTTTGTATGGGAGGTAGGTCTTAACATAGACCGATTTTTTCCAATTTCAATAGGCTTCGTCCTTAGGCCACAAGAAGCTTAAGTTTAAAATTTCAAGTCAATTGAGCGACCTGTGTCGTGCTTAAACCGATAGATGGACAGACGGATGGACGGACATCGCTAAATCGACTCAAAAAGTAATTCTGAGTCGATCGGTATACTTAAAGGTGTGTCTAGGACCAATATTTCGGGTAGTTACAAACATCAGCACTAACTCATTATACCCTGTACCACAGAGTGGTGTGAGTATAAAAATATGGGATTATTTAATCACTAGCTTGCCCGTTCGGTACTTTGTTACCGGTGATATTAAATATTGAAACATATTAGGATCAGAATAAGAGTGCTTTTTCTAGAATTCTGCATTTTTTTGCTAGAGAATCCTAGATTAAAATTTTTAAGTTTATGGGACCGTCGTTTTAGGAGATAGAAAAAGTACCAAAGTACATTTTTTAAGTAAAAAAATACTTCTTAGATTCATACAAAATGATGAATTGAACCATACGGCCTTACCAGAGAAAAATAAAATAAATTTTTAAATCGACTTTTAATTCTATTTTCATATAAATTGTTATTGTTTTAAAATCCACTTTCAAAAAATGTATGGATAATTTGAAATTTAAAATAAAACTTTTGTTTAAATAGACTTTTTTTCTTTGGTGCGGACCATAAATTAATAATAGTTGTTTTAAGACAGTTTTGTTCCGCTTAAAGATTCTACATTCCAAATATCAAGATTTTATGAACAATATTCTAGATGATCGAATAAGTACCAAAATGCCCTTGTTTCCCTGGTTGATGGTACATTATAAATTCCATTTTTTTTTCAGCATGGGCTTTCGGTAGAGGAACCTACGTTTAAAATTTCAAGTTTCTAGGACCATTTTTTCGGGAGATAGAAAAGTACTAAAGTACACTTGTTTACATTTTTTGCACCCTTAGAATCGGAATTTCCAAATATCACTTATTTCTGAAAAATTTTTTTCGGAAGAGGATAAATATCAAGATTCTAGGATAATTTTTTAAGAATATGCTAAAGTTTTTTGTTTACATATTTTAGACATTTAAATAAGAAAACGAATTAACAAAAGTACTTTCTCTTGGATACACCGACAGTGCGACCATTAAGATCAATTGTCTTGGACACGAAAAGTACCTTTTTCAGGATGTTTTTTGGTAAATAATCCTACTTTGTTTCAGTAGATAGAAAAAGTACCATGTTACAGTTTTATACTCTTTTTACTCAAATAGAATCGAAATTTCCAAAAAGTACTTTTTTCTGAATGTTCGGGACTTACAAACATGAATAAAGAACAATTTTTTACCCTATTAACCTATTTAGTTTAGTTAATAAAATTGGAATTTCCAAAAAGTACTTTTTTCAGAATAGTTTTATTGGGTCCCACGTTTCATGTCACAAGTTTCTAGGAACATTTTGTTATGAGATAGGAAAGTACCAAAGTACAAAGTATCCTTTTTGCAACCTTTGAATAGGTATTTCCAAAAGTTACCTTTATCTGAATATTTTTAGCTAGAGGACAAATATTAGTTTCTAGAACAATAATTTCAGGAAATATAAATAGTACCACATTACAATTTTTTACATTATTTACTTATTAAAATTGTAATTATCAAAAAGTACTTTTTTCAGAATATTTTTTTAGGAGAGTTTTTTGGGTAATTTTTTGAGATAGAAAAAGTACCAAAGTACACTTTTTTAACATTTTCTCTACCTTCAGAATTCGAATTTCTAAAATGTACTTTTTTCTGAATGTTCTCATTTGTTGGATGTCACATTTTTAGTTTCAAAAACTATTTTTTCTGGATACACAAAAAAAAAAACAAATCACAAGTTTTTAATTTCCATTTTACCCATTAAAATTAGACTTTTTATATAGAGGATCCTACATCTCAAATTTTTAGTTTCTAATACCATTTTTTCAACAAATTAAAAAAGTACCAAAGCACAAATCTGTACCCGTTTTTAAATTAAGAATCCAAATTTTCAAATGGTTCTTTTTTCTAACGGGTTTTTCGTTGAGGATACATTTTTAGTATCATGTACCATTTTTTCAGGACATACAAAAAGTACCAAAGTACAATTTTTACATTATTTACTTATTTAAATTGGAATTTTCAAAGAGTATTTTTTCAGAATGATTTTTTTGGTAGAAAAATCTCTAGTATATTTATTTCTAGAGATCAAAAAAGTACCAAAGCACTTTTGTTAATTTTTTTTCGGTAGTGGACAAATTTTAAGTTTAAAGTACCATTTTTTTTTAAATTTAAAAAATCTTTTCATGTCTCTGAATCGGAAAAGTTTTTTAGTAAAAAAAATTCGTTTTTAAAGCTGAGAAATTTTTTAAAGAAAAATCCTTAAATCAATAATGTCAAGCAAATTTATGAAATTTTTCTGAGACAAGACGGGTAAGCATCTAAGATGTTTTGTGTAACAATAATAATCAGAATCGATGACATTTATTTGGGGAAAGTGTCTAAGAACTTAAGATTTTTTCTATAGGAAAAATGGGCCGCGGTTGAAAATTTATTTAGAGCAAAAACAAATGATAGATTTTTATACCCTCCAACTACAGTATGGGGGTATACTCACTTTGTCATTCCGTGAGTAACGCATGGAAATATCGGTCGGGGACCCCATAAGGTATATATATTATTGATCAGTGATCGATTCTAAGACATTATAGCTATGTCCGTCCGTCCGTCTGTTCGTCTGTCCGTCTGTAGTTAACACGATGCAGTCCAAAATAAAAGAACTAGACTCTCGACATTTGGCACGAATGTGTCTTATGTTCCTAGGCAAGTTAAGTTCGTAAATGAGCAACATCGGACCAGGCGGAAAAAAGTTCCCCCTTGAAGAACTAAACCAACCTCTGTAAAATATCACTTTTTTATATGATTTTTTGTGTTTTTGTTTAACAAATGCAACATTTTTATGCTACAAGAAGTTCAAGCTCCTGCATTTGGACCCTGAGAACTAGAAAATTTCGTTTTTTTCGGTCCGCCCCGCTCTTCTATGGGCGTGAAATACATTTTTTTAAAACTATGATAAACTGGCATTTCTTTAGTGCAAAGAGCATAACAATGAATTTTTAAACACATATTCGAGAGGAAATTTGCCCCTCCCCCAATTACCACTACCGACCCCCCCCAAACAAAAAAATAAAACGCCTCAGCAATTTTTTTTTTGCATGTTGAATTTAACACTCTTACTTGTTTTTATAAATTTTTATAATTTATTTTGAGTAGGTTTATTCTAGCTCGAGGTCTTTATTTCCTTTACTAATTAAAACTATGATATTCTCATAGAATAATTTTCAAGAAAATTATTTTTCTGTTTTGAATTTATTTATGTTGGTCATTTTTTGCAAGACTTAATCGACACGTGTTTCGGGATTTGTCAGATCCCATTGTCAAGATTATTTAGCAAAAATAAAAGGAAATAGTAAAGGAAATAAAGACCTCGAGCTAGAATAAACCTACTCAAAATATATTATTTTAAAGGTCAAATAAAACAATTTTTATTTTTTAATAAAAATTAATCAGAATTTGAATTTTTATAATTTTTAGTGTCCCTGCTTATAATCATATAAAAATGGCATCGATTCGTTAGTGCATATTTTTGCATATTTTGCTGATAATGCATATTTTTGCATATTTTACTAGTATTCTGCTATGAATGCATATTTTTGGGTAATATTTTGTACTAGCTGACCCGGTCCGCGTTGCTGGCCCTAAGAAAACATCGATTCTGTTTTTTATTGCATCTCGATCTTAATCTAGAAGTAGCCCTTATTTCCACCTTTGGTTAGCACTATCTATAGAGAAATCTATAGAGAAACAGACAGACGTAATGTTAATTATTGCACAAAGGGGCGTTTTATTTTACGCATTCTTATCGAATCGTGGCTTTTAATATAGCTAAAGTTCCAAGTTGCGTCCTCGGTAAGTACTATATATGCTGCAAATTTCAATGAAATCGGTTTAGCCGTTTTTTTGTGATTGCGGAAGAAGATATAACTTTTATTAAATAAAAAAAGGAGTGACATTTTTTACCCCTTTGCCGAATCGCGCTCTAACATGAACTATAGTTCCAGCTCGGTTAGTACTATCAGTAGTAAAAGATAAAATAACGTTGAGTATAGCATAAAGGGGCGAGTAAACTTACGCCTCTTTGTCGAATCGTGTTCTTATATGTCCTGTAGGTCCACCCACTTTTAGCACTATCAGTGAAGAAAATTTCCTTAGGATCGGCTTAGTCGTTTTTGCTTAATTGCGGAGGTGGCAGGAATATATTTTTTTTTGTTTGACCAACGCTCAGGGGATGTCCCCTATAAATGAAGTTCATTGCGTTTTTGCGCCTTTTTAAATTATAATTTTATATGGCCCACATATGCAATTGATTAGCACTATCTTGATTAAAAACGCCAAAAGAATCGGCTCAACTGTTTTTGCGTAATTGCGATCGTAGTGTAACATGGCCTATAGTTCCGCACTCCTTTGATACTATCAGTGTTAAAAGTTTAATTAAAATCGTATCAGCCGTTTTTTCATTATTGCAAAGCATGCAGAAATATTTTCAATTCAATACAAAGGGGAGTGGCATTTTACGCCCTTTTTCCGATAACGCTCTAATTTGGCACGTAGTTAGTACTCGATTAGTACTATCTTTGGTTTAAATTTCATCAAAATTTAATGTCAAAAGTGGTGCAATGTAAAAATTCGATTTTGCCACGCCCCTCTGCCCACAGACAGAGAATCAAAAATCTGACCGCACAGTGTTACTCGCAAGGCTATTCTAAATATTCCCAGAAGATTTCGTCCAGACCGGTCCAGCCATTTTCGCGTCCATAAGGTACATACATACAGCCGTTTTTGCATTATTGCAAATCATGGAGAAATATTTTCAGTTCAATACAAAGGGGCGTGGCATTTAACGCCACTTTGTCCAATAACCTTCTAATTTGGCACATAGTAGTACTCGGTTAGTACTGTTATTGGTTTAATTTTCATCAAAATCGGTCCATCCGTTTTGTTTATATATAGATGTCATTAGTGGTGGAATGTAAAAATTTGATTTTGCCACGCCCCTCCGCCCATAATCAGAAAATCGAAAATATGACCGCACAGTGTTACTCCCCAGGCTATTCTGAATATTCCCTGAAAATTTCATCAAGATCGGTCCAGCCGTTTTCGAGTCCATACGGAACATACATACATACCCACATACATACACACATCTATTTTTATATATATGAGGCATTCCACACCAAATGTCCCGCTACAGAAAAACATGTGTCCCGTAAATTTCTGAATAGGTTGGCTATCCAATAGCCCTATATGGAACTAAGAAAATTGCGTTTTTGTTTTTTCTAATTTTCAAAAACTGGGCTTAAAAGGCGTGGTCAAATATTGGAAAAATGGTCAAATTTGTGGCAGTTGCCTTGATTAAATATTTATAACATTAAAACGGAATGCACCACAATCTCAAAAATTAACATTCTTATATAGTTTTGTATGGGCTATTTTTTCTTTTTTTAAATTCTTTTTTTTAAAGTTTAGATGTTTGTCCATCCACACAAAAAAATTCAGAAAAACATTTTCCGTTTTTTTCGAGAAAATCGCATTTGAATTTTAAATTTCATAACAATTTTGTAATATTATCGTTACGAATGAGTATTAATTGCATGAATATTACTCATTCGCAAATTGACAATTTTAATAGTGCATATTTTGGATGCTTAAAACATTTTTTAGTGCCTGAAGGTCCTGTTCCTGGTAATTACCTATTTTGCTCACGTTGTTTAACTTGTTAAATTGCAAATTTTTTTTCTCCCTAGTTTTTTTTTGCTGCTATGTAACATTTACTCCCTTTTCGTCTCTGTTTCCGGTGTTTTTATGGGAAAAGAAAATATTATTATGTGGTTTTGCTGTGTTGTCATATTAGTTCGTTCGTTTGGTTGGTTGGTTAAAGTCATTAGCTGGTATAATTCATAATGCATAATGGGACAAGCAAAGAATTTAACTAAAAATGTCCTAAGAGTCGGAGATTTTTTATACCCTCCACTCTAGTGATAGAGGGTATATATAAGTTTGTCATTCCGTTTGTAACTCCTCGAAATATTGGTTTAGGACCCCATAAAGTATATATATTCATGATCCTCGATCGATTTTAAGACGATCTAGCGATGTCCGTCCGTCCGTCCGTCTGTCCGTCTGTCTGTCTGTTGAAAACACGCTAACTTTTGAAAGACTTTACGGAGGCTCCTCAAGTTTGGCATATATGTTGGGCATTTACCTGGTCAGGTTGGTGTTGCAATCCAGCGAAATCGGTCTAGTGGTTCAAAAGTTATAAGCAAATGAGTGAATTTCGGCAAGGGTTTTTCTGGAATTTACGAGATAAAACACACGGTAACTTTCGAACGGCAATTCTGAGGGTGCTGAAGTGTGGCATATATATTTGCCGTTCCTCTTGTCCAGTTCGTTTTAAATTTCAGCCAAATCGGTCTAGTGGTTCAAAAGTTATTAGCAAAACCGTAAATTTCAGATTAGTTTCACCTTAAATTCACGTGTTGAAAACCCGTTAAACATGTTTTAAAAACATTTGTAAGTCAAAAAAATATTTTACAAGGTATTTTTGTCACTCAAAAATATTTTTACACTAAAACAAAAAAAAAAAAATACACTCAAAAAAATTTTACACTCAAAAAAAAAGTTAGTAAATTATTATTTTTTTTTTCAAAAATTAATAAAAAAATTTTTTTTTACACATAATAAAGTATTTCTAACCGAAAATGTTATTTTTTCCTCGTTAGAAAATTTAGTATCACTTTAAAAGGGCATTGTGGAGGGTATTCATAGATTCGGCCAAGTCGAATTTAACTTTTCTACTTGTTTTTTTTTTAAATTTGGCCAAGAATCTAAAAATTATTCTTTATAAGAGAAATTTTTGAGAATCTTGTAATTATTTCTATAAGAAAATTTTTTGAAATCTGAAAACTTTTCTATAGAAAAAAATGTCCCAGAATCTGAGAATTTCACTGATGAAAAATGATCTCTAAATACTTTTTGTAATTTTTTTATATTTTTTAATTTTTATGCGCTGAACACAAATATATATATTTAAAATCGCTCGAATGGTTTTCGAGATATCGCTATTTGAAATTTGCAACCGGATTATTCCTGCATTGAAGAAATTAAAAAAAAATCTAAAATTTCTACTTTCTTGACGCCTCCATATAGCTTAGGAAAACATTTAGTTAAACTTACAAGGGAAGTCTCCCTAGTGTCACCCGCGGATCTTTATGGAATTGGTTTTATTTTGTAGATCAGAAAAAATAAAGGGACACGTATTTTTTTTAGCGGCCCAAATTCATATTTAGGGGGTAAAAAGGAGGAGGGAAGACAAGGCCATTTTTCAGTTTTTTCGTTTATCCCTTATATTATGCAAACAAACCTAGTCATGTTACATACCAAATGAAAGGTCTTTGGAAAACCTATCTACTTGTGCTAAGAACGTATCCAAACATGCATAACTTTTCGTCATATTGAGTAAAATACCAAAATTTTAGGACATTTTCGACATAAGTCGAAAAATATTAACTTCTTTGGCCCGTTGTTAGCACCATAAGATAGGTATTTTTAATACCTTTAATCTGATACCACACATGCCTACACTCAAAAAAATACGTTAGTAGATTTACTAATTTTTTTTTGCTAATGCTAGTTAGCTAACTTTTAGCAAATTTTTAGTTGAGATTAGCATGTTAGCAAAAAATTCTTGTAAACTTCATTTAGCACGTAAGCAATTTTAAACAAACTTTGAACTAATTTCTTTTGCTAAATTTGAAATTGTGTTGACAACATTTTTACAAGATTTTTTGCTAACATTAGCAAAAATAAATGGTAAATTTTTTTTTATTTTCAGAAAACTTAAAATGGCGCTATCTCGGAAACTAAGCCAGATAGAGCAAAATGGAGGGCATTTTTGGTTCTTAGAATCTCCATACTTTCGCGGGTCCTCTTCACATGTGTGGACCCTAACGGGACCTAACTTTGGATCCAAAAAAGTTAGCATTCCCGAAAATTTTAAAATGCTCATATCTCGGTAAATATTGCCGACACAACAAAAAGTCCAAAAGAATTTTTGTAGCTCTCAACACGTAGAACAAGACCGCAAAATAACCAAAAGCTCTCCGAGTAATATTTTTGAAGTTATCGAGTTTTTTAATTCTCAAGACCCCAGTAATCCCCTAAAATCACGTATCTCAAAAACTAAGCAAGGTAGAGCGAAACGGACACAAATTTTGGATCAAAAACTATGACGATTTTTAAGGAACCCAACTAGGTCTAGGCCCATCGGGGTCTGGACCTATTGGGTCTGAACCCAATGGGGTCCTCAAATGTGTATGAACTAAGTTGAAATAAAAAAAATTTCAGTTAACTAATTTTTAGCAAAAGGTTTTTGCTAACTTTACCAAAAAAATTGTGGGTTCAAAATCAGCAAATTTTCTTGTAGGTTTACAAGCTTTTTTTGCTAACTTTACAGTTTTTTTTTTTGAGTGTATATTAATTTTGTTTAAATAGGCGTAAATCGTAAAAAACTGAAAAAGGTCAATTTCCCCCATACAAATCGACCCCCCCCCCTAAAAATGAGTTTGGGCCGCTAAAAAAAATACGTGTCGAATTAATTTTCGTTCTTAACAACATATCGAAATTTCGTGAAGATCGGAGGGTGACACCAGGGAGACTTCCCTTGTTAGTTTAAGCCAAGTTGGATTATTTAAACCCGTGGCGCTCTTCCATTAAAGTTTTAAACTTATTGAAAATTTTCTTCCCAGTGTGCAATGTTTTTGTTTGTTAGACAATGAGGAGTAAAAATAGAAAAACTCTTTTTTCAAACATGTTGAACTTTTTTTACTTTATTTAACTTACCACAATTCAATTTGTTTCTGTTTTATTTTTTTTGCCCCAAACATTTGTTTGCTATTACAATGGGTACTTTGGTGGTTGCATTTTAATGGCAATTGCAAAAAAACATAAAACCAACAAAAAAAAAAGAGAAAACATTTACTATTGAGCTAGAATTAAATAGTATTTAAAATTAATTTTCATTTTCTGGTTTATAAAGTAAATATTGTTAATGAAACCATTATGTGTAATGAATTTATAATCAATTAATTTTTATACCCTCCAACCACAGAGTATACAGTGGGGGTATACTCACTTTGTCATTCCGTGTGTAACGCATCGAAATATCGGTCGGGGACCCCATGAAGTATATATATTTATGATCAGTGATCGATTCTAAGACATTCTAGCGATGTCCGTCATTCCGTCTGTCCGTCTGTAGTTAACACGATGCAGTCCAAAATAACAGAGCTAGACTCCCGACATTTGGCACGAATATGTCTTATGTTCCTAGGCAGGTTAAGTTTGTAAATGAGCAATATCGGACCAGGGGAAAAAAAGTTCCCCTTTGAAGAATTAAACCAACCTCTGAAAAATACCATTTTTTTACATGATTTTTTGTGTTTTTGTGTAACACAAATGCAACATTTTTATGCTACAAGATGTTCAAAGTGCTGCATTTGGGCCCAGAGGATTAGAAAATGTCGTTTTTTTGGTCCGCCCCTTTTGTGGGCGTGGTTTAAACAAATTGTTTAAATAACGATAAACTTGTATTTCTTTAGTGCAAAAAGCATAAGAATGAATTTTTAAACATATGAGGCATTCCACACCAAATGTCCCGCTACAGAAAAACATGTGTCCCGTAAATTTCTGAATAGGTTGTTTGGATAGCCCTATATGTAACTAAGAAAATTGGGTTTTTGGTTTTTCAATTTTTCAAAAACTGGGCTTAGGAGGCGTGGTCAAATATTGGAAAAATGGTAAACTTTGTGGCGAGTTGCCTTGATTAAATATTTATCACATTAAAACGAAATGCACCACAATGTCAAAAATGTTCGTTCTTATATAGTTTTGTATGGGCTATCGATTAAAATTTTTTTTTTTGGAAAATTTTCAGAACCCGTTCTGAAATTTTCCATTTTTTAAAAAAGTCAATTTATCAAAAATCCGGCCACTTTTTTTTTTCTTTTTTATTTATTTTTTTAAAAGTGTAGATGTTTGTCCATCCAAACAAAAAAAATCAGAAACACGTTCATCTTTTTTTTCGAGAAAATTGCATTTGAACTTTAAATTTCATAACAATTTTGTTATTTGCTTGTATTTCTTTGTTTTAAAGTTGCGAATGAGTAATATTAATTGCATAAATATTCGTCATACGCTCTGTTGACACAAGAAAATACAAGCAAATTACTAAATTGTTATGAAATTTAAAGTTCAAATGCGATTTTCTCGAAAAAAAAAGAAGAACGTGTTTCTGATTTTTTTTGTGTGGATGGACAAACATCTACACTTTTAAAAAAATAAATAAAAAAGAAAAAAAAAAGTGGCCGGATTTTTAATAAATTGACTTTATTAAAAAATGGAAAATTTCAGAACGGGTTCTGAAAATTTTCCAAAAAAAAAATTTTAATCGATAGCCCATACAAAACTATATAAGACTGTAAATTTTTGAGATTGTGGTGCATTCCGTTTTAATGTGATAAATATTTAATCAAGGCAACTCGTAACAAATTTGACCATTTTTCCAATATTTGACCACGCCTCCTAAGCCCAGTTTTTGAAAAATTGAAAAACCAAAAACGCAATTTTCTTAGTTCCATATAGGGCTATCCATACCACCTATTCACAAGTTTACGGTACACATGTTTTTTTTCGCTGGACATTTGGTATGGAATGCCTCATATATTTCGAGAGGAAATTTGTCCCCCCCAAGTACCAAAAAAAAAGAAAACGCCCCTGGATTTTTTTTCATGTTGGAGGGTATAAAAGATGCGGCACAGCCGAATTTAATACTCTTACATGTTTTTTTTTTTAAATTGTTGCATATTTATGGGGGCGTATACACTCAAAAAAATAAAACTGTAAAGTTAACAAATTTTTTTTTGTTAACTCGAGTTTACTGGCTTTTTAGCAAATTTTTAGTTAAAATCAGCGTTTTAACTACTTTTTTTAGTTAAGTTCAATTTACGAAAATACTAGTTTTGAACAAATTTTGAATTAATTTTTCTTGTTGACTTTAAAACTGTGTTTACGAATTTTCATTAATTAATTTGCTGATTTCTCGTAACATATTTGTCGAATGAAAAAATGTTAGAAATTTCTTGTGTAGCCTCCTATGCAAATCTCATAAGTTCTACTTAAGCTGAACTTAATGCTGTGAAAAAAAAGAAAAAAAATAAGTGAAGTGTTAGTGTATAAAATCAATATTTAACAAACTTACAATTTTTTTACCAAAAGTTTAGCTGAATTAAACTAATGTTTTTGTTAATACATACATACATAAAAATATTACGAAATTTTCAGCTGAATTTTTAGTTAAAGTTACGTTTTTTTTGCTACATTCATTCTACGAAAAGTTAACTAAATATTTTTAGTTGAATTAACTAGAAATTTAGTAGGTTCAAAATGTTTTTTTTTCAAGGTGTTTTTTAGTTAAATTTAACTAAATTTTTTGCTAACTTTACAGTTTTATTTTTTTTGAGTGTAAGTTATATTTGCATTAAACACCTACATAAATCATACGCAATGGTGAACCACAGTATGCAGATAAATATTTAAAACATTTTGTTGCATACATTTGGGTAATATATTTATTAGAGTAAACTTTCAAATTTAGATTTTTTGATATCATCCCTTTTTCGAAGGGTTTTTCATCAATAAAAATAATTGCGAAGTTTTTTTTTGAAAAATTTCAACTCCTTCCCGTGCCTCTCCGCGGTTAAAAACCCGGTTTATGAAACCTTTTTAAATTTTTAACCAATAGCGATAAAATTGTGATTTTTGTAGCATTTTTCTTAGTTTTTAACGCCCTTTCATGACGCACAATGAGCCTCAGCGATGTTTAGGTTCAACTTTAGTGTCGACGAAAAGTGTAAACGCAGTTCGATTTCTACTTGATTAAATGTCACAAAACTGTTAACTGCGAAATCGTAGCTGCTCGCATTCGCGAGATATCGCGAAATAAGTGTTTTTGTATTTTCTAAAATTTTGACAATGAAGTTTTTTAAATATCTTCAAAAACTGAATATGCAGTTTTAATTGTATTTATTTACAGGTCACAAAACAGTTAATACCGAAATCATATCTTCTCAATTTTGAGAAAAATCGCAAAATTAAAAAAAAAAAAAAAAATTGGAAAAAATTTTATTTTTCGCGTAAATTAGCAGTCTAGATATCGATTTGAGCAGTTTTACCACCTTTAACCACATAAAATTTAAACTGCATACAATATATTTTTCGTTTCTTGATTTTTTCCTTTATTTTAGACACTAAAGAAAAAATTAACTAATTAATAGAAAAGCTTTAACAGTAATTTTGCAATTTCTCGGGAAATTGATCAGCTATAATTTTTCTGCTTGCAGTTTTGTCAACTTTTATAACCTTGAATTTAAACTGCTTACCATATTTGTGTCGTTAATTGAAGTAAATGTTGTTACAGACCAAAAATAACACAAAGTAATGAATAAATAGTAGTAATGCGAGTTTTTTTTGGCGATATCTCGAAGAATTCAGCAACTACAATTTAAATGTTAACATCCGTATCACCTTTTATCAAAAGCAAATCCAACTGCATTTCGTGTTTTTCAACAATGTTAAAGAAAAGCTGTTTTTCGCTATTTCTCGCGAAAGTGAGCAGCTATATTTTTTTTGTGGGCAGTTTTAATTTCTTTGAACATGTTCAAATCAAACTGCATACCACTTTTTTTTATTATTTCTAAAGAACCGGTTTTAAAATATAAATAAATAATAAAAAAAAATATATATAATTACGCGATATTTCGCGAAATTTAACACCTACAATTTTGATGTCAACAGCTGTGTGACCTTTGTGATCAAGCACAAGTAAAACTGCATACCATGTTTTTACGAAATTAAAAAAAAAACCTATCCAAAGATAAAAAACGAAAACAAAACAGCAAAAAATTAATTTCGCGATTTCTCGCGAACTAAAGAAGATAGGATTTTAATGTTTACTGTCTTGTTACCTTTAAATAAGTAAAATTAAAACTGTGTACTCAGTTTTGAAAATATTTAAAAAACTTCAATGTCAAAATTTTAAAAAATACAAAAAAACTAATTTCGCGTTAGCTCGCGAATGCGAGCAGCTACGATTTCGCTGTTAACAGTTTTGTGACATTTAATCTTGTAGAAATCGAACTTAGCTTACACTTTTCGTCGACATTAAAGTTCAACCTAAACATCGCTGAGGCTCACCGTGGACGTGTGGTAAAAATAAAATTTATTTATTTTTTAAATCATCGTTTTTTTCCGCGCTCCATTACCACTTTTTGACAACATCCTGAAGCTTGCGGAAAATGTCATAACACTAATTTTAGCTGTAGAATCGATTGGTGAAATAAAATTTGCAATAAGTTCAGCCGTTTTCGCTCCGCAGGAGAATGGAATAAAAAACCGGGGTTTTAACCGCGGAGAGGCACGGGAAGGAGTTAGAATTTTTTCAAAAAACTACACCATTATTTTTTATTGATGTAAAAACCTTTTAAAACCTTCTAATGATGATATTAAAAAATCCTATGAAAGTAAATTTTTTTAACGCTCTCTAATTTTTATATATGGCCTTTAGAGTGGCGTTTTTCTTAAACTTTTTCCAAACAAATTTTTATTCTACTGGACCTGAAAATAATGCGGTAGAAATTCAAGGCCAATTGGATTTAATTAGTCCATGGCTGCCGGCGATCAAAGTTTTATTTAGACTTTTAAAAATGAAATAAAAATTTAAAAAATACATGTCTTGCGATACGTAATATTTATTAGATTTTAATGCGCTAAGCCCGAATATAAAAAAAAAAAATAAAAAACAAATTAAATCAGTCGAACGGTTTTCGAGATTTAAAATTTGCAAAATTTTCAAAAAGTAACAGCTTTTTTCTTTTCCTAATGTCGAGAAATTAAAATAAAAAAATAAAATTTTCTTCCTTCATCCTTTTACACAAAAAAAAACTCAAATTGCTAAGAAAAGTCTCGTAATCCCATTTTACCAATATTTGACAGTTTTCCTTGTTTTTTTAACAAATAATTTTCTATCGAAATTTACATTTTTCTTTGTAATTTTACCGTTTTATTGTAATTTTACAAATTTCCAAGATTAAAAAAAAAAAAAAAAAATGCGAAATAATGTAAGAGACAAAAAAGTTGAAAGAAAGTATGAAGTTAGGTTGAGATTGCTAGAAATAGATTTGTAGTGTTGGAAATTGTCAAAATGTATTCTGTTGAAACTATAAATATTAACATATATAAAAAACAGTTTTCATTAACAAGACAAACCGACATTTAAAATCCTACTGATGATAACACTGACTGTGTTTGAAACCGGTATGGGAAAAACCAGAAATATCTATAATTTTTAGAAATTCAATTTTTCTTCAGCATTTTTTCAACTTGAACCCTTATAAAAAATCAAGTAAATTTACGAGAATTTCTTGTAAATTTTATTTCGTCAAAAAAGTTGTAAATTTACAATTTTATTGGTAAAAATCTTGTAAAATTACAAAATTATTGATAAAAAGCTTGCAAATTTACTAGGAATTCTCGTAAAATAGGAGGTAGCAAAAAATCTAGTAAAGTTACTAAACCTCCTTGTAAATTTGATTGTGTCAAAAAATTTGTAAATTTACTATTTTATTGTTAAAAACCTTGGAAAATTACAAAGTTATCGGTAAAAAGCTTTTAAAATTACTAGGAATTTTTGTCAAATAGGAGGTAGCAAAAAATAATTACAAGTTTTTCTTGTAATTTTACAAGTTTTTTGTAGTGGTAAATTTTTATCTACATATTAATATTTTTTTTTAAATTGTTTGCATATTTATGTACGAGGGCGTGTAAGTTATATTTTCATTAACACGTATATAAATCATACGCAATGGTGAACCACAGTATGCAGACCAGTGTTGCCAGTTTAGGGGGTTTCCCCCCAGATTTAGGGGTTTTTTTCTCTTTTGGGGGTTTTTTTAGGGGGTAAAAATTTTGATTATTTTTTTGGGGGTTTTTTTAGGGGTTTTTTAAACAAAATTTAGGGGGTATTTAAAAAAATATTTTTCATTGCAATATTTTACAAATATTACTTTAAAGTTTTTTTCAAAAATGAAAATAGTAACAACAAACTGTAAGAATTTCGTTCTGGTATCAAAAATGATTTTGAAAAGTACTTTTTTTTTTTACCTCCAAAGACTTTTTTATAATTTTTTAAGAACTAAGAAATCCAAAACAGCAATATATCAATTAGTTGTAAATTTTGTATAGAACAAATAAAGATGATGATGCAGGGATGGAAAAGTTTGATATCTTAAAGTAAAAATATTTAACTCAAAAATTTCAAATGTGGTCCAATGTAAAAAAATCTTATTGAAAATAATTTTTTTTTGATAAAAAAATTATTATGAAAAAATGTTGTACATTGAAAAGTACTTTTTAAAATAATTTTTGATATCAAAAGGAAATGTCTATATCTCATTCATGTGATGATGTGACAGATATTTCTGGTATTATCTAGTATGTGTGTCGTTCTCCGTGAAATCAATCATGAATTTTCTTGACTCCTTTCATTGAATGAAATTTGGTTTAGTTGTTAAACTAACAATAAGTGAAAAACTGACAAATACAATAAATTTTAGCCATGTAATTCAGCAGGGGTCGAAATTACGATTGGTCACAATTTAGCCCAGAATCTTAAAATCGCGACACTCTTGCACCTTGAAAATTCAATTTAACAACTTTCAGTTTGAATTAGTAAACTTTAAGAAGACTTTTATGCTGTAATGGATATTTTTACTGAATTTTTTGTCATTTAGTTTTAGAAAATACCACCCATCAGCGGATTATTTAGCTAATTTTTCAGAAATATTTAATTATCCCGTTTTCATGAAAATTATCTAAGTTTTTTTTACAAAGATTTAATTAAAAAGTTAAATTTTATGAAAAACAGCTTAACTAAAAAATTAACACTTTGAAAAAAAAACTTAGAAAATTTTGTTGAAAAAAATTACAATCGATTTTTTATAAGTTTAAAAAAATATGCTCAAAATCTTTTATAAGTCTTTTACATATACAAAATACCTTTTAGATGTTTATCTAAAAACAGAAGAATTTTTTGCTAAAACCAGCAGATTCTTCTGCTAAAATCAGCCGATTTTCCAGTTGAAATCAGCTGATTTTTTTTAGAAGATTTTCTTAGCAGATTTTCTCATATAGCTCAAAATGGGTGTATTTTCAGCAGATTTTTCTGCTAATTGGACAAAGGTTTTATTTTGAGTGCACAATTTGTGTAACAACTAAACCAAATTTTATCAAAAATTGGAAGCGGTCGAGAACATTTTTTAGTTATTTTTGAATGATTTGACAAAGAATGACCCATGTAAGAAGTCAATTTTGGTGTTTTTCGGTAATTTACATAATTTTTTATATTGATTGATCTTCTAAATTTATTAAATATCTATATTTTTAAAGTTTAAGATTTTTTTGGGGTTTTATTTCCAAAATCGCTTAAATCTTGGGGTTTTTTTGACATTTTGTACGGCTGACCAAAAAAAATAAATTTTGATTTAATTTTATATAATTATTTCAACTTAAAAAAGTTTAGGGGTTTTTTTTTTTAAATTGCCCTAATTTGGGGGTTTTTGAAACTTTTTTAGGGGGAAGATAAAAAGTACCTGGCAACACTGATGCAGACAAGTATTTTAAATATATTGTTGCATATATTTAGGAACAAATATATGAGGCATTCCACACCACATGTCCAGCGAAAAAAAAAAACACGTGTACCATAAACTTCTGAATAGCTTGTATGGATAGCCCTATATGGAACTTAGAAAATTGCGCTTTCGGTTTTTCAATTTTTCAAAAACTGGGCTTAGGCGGCGTGGTCAAATATTGGAAAAATGGTCAAATTTGTGGCGAGTTGACTTGATTAAATATTTATCACATTAAAACGGAATGCACCACAATCTTAAAAATTTACATTCTTATATAGTTTCGTATGGGCAATTGAATAAATTTTTTTTCCTTGACAAATTTTCAGAACCCGTTCTGAAATTTTCCATTTTTTAAAAAAGTCAATTTATCAAAAATCCAAAAAAATCAGAAATGTATTTTTCGTTTTTTTCGAGAAAATCGCATTTGAATTTTAAATTTCATAACAATTTTGTAATTTGCTTGTATTTTCTTGTTTTAAAGTTGCGAATGAGTAATATTAATTGCATGAATATTACTCATTCGACACTTAAAAGTAAACATTTTTAAGTTTTTGTATGTTTATAAAAAACAAAATAATAATAAATTAACAAATGCTATTAATATCATTTATAAGGGGTTTAAATACCTTTAATTTTGTCCATACGGCTTATTCGTCCCCTGCCTATTACATTTTTTAGAGCAAAAATTCTAAAAAAATTAATATTTTCTGAACTTTAAAAAAATATTCAAATAAAACAAAAACGATTTTTAGAAATCCACTCTGACAGACCGATGAGGAATTTTATTAGCTTAAATTCAAAAGAAGAAAAACTAAAATCGGTTAAGAATTGCGACCTGTAGGCAAAATCGGACAAAAAAAGTAAATTTTTCCCCACTGTGGACCGGTCCTAGGATAGGTCCCTGGTGACCGGTGACCGGTTAAATTTAAAATTTACGGGGAAAAAAGAAAAGAAAAATTGCAAACAAGTTAAATGAATCTTGGACCAAGATTTTGCATATGCACTTTAAATTCGTTATAAAAACAGTGTATTTTATAGATAATTGTTAATCAAGATGTTAATTTTTTGTTCGACCTTTTTGTTAAATATATTTAATAAAATACTCGAGCTCGAGGTCTAGGTGTAAATAATTGTTTATTTATTTTCCGATATTTCGGTTTTCTTTGAAAACCATCCTCAGGGGGGAGTCTACAATACAAAAAACATTTAAGTGTATAAGTACAAATAGGTGTATAATTATAAAAGAAATGATCACAAACAAAAATAAATATAAAAAGCACAATATATAAATAATAATAACAACACTCAACAAAACAACAAGAACAATATTTCGTACATTTAATGTTTATAACAAAAAACTTAAAATCTACTGTTGTGTTGTCTTCATCGTCTGATTAAATACTAAATCTATATTGCACTATTTCCTTTTGTTCACTAAATGACGATAAGCTTGAGCACAGTTTTCAGTATCTCTCCTGTAATTTATTTGTTGTTGTTTTTTTATGTTTATTATATTCAGCATCTCTAGCATGTATCGTTTTTTATAGTTGTTTTCACTATGCAGCACTTGTACATTCTCCAAGTTAGGAGAGTGTTTTTTGTCTGCACAGTGGGTTGCCGTTTCACGGAAATATGCAATAAAGTTTACGTGGGTACTACTAAAAATAAGTTAAAAACGAGATTGGCAGCCCATAAATCAGACCAAAAAGTAAGATCCCCACATTTTGTTCAAAAAACAGCGTTGGCAACCCACTGTGCAGACAAAAAACACTCTCCTAACTTGGAGAATGTACAAGTGCTGCATAGTGAAAACAACTATAAAAAACGATACATGCTAGAGATGCTGAATATAATAAACATAAAAAAACAACAACAAATAAATTACAGGAGAGATACTGAAAACTGTGCTCAAGCTTATCGTCATTTAGTGAACAAAAGGAAATAGTGCAATATAGATTTAGTATTTAATCCAGGGATCCCCACACACATACATTCACATTTATGTTTGTGTGGGTTTTTTGTTTTTGAGAGTAATTTATTTTTCTCTCAATCCACTAGGGTTGCCAAGATATATTTGTCGCTGTCCCCGAACAAAAAAAAAAAAAAAAATACACACAAATCTCCACGTGTGATATAAATATATTAAAAATAACATTAAATTTGTTATTTTATTTTGTTCTAAATAAATACTTAATGTCAAAAAAAAACAAGTGAGAGTGTTAAATTCGGCTGTGCCGAATCTATTATACCCTCAAAAATGTAAAAAAAACAAGTAGAAAAATTAAATTCGACTTTGTCGAATCTATGAATACCCTCCACAATGTTATCTGATAGTAATTTTCTAAAAAAAATGCATTACAAATTTTTATTAGAAATATATTATTTTGAGTAAAACTTTTTTTAATCAATCAAATTTTTTTGTGAGTGTAAATTTTTTTTGACTGTCAACATTTTTTTGAGTGTGAATTTCATTAAAAAAAAATAATTAAATTAAAAATGAAAAAAAAAAAAAAATTTTTTTGAGTGTAAAATTTTTTTGAGTGTAAATATTTTTTTTAGTGTACTATTTGTTAGAGTAACAAAATTACTTTGTAAAATATTTTTGTTGTTTTATACCTATACGTATATGTTAAAAAAAATATTTCACATATTTCCGTCATTTTATTTTACCATCCTCGTCTTTAAAAACCAAAAACAAACTAATATTTGATTTTTTTCCAAAAATACTTACTATACACCGTTACATACAGTTACAAAAACAATAACAAATATTTTCTTGTCTAACAACTAAACTGCACCCCACGGCAGGAAAACAAGCAACAACAAGTTAAAAAAAAAAACTGGTATTTCACCATGCTTTTAAAACTTGTTTAACGAGTTTTCAACAGTTTAAGGTGAAAAAAATCTGAAATTCAGATCCTTGCTTATAACTTTTGAACCACTCAACCGATTTTGCTGAAATTCAAAACCAAATAGACTTGGGGAACGACAAAGATGTGTAACACGTTTCAGCACCCTCAGAATTGTCTTTGGAAAGTTAGAGTGGTTTTAATCTCGTAAGTTCGCAAAATTCCCTTGCCGAAATTTACTCTTTTGCTCATAACTTTTGAACCACTGGACCGATTTGGCTGGATTGCAATACCAACCTGACCCGGTAAATACCCAACATATATGTCAAACTTCAGGAGCCTCCATAAAGTCTTTCAAAAGTTATCGTGTTTTCAACGGACAGACAGACAGACAGACAGACAGACAGACAGACAGACAGACAGACAGACAGACAGACAGACAGACAGACAGACAGACAGACAGACAGACAGACAGACAGACAGACAGACAGACAGACAGACAGACAGACAGACAGACAGACAGACAGACAGACAGACAGACAGACAGACAGACAGACAGACAGACAGACAGACAGACAGACAGACAGACAGACAGACAGACAGACAGACAGACAGACAGACAGACAGACAGACAGACAGACAGACAGACAGACAGACAGACAGACAGACAGACAGACAGACAGACAGACAGACAGACAGACAGACAGACAGACAGACAGACAGACAGACAGACAGACAGACAGACAGACAGACAGACAGACAGACAGACAGACAGACAGACAGACAGACAGACAGACAGACAGACAGACAGACAGACAGACAGACAGACAGACAGACAGACAGACAGACAGACAGACAGACAGACAGACAGACAGACAGACAGACAGACAGACAGACAGACAGACAGACAGACAGACAGACAGACAGACAGACAGACAGACAGACAGACAGACAGACAGACAGACAGACAGACAGACAGACAGACAGACAGACAGACAGACAGACAGACAGACAGACAGACAGACAGACAGACAGACAGACAGACAGACAGACAGACAGACAGACAGACAGACAGACAGACAGACAGACAGACAGACAGACAGACAGACAGACAGACAGACAGACAGACAGACAGACAGACAGACAGACAGACAGACAGACAGACAGACAGACAGACAGACAGACAGACAGACAGACAGACAGACAGACAGACAGACAGACAGACGGACGGACGGACGGACGGACGGACGGACATCGCTAGATCGACTTAAAATCGATCAAGGATCATGAATATATATACTGTATGGGGTCCTAGACCAATATTTCGATGTGTTACAAACGGAATGACAAACTTATATATACCCTCTATCACTAGAGTGGAGGGTATAAAAATTAAAACAAAAATTTGTCAGGGGCGTTTCTTTCTTTTTTTTGGGGGGGGGGGGGGGGGGGGTTGATAGGGTCAGTGGGGGACGTTGAGAGCACCTTCCCATCTCGATAAATATACCAAATGTTTCATTTAATTAACAAAAATACAAAAAAACATGTAAAAAAGTGTATTTTTTTAGAGGTTGGTTTAGTTCTTCAAGGGGGAACTTTTTTTTCCCCTGCTCCGATTTGGCCAATTTCCGAACTTAACCTGCCTAGGAACATAAGACATATTTGTGACAAACTTGAAGGGTCTAGCTTTTTTATTTTGGACTTCATCGTGTTAACTACAGACGGACGGACGGACGGACGGACAGACAGACGGACGGACGGACATCGCTAAAATGTCTTAGAATCGATCACTGATCAATAATATATATACTTTATGGGGTCCCCGACCGATATTTCGATGCGTTACACACGGAATGACAAAGTGAGTATACCCCCATACTGTAGTTGGAGGGTATAAAAAATTAAATTAAAGCTTGGAAGGTTCTGTGTAAGTTTTGTATTTTTATAATAATTAAAAAATATAAAATCAATTTCAAATTAATTAATTAAATTTTTGATAATTTTTTGTAAAACTCTTAATCGAATTTTAGTAATTTTTATTCAGTACTATTTATGTAATTTTTAAGCATATGTAATAAACATTTAATGAAAGTTATATTACCGAAGAAATTTTCGGCAAATAAAAATGCGTTTTCCCATTCTATATTAAACATTTTGTTCAGTCTTGTCTAGTAATAAACTACTACACAACCTGTTCAAGGGAATTATTTAAGATAAAAGTGGCAACCCTGGAAAAAAGACACAAGCGACTACACAACCTGCTCGCATGATATATCAATCAAGACTAAATGTTTTTATTTAATACAAATTCAAATTATCTTCTCATGCTCTCTTCTTAAGTAAGAGAGCATTCGCACATGTGCGGTGTTTTGAGGATCTCTGATTTAATCAGACGATGAAGACAACACAACAGTAGATTTTAAGTTTTTTGTTATAAACATTAAATGTACGAAATATTGTTCTTGTTGTTTTGTTGAGTGTTGTTATTATTATTTATATATTGTGCTTTTTATATTTATTTTTGTTTGTGATCATTTCTTTTATAATTATACACCTATTTGTACTTATACACTTAAATGTTTTTTGTATTGTAGACTCCCCCCTGAGGATGGTTTTCAAAGAAAACCGAAATATCGGAAAATAAATAAACAATTATTTACACCTAGACCTCGAGCTCGAGTATTTTATTAAAGATAATTGTTAATCGTAATCGAATAATTTTTATTTTCGATTACGATTAATTTGCCCGATTAATCACGATTACGATTACGATTTTAATCGTTTTGTAAACTCTACTTACCATTTATATTCAACCTGTAAGGGTGGTCCCATCCAGCGTTGCCAGTTTAGCCTTTTTCTCGCTAGATTTAGCTTTTTTTTTAAAAAATTTTCGCTAGAAAATTTTGCATTTAGCTTTAAGCGGAGTTTTTAGCTTTTTTTGGACTTTTTTAGACTTTTTTTTATTAAATATAAATAAAAAATTAAAATTATAAAATTAAATTATAAAATTAAATTATAAAATTAAAAATTTGTCGATTTTTCTAATATTTGACCCCGCCTCCGAAGAGCAGTTTTTGAAAAATTGAAAAACCAAAAACGCAATTTTCTTAATTCCATGTTGGGCTATCCATAAAACCTATTCAGAATTTTTTTTTTGTAGCGGGACATTTGGTGTGGAATGCCTCATATAATAATCTCTATTAAAACTAAGCTGACCTGTATTTTTGCGTTTGGAGAAACTCCTGCTAGTTCGGATTTTATTCCCGTTTTCCCGAAGACACATTTTTTCATAAGGTGGCACCCCTTTTTAATTATGAGATTGGGTAGCTAAAAAAATCGGGAAGTTTTGGGACAATCGGTGGGTGCCCTCTCAAACCGCTCCTTTGTTAGTCAAATTTACAATAGAATTTACTTTTTCTAAATTTCGTTTAAATTAATGTTTTCGATATATCGATAAATAGATTCTGAAGCGATATTAATATTGAAAAATATTGAATAGAGAATTTATAAAGCTTTAAATTAGCTTTATTTTTAGAGTTAAATAATCAAATCCTCCGATTTTGTTCGGAAATATTTTTATCTATGTCAAACCACTTTTCTAATTTTGAACTGTCTGACTTCATGTTTGTATCCAACGCTCGATTTTACATGAAAATAAACGTTAAATATCGTTAATCGAACAATTTATCAAAATTTTTAAACTGGTGTTGCACTCAATAAACTACAAATGTATAAAAACTGAATTTTTGCAGTTTAACTCAAATGCATGTAACTTTTACAATTTACAACGGATTTTCTTAAAAATCCTCTTTTTTTTGTAATAGATTAGACTTGAACTTAATTGGAAGAAATTAATTTTATACTACTATTTTTTTTTTCTTTCTGAAATTAACATTAGAATTTACTTGTTTTTCCAAATTGCGGTAAAACTAGCAAATTTGTCGATATATCGATTGATAGCCTCTAAGGCGATAATCAGATTGAAAAATGTTGAATGCAGAATTGATAAGGCATTTAATTACCTTTTATGTAAATCCAAAAAGAATGAAATTCACCGATTTGGTCCGGAGATATTTTTATTAATTTGAAAACTTTTTAAAAATTTGAAAATTTAGAAAGTTTGAAATATGTCAAAAACTATGAATTAATTTTTGGATTCAGCGCTAGATTTTACATAGAAAATAAATGCAAAATGTTTTGGATCAAAATCTGTGTTATAAAATCCAATTTCTCCTCTACATATTTATTGAATTTTTAAATTACATTCATAATTACATTTTATTTTCCTACATTTATCCATGCTGCTAAGCAACCTTGACGTAGCCTTGATATTAAAGTGAGATTAAACACTTTAATTTCAAATTGAAAAATTTCTAAAACTATCATATTTTAATTTTTACTTTGCAACTTGATGCGTTATTATAACATTGTAAATCAATTTCGTCAAAACTTTAGGAAAATTGTCAAGCCATTATAGCAAATGAAAGTGCTGCTAAAAACTTAAACGATAATATTTGTAATTTCCTACAGGAAATTATAATACTTATAATCAGGGGGAGGACTTATTTTTCCCGTTAGTCTTAGGACAGCATAAATTAAATATCTTAGCAAATTAAAGAACTTGCTTTAAAATGTCATCGATTCATTAGTGCATAGTTTTGCATATTTTGCTGAAAATGCATATTTTTGCATATTTTGCTATTAATGCATGTTTTTTAGGGCATATTTTGCTAGTATTCTGCTATGAATGATTATTTTTGGGTCGTATTTTGTATAAATTTTTAGTTTTGACTTTTTTTTCGATTTTTAATGAAAATTTTTTGGACATCTTTATTTTTTTCGAGGTCAATTGTGAAACCAAAATACTGCCCGACCAAAATGTTTTTTTTCGTTAATAAGCAAAGTAACAAATTGAACAGTTCATGCAAATAAGGACGAATAGACCATTTGTCTAAATTAACAAATGACGATAAAAACGCAGGAAACGGTTTAAAACTTATATTTTTCTGAACATTTTTGCATTAATGGATTAGTACATTATGCAAAAATTTTGGAAAAAATATTAGTTTTTAACCGTTTCCTGCGTTTTTATCATAATATGTAAAACAATACAAATGGTCTATTCGTCCTTATTCGCATGAACTGTTCAATTATTAAAAAAAAATATTAAAAATCGAAATGAAATTTTTGGATAATGTGGAGTTATTGTTCATAAAAGTAAAAATTCACGTTTTTTTATAATTTTTAGTGCATATTTATAAAGTTTTTTTGTGCAAATTTTAAGGGTTTTAATGCATATTTAAGGCGCCAGGACTTTCATGCAAATGCGCGTTTTTCCCGTTAGTCTTAAAACAGCATAAAACCAGTATATTTGCAAATAAAACAATTTGCTTTCAATTCAGCATCGATTCGTTAATGCATGCATAGCTTTGCATATTTTGCTGAAAATGCATATTTTTGCATATTTTGCTATTAATGTATATTTTTAGGGCATATTTTGCTATAAATGTATATTTTTAGACAATATTTTCTATTAAATTTTAATTTTTGTTTTTTTTATTAATTTTTATGAACTTTATTTTTTAAACATCGTAAGTTACTGCCCAGATGGCATGATTTTTTTTTTTGAGCGAAATATTATTTTTTTGTAAAATAATATTAAAACAGAAATCAAAACAAACAATTTGAATATATAAAGAATTTTTTTCATAATTTTTATAATTTTTAGTGCATTTTTTTTTTTTGTGTATGAAGGTCCTGTCCCTGCTTAAAATAAAGGCGAGGACTTTCATGCAAATGCATGTTTTTTCCCGTTAGTCTTAGAACAGCATAAACCAAATATCCTTGCAAATCAAAAAACTTGCTGTAAAATGACATCGATTCGGTAGTACATAGTTTTGCATATTTTGCTGAAAACTCATATTTTTGCATATTTTGATTTTAATGCATATTTTTAGGGCATATTTGCTATTAATGTATTTTTTTATGTCATATTTTTTTATAAAATTTTATCAAAACCCTACATGTGGACCCAGCGGATAAAAAAAATCAAAAATAAAAGTTTGACCCGCCCACTTTTGTGGGCGTGGATATAAAAAAAATGTATTTTGATAATGATTAATTGGTTTTAATAATTGCAAGAATCATAATAAATCTATCCCCATCGTCTCACACCAAACCCCCAAAACCGCCCCCCCCCCAAAAAAAAAGCCCCTGATTTTTTTTTTTTTACATTTTGGAGGGTATAAAAGATTAAACACTCTCACTTGTTTTTATTATTTTTAATAATTTGTAGTTCATATTTTTATATATTAGTGCATATCTTAGGATTTTTAATGCATATTTTAGGCGCCTAAAATTTAGTTTTTAGTGCATGAAGGTCCTGTCCCTGCTTATAAAAACATGCAAATGCATGTTTTTTCTTGTTTGTCGTAGCGCAGAATAAACCAAATATCTTTGCAAATAAAATAACTTGTTTTAAAATGGAGCATAATTTTGCATATTTTGCTGAAAATGCATATTTTTGCATATTTTGTTAGTGTTCTGCTATAAATGCATATTTTTGGGTCACATTTTGTATAAAATTTTAGTTTTAGGTTATTTTTCCATTTTTTATATTTTTTTTTGTAAACATCATTAATTGGTTTTTGTATAAAAATATAGTTTTTTAGTGCATAAAGTCCTGTCCCTGCTTCTAATTATGTTTTTATGTAGATATAAAAATCTTTTAAAATTTCTGCCTTTAAATTTTAATGATAATTTCCCGGCAGGAGCAGCATTATATGCAAGCACAAATATAAATCAGTATAACTTCCTTCTAACACCACCTTAATTTTGAAAAATATTTTCAAACAGTATTCATTAGCTAAAATAACGCATAAATTATATAACTCCGTGTATGTGTGTGTGCGTGAGATCATTGCTTTTAATTGCCAACACACTACGGGACGTATAAGTATTTTTTTTTATATTTTTTAGAATAATTTAAATCACTTATACCACCCAAGGTCTTTTTAGTATTCCACATGTATTCATACATATTCTCGTTTCTCCGGCAATAAAATTTAATTAACTCTGTGTTGTTATCGTACAGTAATGATTTCATTATTTTTTTTTTTTTGTTTTTTTATTTTTTATTATATTTTTTATTTGTTGTTCAAAGATATGAAAGCTTAATTAAAAATTCAAATAATTTCAGCAAGTGAATATGTATTTGTTAAACAAATTTCCTTTTTATTTGTTTTAAAGTTACATACATTCATATTTTTTTTTTATAATTCAACTAACTTGTAAAAAATTTCATGCTTGTTACATTAGCGTGACATTTTTTCTTTAACTTTTGATTTTCCCAAGTGTTCGGTCAAATTTTTATTCTACTAGACCTAAAATTTATGTGGTAAAAATTTGAGGACAATCGGATTAAATTAATCCGTGGCGCCTGTCGAACAAAGTTTGATTTGATCAAAGTTTGATTTGATCAAAGTTTGATTTGATCAAAGTTTGATTTGATCAAAGTTTGATTTGATCAACGCACATTGGGTTCAAATGGTACCAAAGTGGCGATTAATTGAAATTTATAAATGAAGTTTTTGTTATAAAATTTGGTATGAGGTAAAAGTTGATAAAATTCTGCAACATTACTTTTTTTACTTTTTTTTTTCGGTGAGCTGTCAAAGTTAGCAAATTATTGCAGTCTTTGAAAAAAGTAAAAAAATTAAAATTATTTACAATTCAAGCGATTATTAGTAGTATTAAGTCTTTTAAAAGAAAATCTTTTATAATGGAACCTTAAACACCAGGTATCTTAACGTTTTTAATAATTTTTTTAAAAAGGGTCCGAAATTGGGATATTTTCCATATTTAATGGACCACACATATTAAGTTAGTAATAGTTGGAATTAGTTTTGTGGATTTTAAAAAAGTATAGGATATCAGCTTTTATTTAAAAGAAAAAAAAGTACAGACAATGCCCGGCCCTTTTTTTTTATTCCCATTTTTGTGTAAAAAGTCTGGGTATCATTTATTTAACAAGACCATTATATGTATGTGTGTTTATACCCTTCAACTACAGTATGGGCTTACACTCACTTTGTCATTCCGTATGTAACGCATCGAAATATGGGTCTAGGACCCCTTAAAGTGTATATTATTGATCACAGATCGATTCTAAGACATTCTGTGACTAACCGTGTGTCCGTCCGTCCGTCTGTTGTTGAGCACACCATAAAGTACATACAACAAGAGCTAGAATCCTGAAGTTTGTCACAAATATGTATAATGATCATAGGCTAGTTAAGTTCTTGAACGAGCAAAATCGGACCATGGGGGAAAAAGTTCTCCCTTGAAGAACTAAAAGTTTTATTTGTATATTTGTTCAATAAATGAAACATTTTAATGCCATATGAAGTTCATCGACCTGAATTTGATCCAAGGGGGATCAGGAATGCCAATTTTTTCGGTCCGCCCCTGTTTGGGGGCGTGTATAGAAAAAATAATTTAAATAATGATAAATTTTTATTAATTACGTGCAAAAACTGACATCTATTTTTTTGGCAACGTTTATCGCGAGGGGAAGGTGTCCCCATAGTCTCCCGGTAAACCTTCCCCCCTTAAGCCAATAAAACGTCCCCTCCAGTTGTTTTTTGTAGCTTTATTACATGTTCAAGGGTTTCGTGTTTTTTTCCAAAAACATAAAAAACGACTAAAACATTAAAAAAGAAATTTTTTGATAATTTTTTTTCTAAAATGCTGTGTTTTTATGTATTTATGATAATTCTTTAATAAAAAACTATAATATTCCCATAAATCACTTTTTTTAGATAAATTTGTACATTTATAGGATTTTGTGAAAAACAAAAATTGGATTTAAAAAAAAAATTATAATAATATAAATACATATTATGCGTTCTTTCTTTTATTACTTTGATAGCACATTATGTACACTTTAATTTTCATTTTTTTTATTAATTTATTGCTTTTCATTCCAAAGTTACAGCAAAAATTGTGAACTATAACCCTTTTTTCCGAAAAACAAAAAAACGCCTAACAGGTTAAAAAAAAATTTTTTCCAAATTTTTTTTTTCCAAAATGTGTATTTTTACGTGTTTATATTAGGTCATCAATAAAAAAATATAATATTCTAAAACTACTGCTTATCTGAATTAATCGCCATTTTGGGTACCATCGAACCCACTGTGCAACGTTTGATTTGATCAAAGTTTGATTTGATCAAAGTTTGATTTGATCAAAGTTTGATTTGATCAAAGTTTGATTTGAAACTTGCAAATATTGGCGGTTTTTCCTACGTTCAAGAAATTAAAAAAAAAGTCAAAAATTTCATTCTCTTGAGACAGAATTTCATTTAATAATAATTTGAACTATCCCCGATCATTTTAACCCGTGACGCCATCGAAAAAAGTTTTTTTTTTTTTTTAATTTTCAGCAAAAACTCTAAACTTTAATCGAAAGACGCCATTGTCTCAAATGTTCTTATTTGGCACAAAAATTTCAATTTCCAGTTCGTCCCTTGGTAGCACATTCAATTTCTACTCAATCTGGAAGCCATTAAGCTTAAATTAATTCATGATAAATTACCTACACAGCACTTTTTACAAAAAATGTCACAGACTCTATCCCGTTCATGTCACAGACTCTATCCCGTTCGGGATTGAGTCTGTGACATGCCCCGATTTGTTAGAATAGAGCCACAAAATATAATTATGAGAGGGAGTTAGAGGGTTAGGTTAGGTTAGGTTGTAAGTGGCTGCTGACGTTTTACGTCAACACATGTAGACCCTGAGGTCCATTGTGATACCACGGGACCGTAATAGGTTTCCCTACTAGTCCCTGTCGTTAAACCAGTTTGAGCTTCTCATGAAATTCCTTAGATGTTGAATTTTGATATCCAACAAATCAGAAAGATCGAACAGCTCCCTAGATCCCAGTGAAGCAAGTCTCTGACCAGAAAGTGCCGGGCAATGGCAAATAAAGTGTTCGATAGTTTCCAACTCCTCTTCATCCATGCAACTTCGGCAAAAGTCATTCGACGGCACATTTAACCGCTCTGCGTGCTTCCCTATAAGACAGTGTCCGGTAATTATAGAAACCACTGTCGAAATCTCTCCTCTTGGAAGCGATATCAGCTCACTTGTGCGCCCCTGATTAAGAGAAGGCCAAATCAGTCGTGTTGTCTCACACGTCCATCCATTTGCCCATCTTTGATTAGTCTCCGTCACAGAACAAAGCCGTAGGTTTTGCTTGCAAGTTTCTAGAGGCATACCAACACATTCCAATTCTGTTGGGACCTGTAAGGTAGTTCCTAGTCTTGCAAGCTCATCGGCTTTGCAATTCCCTGGAATGTCTCTGTGCCCTGGGACCCATATGAGTCATATGTTAAACTGCTTGGCCATCTCATTTAAAGACGTGCGGCAGTTAAGGGCAGATATTGTTTTCAGAAACATTGAATCCAGGGACTTGACCGCGGCTTGACTGTCAGTATAGATGTTGACTGCGGTTGTAGACATGACATTGTAGCTCAACCAGTCAGCCACTTCCTTTATTGCCAGCATTTCTGCCTGGTAAACACTGCAATGATCTGGCAATCTACGAGCCAGGCTCAACCCAAGCTCTTCCGAATAGACTCCAAAGCCCACTTGTTCGTGCAGCCTCGATCCATCTGTGTAAAAATTTATGGTAGCTCCACTACCCGGAGTATCCCCCATCCAAGACTCCCTGGATGGTATCATAGTGGTAAAGTGGCGCTCAAAGAGGGAGCACAGTCCACATTTTGTGGTATTGTTATCTTCTTCAAGATCGCGCTATGGCCACAATCGCTGCTCCTCCATTGCAGCGTGCTATTAAGTCGAATTGCCGACGCAGCTGCATACTGCCTACCCAATATGTCCAAGGGTATCAGGTGAAGGAGGATTTCTAATGCAGCCGTAGGTGTAGTACGAAGAGCACCAGTGATGCACATTGACGCCATTCTCTGTACCTTCGTGATAAAGACACCCCAGGAAAATTTTTTGGAACAAATTCCTGGTTCAACAGATTCTTGAATACATTCTACGGTAATCACAACAAAATTTTCTATGTAAAATTGTTTTTCAAAAAAACTACTTGCTCTAAAAAACGATTGCTTTCGGGACAATTTCAAACAAAAATCATTGATTCTGGAATGTTAAGTAGAACAGGTTGCAGGGTAGTTTGATGAGTTCTGGAACCGATTATTTGGAACAGAAAATTTTGCTGGGCACAGTTCGCTTTTGTTTCTAAAGCAGGCCACCAGACAATGATTCCATACAGCAAAATTGGACGCACCACTGCTGTATAGATCTAATGAACGACTTGAGGGCTAAAACCCCATCGTTTTCCAATGGCCCTTTTACAGGAATACAAAGCAATCGTTGCTTTTCTCACCCGTTCCTCAATATTACGCCTGAAATTCAGCTTCCTATCTAGAAATACTCCAAGATACTTGGCTCCATCTGAGAAGGTGATTTCAGTACCGTCCAGAGAAATAGGACCAAAAGCAGGAATCTTATTTTTCCTTGTAAACAAAACAAGCTCTGTTTTACTAGGATTAACTTCTAGACCACAGTCTCTTGCCCATTTAGACAGATCTTTCAGCGAACCCTGAAGAATGTCCCGAAATGTTGGCAGATGTTTCCCCTTTACCGCTATCGCGACATCGTCAGCATATGCAACAACATGACAACCACGTGCTTCTAGAGATAGTAGCATTGAATTCAGTGCCAGGTTCCAAAGAAGCGGCGAAAGAACACCTCGTTGTGGTGTGCCCCTATTGACAAATCGAGATATGACGGACGCTCCCAATTCAGACGTTATACGTCTATTGGCAGGTAGGTTTTCTACCATTAAAACGATCCCACGCTTTACTCCCAGACCAGACAATGCCAAAATTATCGATTCTGGAATGACATTATTAAAAGCCCCCTCAATATCAAGAAAGGCCACCATAGTGTACTCCTTTACCGAAAGCGATCTCTCGATGGTACCAACGGGCTCATGAAGAGCTGTTTCCGTTGATCGTCCCTTGCTGTATGCATTTTGCTTTGTCGAAAGCAACCTCGGGTCAATCACTCTACGCAAATATGAGTCTATTATTCGTTCCATTGTCTTTAACAAAAAAGAAGACAGACTAATTGGTCTGAAATCCCAGCCTTCGGGATAAATATGACTCTGGTATCCCTCCATTTTAAAGGAATATACGACCAGTTCATACATGCTGTGTACAGATTATACAGCAACGGGTCTATATACTCCGACACTTGCTATATACTCCGACACTGCCTGAAGCTTTTTATCGCCCAGATTAATGTTGGCATATTTATTATTTCCGAAGCAATTTCAGATGCTTGGGTGTCAGAACGTTCCAAAGCTTGAAACGGCGTCATGGAATTGCCCGGAAAATGCGTGTTTAAAAGGAGATCCAGCGACTCTCCACTTAAGGAAGATCACACCCCATTAGGATCTTTCAGGTATCCCAGAGTGCAAGGTGAAGAAGCCAGAACCTTGCGCAGTCTGGATGCCTCAGAAACGTCTTCTATGTTTCCGCAGAAGTTTTTCCAAGAATCACATTTTGCATTTCTGATCATCTTCTTATAACTCTTAAGTTGCAGCCTGTATGCAGACCAGTCCTCGTCCGCTCTTGAAAATTTAGCCTTATTAAAGAACTTTCTGCAGGAATCTCTGCTCGTCTGCAACTCATTTGACCACCAAGGTGGCTTTTTTTCCCTCTAGGCTTTGCAGAAGGGCAAGACGCATCCAGGCACCTATTACAAACATTTGTTATATGGTCAACCAGACAGGCAATTTCCGCCAAACTATGCGGTTCAGATAAGGGTACTTCACCCAAAAGCAAAGAAAAGGTTTCCCTATATTTAACCCAGTTTGTTCTCCTCAGATTTCTAGAGACTGTCTCAACCGGGGCACGCTCACTGAGTAAAAACTCAATGTAGCGATGATCTGAGAAAGAATGGTCTTCCAAAACTCTCCAGTCATCAATTCTATCAGACAATGTATCTGATACAAGTGTTACGTCAAGAACCTCTTGCCGCGTACTTGTAACGAAAGTTGGTTCACTTCCCTTGTTACAAATATACAGGTTAGTGCTTAACAAAAACTCCAAAAGTGATTCGCCTCTATCATTTGTGTCTGTACTTCCCCATATCGAATGATGTGCATTAGCATCACAGCACACTAGTAACTGGTGTCCCCTAGATTCAGACTCCCGAATCAGACCGCCAACCTTCTCCGGGGGTATTGGCCCCGGATTAGGAAAATACGCAGAGGCGAGCCAAATAGACTTCCCATGAAGCTCTAAGCTAGCCGCCGTAACATCCATATCACTAAAAGTTGATAAAAAGAATATATTTAAGCCATTTTTCGCCAAGATGCAGGCTCTTGGTGAGCCCTCACCTTTGGCAACCATCAACTTAAACCCATGGGTCTTCAATCCGCAAACCCTGCCACCCCGCACCCAGGGCTCTTGGATAAAAACCAAGTCAACTGCTCCTGTCGTCAGGCGCAGCAAGAGTGCAACTGAGGCTGCCTTACAGTGATGGAGGTTTATTTGTAGGAACTGCAACATCTTACTTTTTTTCCACCATCCTTTCCACCACCGTGTTATTGGATTCATCCTCCGTGTTATCATAGAGGTCGCATTCGTCCCCAGATACGGTTTCGAATAAGCCAGATGTGTGTCCCATCTGTTCTGAATCGGAGGCAACAGAACTCTCCGAAGTCCTCACTGCATGGGCCTCGTCCTGAATGTCACCCATCGTGGCATCAGCTTTATCCTCCGTGCCATCACAGAGGTCGCATTCGTACCAGATTCGGTTTCGAAAATGCCAGATGCATCTCCCATCAGCCTAGAATTGGTCAGCTGATTATCAACCTTTTCCAGGTTCTCCTCCCCAGCCGACTCTGCCACTGGCTTGTCTGCGTCCAAAATTGGCTTCTTGTCGCCCTTGTAGACATTGAATCTTATATAAAAAAAGCCAAATCTAATAATGCCGTCAGTCCTGGCTAAAAGCGGAAGTGAGGGTTAAAATGTTTCACTAAAATATTTGGCATAATATTTTCTACAAAGTTGAACATACTTATCTTAAAAAAACATAGTTTTATGTACTGATATGCTGCAAGAACAGGCCATAGCTGGTAAATTTTAACCGCATCCGATGTGATTTTCCAAAATGCCGACACACGTATATATTTTTTTGATCTCCTCTACACAGAAATAAAAGGAATTGTTATATTGACCCCCATATTTGTGAATACTAAGTATTAGATTTTTCACCGAAAGTGCTCCTATACGGAAATATGTAATATCAACAAACGTTTGTAAAATTTGATTGTTGAAAAAAAATTTAGTTTTTTTTTTTCAACAAAGAAATTTAACAAACACAAACACAATTTGTTGATCTGACAAAAGTCAAAAATCTTAATTTTTTTTTTCAACAAAGAAATTCAAGAAACACAATTTGTTGATTTGACAAATGATTTTTTTTTTAACAAACACAAACACTATTTGTTGACATTACACCGTCCAACAAATTGCAACTTTTGGCTGTACACATGAACCGGACCCGAAAATTCGGAAAGTTGGGCAAAAAATAAAATACCCGTGTCTCCCAGTTTCTCTAGATCAATTCGCGTTTTCGCGAAAAATGCAACAAAAAAAAAGTTTTCACAATAGAAAAAAATTATGCTATTCAGAAAGTGGGGTTAAAAAAAACACCCGTGTCTCTCAGGTTTTCGCGATCAATTCGCGTATTCGCGAAAAACACTAAAAATTTTTTTTTTTGCACTGTTAAAAAAAAAAAAAATGGGTTTAAATCTAAACATTTATGTCTCAGTTATTTCATATCAATTCGCAAATTTGTAAAAAAAAATATTTTGTTCTTTTTAGCACACTCGCAAAATTTCAAGTAGAGTTAAAAAGAAATTTCCCATGTATCAGAGTTTTTCCAGCTAATTTAATTTTAATTTAAAAAAAAAATTAGGTGAATATTTTATTTTTAGTCCCACTTTTCGAATGTAGTAAATTTTTTTAAGTGTGCAAAAAAATGCATTTTCGCGAAAACGCGAATAGATACATACTACATTGTGGGACACGAGAATTTTATTTTTAGCAATTTTTGTATAAGGACCGTAATTCTACTATAAATCATATATATTTATTAGAGATGGGAACATGAGGAGAATAGAGCGTGATTCACGTGAATAACGCGTGACTGTGACTGATTTCAATTTTACTCACGTGATTGTGAGTGAGTGTGAGTGGAGAAAAAAATTGCGTGAGTGAGTGTGCGTGAGTAAGATTTTTGCGTGAGTGAGTGTGCGTGAGTCGTTTTTTTTGCGTGAGTTTGCGTGAATTATTTTCTCTTTATATTTCCTATTGTACAAAAAAATCAACAAAAATTTTTTTTAAAATTTGGCTTAATTTATGATTTTGTCCCAAAAAAAGCAAAAAAAAAAATGTAAAATTTCGCTGAACTGTAAATTTTGCTGAAAATTTTTGAAAGATTTTTGAAATTACAGTTTTTGAAATTTTCGTGGGTGTGAGTCAATGTGAGTGTGAGTGAAGCTTGCGTGAGTGTGAGTTGTTTTAAATTTACTCACGTGATTGTGAGTGAGTGTGAGTAGATAAATTTGCTCGTGAGTGAGTGTGCGTGATTCAAAAATTCCTGTCGTGAGCGTGAGTGAGTGTGAGTCAAAAATCACTCACGCGCCCATCTCTAATATTTATGTTTTATATTTATAAAAAAAAATGCAATATATTTTTTTTAAAATTGCATTTTTCGTGAATTAATATGGAAAAACTAGAACAATATTTTATTTTAAGCCCTATTTTCGGAATGCAGTAAATTTTTTCAAGTGTGGAAAAAAAAATGCATTTTCGCGAAACCGCGAATTGATATAGAAAAACCGGGAAAGACATGTAAAATTTTTTACATGTGTTTTTTTTTTTTTTTTTTGCGTTTTTCGCGAAAACGCGAATTGATCTAGAGAAACTAGGAGACACGGGTATTTTTTTTTTTTGGCCCTACTTTCAGAATTTTCGGGTCCGGTCCATGTGTACAAAAGTGTGTCGGACGGTGTTATACAAGAATTTTGAAATAAAATTACTTGACTGAGTTTGTTGAAAAAAAATCAAAGTTTTGTATTATGGACTAACAGGCGGACGTTTTTACTAAATGTTTGATTGATATCATGTTTATCATTTAAATTTGACGATTTTATTTTCTGTGCAATGTGCTAAATTTATTTCTGTTCGAGTTTTAAATAGAACATAAACATTGAAAACTAAATTACGAACATCCCTCTGCTTATTCAGTGAATATTCTTTTTATTTTTTATTTATAAATGAAAACATGTTCATTTGAAATTTGTTAAATAAATGGATGTAACTTTAAAACAAATGTTTAGTATGAGTTGAACGTGTATGCAACTATTTTCATGGTATGTGTGTGTTTAGCATGTGTTTTATGTTTAGCATGTGATATGTATGTGTGTGCGTAGATAAACGCGAATATTCCCAGCAAAACATAGATTACCAAATAAGGTATAAAATAAGGTATAGGATCTCTTATTTTATACATTGCAGCATTGATGATTTTAACAGGCGATGAGACTCAAAGTAATGCATCCACATTATCACAAAGAATACCAGTAAGGTATAAAATAAGTCATAAATTTATAACGAAGAATACGAGTAAGGTGTAAAATATATGATAGTTTATAGGTTACGAGAAATGAAATAATATAGCATACCAGAAGATAATATATAAGGTGTTACGAGTAGTGAAAAAGTAATTTTGTATTAAATTTACTCACGTGATTGTAAGTGAGTGTAAGTAGATAAAATATGCTCGTGAGTGTGTGTCGTTAGAAATTTCCTGTCGTGAGCCCATCTCTAGTTTAAACTTATGCATTTTTTATAAAATAATTATTTTTTATGTTATTGTAATGCATTATGCATCCAATTATAAATAATGCATTATTTCACACTTTCAAATAATACATAATGTAACCAAATACAATTCATCCATGATTTAATGTTTAGAAATAATAAATATGAAATACATTTTTTCCAATAATCATGCATTACATAGCAAATTATTAGTAATGCATTATTTTTCACTTGAAAATAATAC
The DNA here is from genome assembly GCA_963921195.1 of Pegoplata infirma. Classification (NCBI taxonomy): domain Eukaryota; kingdom Metazoa; phylum Arthropoda; class Insecta; order Diptera; family Anthomyiidae; genus Pegoplata; species Pegoplata infirma. The sequence goes on along the minus strand of OY992540.1, from coordinate 129,901,085 downwards.
GTTGTGGAACAAATGTTTGGTAAGACATCCTAAAATAATGCTACAAATAAGGTATATACATTACCTGGTAATGTGTTATATAATCACTACCCATTACCAAAGTTTTGCTGGGTTATATTCTATTTGTTTTTACCCTTGCAAGTTAAAATGATGCTTCTGGGATAACACTTAATGAAATATATACATAATAATATTGCAGTTTTACTCATAGTTGTTGTTAGTACACTTAAATAAAAAATTACTCTTTAAAAATGAATATATACTCAATTTGACAGATTTGTTACCAAGATAAAAAATAAATTATATATGGGAGCCATCCAGCTTATTTCGTGTGATAGATATTAATTATAAATTTTTTCAAGACAAAGTTAACAATAATATACCTAATTTTTTATCAAACAAGTATTTAAAAAAAAGTGTTGATAACACTGTGCTACAGTGAAAAAATACTTCTAATGTGACATGGTATAGGTTGTTGGTTTTGTCGAGTAGATCACAAAAATGCCCATTTAACTTGCCAGACACTCTCAAATTTTAGAGTTATTATCAAAAAACGTTTTTTTGGGACTTTGCTACCTAAACCTTGTGTAATTCAGAGAATTTTCAACCGATTTTAAATTTTTTAACTGTTTTGGATAGAAGAAGGATCCATGTGTGTGAACTGGTCTACACATTTAAGAAAGATATCTATTTTTTTTATAATATCTAATTTTTTAGTTATTTTTTGAAAATTTTTCGAGTTTATCGATTTTTTTCTCCTATAGTTCGTTTAACAACCTTTATATTTATAAACATATTTTTAAAGAAAATCTAGTTCTGAATTCGATGAGTTTTATCCTGCAAAAATCAGATAAGAATTGACAGTGTTGTGATAATTTTTCTAAAAAAGAAAATTATGATTTTTCAGGAAATCGCCGTTCAGACAACCCAGGCAAAAAAAATAAATTTATTATAAGAGGTCATGTACAATATTTTTAAAGGTTTTTGGCGCGCTGAATCCGAATCTGGCCTTTAAATTGCTCTATCGCGTCAGGTTTTTGAGATATTAAACATAAATTGATATATCAAAAACTTAATAAGATAGCGCAATTTCAAGGTCAAATTCGAATTCAGGGGGCCAAAAACCTTTAAAATAATGATACGCGACCTCTCAGTATGTTCGTTTATTTTTTTATTTTTTTTTTGCCTGGGTTCACAGTGGGGAAAACACCAATCTGGCAGGAAAAAAATCATATCTTCTAAACTATTGGTCTGAGGGGTAAAATACGGCTTTTTTCATCTTTGTAGCCCTTTTTGGTGTTTTTTTTTAATTTCATCTAATAATTGGGCTGCATTGCATCTCTCTTTCCAGATTTGTACAGACTTACTTTCGTAGCGACCAATAATAATTCCTTGATGTTATTTTGTACAAGATCCTCTTGGATTTTTTTGTCGTTTCCAAAAAAGTCTTCAAAGGACGCCCTCGAGGTTGTGAAGGTCCTGGTTCTTCGTCTTCTACTAGAAAATCTATATATTCATTCAACCATATATTGTAATGATTTTCAAAACTATATAAATTGCGAGAAACACTGGCCCATCTACATTTGAATTTACTACACAAATCTCGCACACTAACAGTTAGTTTTTTATAGCTATCATTCTCGTTGCAGATGTTATTTCCAAGTTTGGACAAGATATAATTGATAACTGTTGAGTTCCGATCAGAAGCACTGTCGCATTTACGCCAAACTTCAAATATCGCTCTCCGTTGAAATGACATGGCAAACAAATTTAAAAAAACCAAAGAGTTTATTAACCAATTCAAATGATAGTATTAAATTTATTATTATTTATAACAATATTTTTATTAAGAATTTTTTCACCAACTGAATGCGACTTAAATCGGTTATTTAAAAATCATAAAATCAAAAATAATTTTAATTCAGCACGAACTTTTTTCAAGATTTCGACGCTCTACTATGTTAAAAACAAATTACTAACAATCCCTCGCGATTCTCAACATATACGTGAGTCGCGTTCATCGCTGCCTAGGTTTAGAATTATAATTATTGAAAGACCAAAATTACAAAAATAATTTTAAAAAATCGCTACGCAGGCCTACGCAGCTAATTTTTTGAATAGTAATACTTCATTATATGTAGAAAAATCTATAATTAAAGATTAAGCAGCATCTGACAGCGTTTTTTTTGTAGCTCCATAAGAATTTAAACAAGTTAAAAAAAAAACGTTGTTTATGTAATTCGTTACGGGGGAGCCTTCGCAAAGCAGATAACGTGTGGAAATTTATACATAATAAACCTAATAGCACCCTTTAAAAGAAATCAAACACTTGGTAGGTAACGGCTTACCCCTTCCGATACACGGCGATGACAAGTTTACTATTATAAACAACTAACTGTGAGAGCCCAATAAATTGTCAACATTTAATAGTGTGTAATTCCCTAATGGGTTAACTAAACTTTAAGTTCTTAACGGATTAAAACGCAGTCACTATCCCACTTTAAAATCGCATTATAACTTTGTTAAAATCTGTTAGTTATATTTTGAATTATTTCCCGCTAGATTGGCAATTTTTCCCACTGTGGGGTTGTCCGAACGGCAATTTCATGCAAAATCTTAATTTTATTTTTTAGATACATTATCACAACTCTGTCAATTGTTATTCGATTTTTTCGGTATAAAGCTCATCGTATTCACAATTAAATTTTCTTTAAGAATACGTTTATAAATATAAATATTGTTGAAGGAACTATAGCTGAAAAAAATCGATAAACTCAAAAACTTTTCAAAAAATAACAAAAAAATTAGATGTTGTTGAAAAAATCAATACATATCTTTCTTAAATGTATAGACCAATTCACACACATAAAAAGCTCTATATTTCTTCTATCAAAAACTGTTAAAAAATTTAAAATCGGTGGAAAACTTTTTAAGTTACACGTGTTTTAGTGAGAAAAGTCCCAAAAAAACGCTTTTTGACAATAACTTTAAAATTTGAGGGTGTCTGGCAAGTTTGATGGGCATTTTTGTGATCTTTTCGACGAGACCTACAACCTTAACTACCTCATTTCAAAAGTATATTAGATTTTGTGTTTTTTGTAGCACAGTGTAATTTATCAAGCTTTAAGCTTCCCGCTCGACCCTTGTAAATTTTTTATAGACTTTTTTTCAGAAAATTTTTAAAAATATTTTATTTGACAAAAAAATTTTATTAGTACATGTGTCAGAACACATCAAAGTCAAAAATTTAACACAAAAAAAAAAAAACAGTAAAATTCTAGATTGCCCACTAAGGGTTAATTTTTTTTTTGTAATTTTTTAATGAGCAATCTTGATTAAGATTTTTTTTTGGGAATTTCTGTTAATTTGTAGGCTTTGGTGTGTTCTGACATATATGAGGCATTCCACACCAAATGTCCAGCGAAGAAAAACATGTGTACCGTAAACTTCTGAATAGGTTGTATGGATAGCCCTATATGGAACTTAGAAAATTTCGTTTTTGGTTTTTCAATTTTTCAAAAACTGGGCTTAGGAGGCTGGTCAAATATTGGAAAAATGGTCAAATTTGTGGCGAGTTGCCTTGATTAAATATTTATCACATTAAAACGGAATGCACCACAATCTCAAAAATTTACATTCTCATATAGTTTTGTAAGGGCTTTCGATAAATTTTTTTTTGGAACATTTTCAGAACCCGTTCTGAAATTTTAAATTTTTTAAAAAAGTCAATTTATAAAAAACCGGCCACTTTTTTTATTTTTTTTTTTTAAAAGCTTAGATGTTTGTCCATCCACACAAAAAAATTCAGAAACACGTTCTTCGTTTTTTTCGAGAAAATCGCATTTGAATTTAAAATTTCATAACAATTTTGTATTTTGCTTGTATTTTCTTGTTTTAACGTTGCGAATGAGTAATATTAATTGCATAAATATTTCTCATACGCTCTCGAACGAAGAAATTTCAAAAGGGAATTGAAAAAAAAAATCAGGGAAAAAAGTCTGTGTGTAAATTCCCACTTTATAGGATAGATAATTTTATGACATTAATGTTTAAAAATTATTTGAAGCCATATCGCCACCACGAATGACTCGTACATGGAGTAATCTGAACCACCATTTTCACAGAATTTGCAGCCGAACTTTGAATTTCGTCAAAAACTCGTCAAATTTTGATTTGCATGTGTTAAACTGTCTCTAATTTATCGAAATAGAAAACTTACTTTACATATCCACAAAGAAAATAGTCCAACACTGCGTGACAAAAGTGACCACTATTTTAGAAAACAAGAGGTACGACCATCATTTCTATATATTTCGGACATGCTGAATCGAATGGCGTACTCCGTTTTTCGATGTATGGTACAGTTTTCTTGCAAAATGTCGTTAAAGATTTACTGATTTCGAGCCAGTTTTTCAACAAAAAAATTTGCAAAGTTAATGATTTTTAAAGTGTATGGCATGGAAAATAAAGATATGACTTGTAGCAATATTTCTTATGTCAATTTGGTTTAAAGCTTTTCATCTTAAGCCCTTAAATTCGCGAATTTATTAATTTTTTGAGGTTTTACCGAAATTAACCGCCAAGTTGGTCTTTGATTAAGAACTTGCTTTTAGTGAATCAAAAAGGCATCCCTAACAATACGAATAGTGGAAAAAAAAACAGCTATGTTATATGGACCATCATGATAAAAATCGCGAAAAAACGTTTTTTTGTATATGCCAGCATCACTTTACGAGATGATTTAAGACTCCACCTTTTAGTATATAATGTGGGATTCTTAAACAAGTAACTGACCAAAAATTTGGCCAAAAAAGTTTTCATTTGCAAAAGTTATCTTAACAAAAACTATTATTTCAGTGTTAACCCTACAATAATTATAGTTTTTGTTAAGATAACTTTTGCAAATGAAAACTTTTTTGGCCAAATTTTTGGTCAGTTAATTGTTTAAGAATCCCACATTATATACTAAAATATGGAGTTTTAAATCATCTCGTAAAGTGATGCTGCCATATTCCAAAAAACGGTTTTTCGCGATTTTCATCATGATGATCCATATAACATAGCTGTTTTTTGTCCACTATTTGTATTGTTAGGGATACCTTTTTGATTCACTAAAAACAAGTTTTTAATCAAAGACCAACTTGGCGCTAATTTCGCGAAAACCTCAAAAAATGAAGAAATTCGCGAATTTAAGGGCTTAAGATGAAAAGCATTAAACAAAATTTGCATAATAAATATTGCTACAAGTCATATCTTTGTTTTCCATGCCATAAAATTTATAAATCATTAACTTTGAAAATTTTTTTGTTAAAAAACTGGCTCGAAATCAGCAAATCTCTTACGACATTTTACAAGAAAACTGTACCATACATCGAAAAACGGAGTACGCCATTCGAATGAGCATGTCCGAAATATATAGAAATGATGGTCGTAACTCTTGTTTATTTTTTAGTGTTCCGCAGTGTAATCAGAACCAATTTTTTGATAGAAAATTTTAACAATTGCAAGCGTTGCTCTTAAGTAAGTCTTTGCATGATAAAATGTCAAACCGTACTTAACAAAAACCAACCATCAGCTGCTAAATTGGTTGTCAAATAAAGAAGTATTACCAACTCAAAGTTGTGAACCTCTTAAAAAACACCCTATAGTATAATTTTAGGGCCAACATTTTTTCATTCCCGCCCTCCCTCTTTTTCAGGGTGTTTTTTTACTTTGTTAGAATAGAGCCAAAAAATAAAATTATGAGGGGGAGTTAGAGGGTTAATATATTCTACAAAAATATTTACCATAATATTTTCTACAAAGTTGCTGAAGACACCTTACACCTCAAATGAAAAAAAAAACATAGTTTTATATACCGATATGCTGCAAGAACAGGCCAAAGCTGGGAAACTTTAACCGTCTCTAAAATAAAATTCCGATGTGATCTTTCAAAACGCCGACACACGTATATTTTTTTTGGTCTCCTCTACCAGAATCAATCGTCGAAACCCCATAATTTTGGAAAAAGTTGGAAATTGTTGTACAGTGTTATTAAAAAATCTTTTTTTACTTGAAATAAAATATTTCCAATCAAAATTGTTACTTTTTTTTATCGAAAATTTTTTACCACTTTAAAAGGGCATTTTGGAGGATATTCATGGATTCGGCCAAGTTGAATTTAACTTTTCTACTTGTTAAATTTTAATTGAACTTTCTACTAAATTCTAAACCGATCTTTTGTGTTTTTCTATAGCCAACGGTGTATTAAAGCTACACAGGGTCGACCGTAAAAAATTTTATACACATGTATTATTTTACTAACATATGAGATATTCCACAACAAATGTTTCGCTTCAGCAAAAACAGGTGTCTTATGAATTTCTGAAAAGGTCGTATGCATATCCCTATAGTAAACTTTGTGCGTTTTTGGTTTTTAAATTTTTAAAAAACTGGAGGCGTGGTTAAATATTGGAAAAATGGTAAAGTTTGTGTCGAGTTCCCTTCATTAAATATTTATCAAATTAAAAAGGAATGCATCGCAATCTCAAAAATTTACATTCTTGTATATATTTTTTATGGGCTTTCGATTAAAAATAAAAACTTGTTTTGAAATTTTCCATTTTTTTAAAAAAAAGTCTATTTATTAAAAATCCGGCCATTTATTTTTTCTTTTTAAGTTTAGAATTTATCTATCCGCACAAAAAATTAAAAAATTTATTTTCCTTTTTTTGGAGCAAAATTGCATTTAAATATTAAATTTCATAACAATGTTATAAGGGTTCAAGTTGAAAAAATGCAGAAGAAAAATTGAATTTCTAAAAATTATAGACATTTCTGGTATTTCCTATACCGGTTTCAAACACCCCAGTTAGTGTCATCTTCAGTAGGATTTTAAATGTCGTTTGTCTTGTTAATGAAAACTGTTTTTTATATATGTGAATATTTATAGTTTCTACAGAATAAATTTTGACAGTTTCCAACACTACAATTCTATTTCTAGCAATCTCAACCTCACCTCATACTTTCTTTCAACTTTTTTGTCTCTTACATTATTTCGCATAGGTTACCAACATGATCTGGAATTGCAGACAAAAATGAAGGAATTTGCATTTTCTGTTTCGGAGACGTGCCAAATGGCGACATATTTTGTCAGTAATTTTATTTGATTTTTTCTGTAAGTACAGATCGAGCACGGGCTCTAATTATATTTGTTATAAGGGTTCAAGTTGAAAAAATGCAGAAGAAAAATTGAATTTCTAAAAATTATAGACATTTCTGGTATTTCCTATACCGGTTTCAAACACCCCAGTTAGTGTCATCTTCAGTAACAATTTTGTAATTTTCGTATATTTTTTTATTTCAACATAGCGTATGAGTAACATATTCGCAAATATTTGTTACTCATGCGCTAATTTGAAACAAGAAAATACATGCAAATTACAAAATTCTTATATGCCATTTACATATACCTCGAAATCCAAAAAAAATGGGATTTCAATGAAAATCCAAGTAAATCCAATTACTTTTTTGGATTTCAAATGTCAAATCCCATACAAAAAAAAAACTTGGATTTTGGGAAAATCGTAAAATCGCAGTTTAAAATCCCAAAAAATTTCTGCTACTTAATTGTACAACTATGGGTTTCCCAAAATAATCATCCCTAATGCTTTTTTTACAACGCTGCACACGATTTTTTATCAGCAGTTGTTGTTTTTTATAAAGTAAAAAAACAATTAAAATTTATTTTTTAAAAACTATTAAAAGATTAATAAAAACAATGTTAAACAATGTTTCATTTAAAATTTACCATTGCAAATGGTAAACGCACAATTTAGTTGACCAATTTGGTCTTCCTAATAAAGAAAAACACTCAATGGTGGCGGCCCCAAACTTGGCAAAAATGTTAATTTTCTTGCATTTAAAGAAGCAGCTCTACATAAAAACACATTTTTTGATATTGTGGTCCCAACATATACTAGTGGGATTGAAAATATTGGCTCCGGCAAAGAAAAATAATTGTTTTTAGAAATATTTATAAAATTGGGTAATTTTCCCACTAACAACCCTGTACACAAATCAAAAGAAAATACAGAGTTAGTACAAACAAAATCCCGCTAAATGTCAAAAAAGCATATGTAAACGGTATAGATTTTAATTGGATTTGAAATCCAAATTTATATGGATTTCGGGGTATATGTAAATAGCATATTATGAAGTTCAATATTCAAATCCAATTTTCTTGAAAAAAAAAAAGAAAAACGCATTTCCGATTTTTTTTGTGTACAAAGACAAATAATTAAACTTAAAAAAGTGGTTGGATTTTTAATTAATTGACTTTTTCCAAAAATTTAAAATTTAAGAACGGATTCTGAAAATTTTCTAAAAAAATTTTATCGATAGCCCATAAATTCCGTTTTAATTTGATAAATATTTAATAAATCCAACTCGACGTAAATTTAACCATTTTTCCAATTTTTGGCCAAGACTCCCCCCCCCCGGGTTTTAAAAATCAAAAACTCATTTTTTTTGTAGTTCCATATAGGGCTATTAATATAACCCATTTAGAAATTCTTTGGACACTTTTTTCGCTGGAGATTTGGTGTGGAATGACACATTTGTTTATGTATTAGTTATAGACGATTGTGTGTGTGCAGCACTAATAGTGCGTTTATGTCAGGCACGTAGCCAGAACATTTTTTTTCTCGGAATCTAGAATTTTGTTGACATAAAAAATTAATCAAGCTCTGATAGAATGTTCAGATTAGGCTCACAACCGCGTTTAGCCAGGTTTCGTGCCTAACCTCATTTAAAAAAAAAACATGCTAAAAAGTTAATCAAGCTCTGATAGAATGTTTAGATTAGGCTCGCAACCGCATTTAGCCAGGTTTCGTGCCTAACCTCATTTCAAAAAATATGCTTCCCTCACAAATTGAAATTAAGAAATATGAGAATTTTCCTATATAAAAAATGTCTTAGAATCTGAGAATTTTTCTATACGAAAAATATTTTAGAATCCCAGAAACTGAGAATTTTTCTATACGAAATATGTCTCAGACTCTGAGAATTTTTCTATACTAAAATTATCTCAGAATCTAAAAATTATTCTATCAGAAAAATGTCTTAGAATCTGAAAATTTTTCTATATTAAAAATGTCTCAGAATCTGAAAATTATTCTATCCGAAAAATGTCTCAGAAGCTGAGAATTTTTCTATACGAAAAATGTGTCAGAATCTGATATTTTTTCTATACGTAAAATGTATCAGAATCTGAGAATTTTTCTATACGAAAAATATCTCAGAATCTGAGAACTTTTCTGCACGGAAAATTTCTCTGAATCTTAGTATCTGAAGTTTTCTATACAAAAAATGTCTCAGAATCTGAGAATTTTTCTATACGAAAAATTTCTCAGAATCTGTTAATTTTTCTACACGAAATATGTCTCAGAATCTGAGAACTTTTCCATAAGAAAAATGTCTCAAATTCGGAGAATTTTTCTATACGAAAAATGTTTCAGAATCTGAAATATTTTCTATACGAAAAATGTCTCAGAATCTGAGAATTTTTCTATACGAAAAATGTGTCAGAATTAGAGTTTTTCTTTTCCCGGACTTTTTCATCTCCCGGGAAAGCGGGATTCATTTTTAAATTTCCCGGGATCCCGGGAATTCCCGCAATAACTTAAAACCCAAATTTTTTGTCAAAAAAATATATAAAAACTTTATGAATGCGATTACACTATTTATAATGTTTATTAACACCATAAGAATCTTATTTAGTACCTTTACAACAGAAAAAAAAATAAGTTTCGAGAAAAAAAGAACAATTTTTGTTACCCAGTTCTTATAAAAAAAACGGTCCAAATATATCGAAATCATTTAAAAGTATTTTTAAGGGAATATATAATTTTACTTCGCTTTATCTGTTTTAATAATAAAAATTCATCATTTATTCTAATTCATTTCAGTTCATTTTTACAATTGGTTTTCAACGCTTTGCCTCTAAAACACAATGAAACTGATTCACAGGAATTTCTCTATTATGTTTCTGAAACTGAATGTAACTGTTTCAGAGAAATGAAATTATAAGAAAATTTACCCCAAAAATTATTAAAAAATCCTGGTTTCTCAAAAAAACTGTCATCCTTTACACAGATTTTATATCAATTTATCGATTTAAAAAGAATCATGTTCAGAGACATAAATATTTTCTAAAGAAACAATTAATCATACTGCAAATTTTTATAATGCAGTTCTCAGAAAGAAAATTTCTTAGCTTCTGAAAAAAAGTATCAGGATCTGATAAAACAGCCCAACAGCCCAGCAAATGAAAGCATAATAAAACCCTCGACACTTTTTTTTGGTTTAGCGCTAGATTTTTTTACACGCATTTGAAGTTGGTGAACTTTTATTATAATTATAATAATAATTGCTTAAAAATTGTATACGGCGTATGATTAATTTTGTAATTGCCTTTAAATAACAATCATACGCAACGATGAACAGTGGATTATTTTTATTAATTTGGCTATTCAGTAAATAGGTACGGGACTGATTGCAGCGAAATTCATACCGGTTGTAGCTAACAAAATTTCGAGCTTTTGTTTAGACCAGGGGCCCCTATTGTAGGACAGGTTTAGTACACAAAAGCTTTAATTGCTTTAAAATGCGTGTAAAAAATAATCTAGCCCTGAATTAAAAAAACGTCTTGATGGCTTTGTTATGTAAAATGTAAACTTTAATTTGCTTTTGGTTTCATTCTATTCCGATTCGGAAATTTCGATTCAGTGTGTAATTATATTCTATCGAAATTTTGATATTGTGAGACTTTTTTCATTTCGTAAGTCTCAGATTTCATGAAATTTTTTAGTTAGAATGTCTCCCTTTTTGGGCCCTCGTGGTCCCTGCGTACGTTTCTGTCATCAATTATCAAAAATTTTAATAAAATCTCTAAAAAATCACGTACTAAATAATCAATAGAAGTCGAAAATCAACAATTTCAAAGAAACTAAAATTCCCGGGAATTCCCGCTCTATTTCCCGGGATTTCGGGATCGAAAATTTACAGAATCTAAAAATTTTTCTATACGAAAATTGTCGCAGAATCTGTGACTTTTTCTTCTTTATAGAAAAATGTCTCATAATCTGAGAATTTTTCTATACGAAAAATGTCTCAAAATTTGAGAATTCGAATTAAAAAAAAAATTGTCTCCCCCTTGAAATAAATTCCTGGCTACGTGCCTGGTGTATGTTGTTTACATACAAGGGTATTCAAACAATTTATCTACTTAACAAAATAATGTCATGCAAAGTGCACATTATTTTGTAATATTATTAAAAATAATTATATTGTAAATAATGTTTATATTAAAGCAGCTTTAGCATACAAATTTCATTTTATATACTAAAATATGCAATGTTAAGTCAATTTGTATAAACGATTTCACATACAGTGCCGGACAAAAGTATTCACACAGTGCTATAATGGATGCAATTTGGCAAAGAGAATGGTAAAAATACCAAATCTTTGTTGTATCAAACGATTATTATTTTAAAAGCTGTTTTGTAGGTAGTTTATTAAGCTTTTATTTAAGCTTTATAGCGTCCAGATTAAGTTAATAATAAATAAGCTACGAGGGTTGAACTGAAATTATTTATAAAAATTTTTTTAACATATTTATAATTCGATTTATAATTAGTTCAAACACTAAAAAAACAAAAAATTATAAAAAAATTAAAAAGAAAAAAAATTTTAAAATAAATTTTTAAAATTTAAAATAGTTTTTAAAACAAATAAATGTAAGAGAAAAAAAGTTGGAAGAAAGTATGAGGTGAGGTTGAAATTGATAGAAATAGAATTGTAGTGTTGGAAACTGTTAAAATTTATTCTGTAGAAACTATAAATATTCACATATGTAAAAAACAATTTCCATTAACAAGACAAACCAACATTTAAAACCCTACTAATGATAACAATAACTGCAGTGTTTGAAACCTGTATGGGAATACCAGAAATGTCTATAATTTTTAGAAATTAAATTTTTCTTCTGCATTTTTTCAACTTGAACACTTATAACAAATAAATTTTAATTGCTAATTAATGCCAAAATATGAAAAAATTTGAACTTTAAATATGCCCAAAATATGCATTTAAAACCAAAATATGTTAAAAATATTCATTTTCACTAAAATATAAAAAAAAGTTAAAGTTTTCTTTGTTTACAAAAAATGGTAGTCAAAAGAATGGGTGGTACAAATATACGGATTTCTTCTACTGTATTAAAAAAAATAACTTTTGTTTGGGTCTTCTGTTGAAACTTGTAAAACATCGACTTGAAAATATGTTAAAAACATTTTTATAAAGTTGTCTATAAATAATTTAATTTTCCAGTTTGACCCTCATAGCACATTTATTATCTCAATCTGGACGCTATAAAGCTTAAATAAAAACTTAAAAAAATTACCTACAAGACACCCTTTTGAATAATACTCGCTTGATAATAAAGTTGCTATTTGGTTGGTGTTTTAACAGGATAATGTGTTTAGGCTGGTGTCTAATTTTAAAAAAGTTGCAGGACGCCACCTCAGTTTGACTATATGTATAAGCTAACAATTAACGAGAAAGAGAAGAATTACTATTTTAATTTTCTTAAAACAAAAAATTTTAATAACTTGGGTTTGTAACAAGGATAAAAATTCACCTTGTGGTGAATTAAACCGTTTTTCACCAGCTGGTGGATAAAAAGTAACATAATTATTTTTCAACAAAAAAATTTTTTTTTTCATAAATTTTTTTTTTCATCAAAATTTTTTTTTTATAAATTTTTTTTTTTTCATAATTTTTTTTTTCATCAAATTTTTTTTTTCATTAATTTTTTTTGTTACGAGAACTTGCAGGCGTTGTGTCAATACAACCAGGTTAATTTATTATGGGTACCAGGACACAACGGAATACAGGGAAATGAAAGGGCAGACGAACTCGCGAAACTTGGAGCTGATGGTGCAGGTACCACGGTGCTAGTTTTACCACCGCTCCAACACTTCAAAAAAGGACGGGATTCCATAAATGTTGCAGTAGCGAACAGGAAGTGGGGATAACTAACAACATGCAAAATCAGCAGAACTTTATGGCCAACTTATGACCAAGGGAAAACTGAATACCTTTTATCACTTACGAGAAGGGAATGTCGAGCTCTGACGGGAATAATAACTGTTCACTGTCTCATCGGCATTCATGCTAAGAATATTAGACTCATCCCGGACGCCAGTTGTAAAAGATGCGGCTCACCAGGAGTGGATGAAACGATAGAACACATACTTTGTCACTGTCCAGCGGTGGCAAGAAGTCGCCGATCGATTACTGGTCAGATAAGCTTTAATTCTTTGGAGGATATAACGCGAATGGATCTTAGAATATTAAAGAGATTCGCAATGACTTTGAACGTGTTTAACTTGCGCCGCGAAAAAAACTTTTGTGGTATCGCTATGGACCAAAAGGTCTATGCGAGGTGTAAATCGTACACCGCCACCCTAACCTAACCTAACCTAACCTAACCTAAAATTTTGGGTTCATTAAATTTTTTTAACATAATTTTGTTTTACGTGAAAAAAATCATTTTTTTTACCAAAACTACTTTTTTACCTAGTCTGAGCTTTTCGCATAAAAATTTTCCATATGTTTATCAAATGTACATAAAACAAGTGAGAGTGTTATATTCTTTGGTGCCGAATCTTTTATACTTTCCAAAATGTACACTAGGGTGCGCCAAAAATGTCAACTTTCGATTTTATACCGTCACTCCCCCTAGAAATATTCGTTTTGGTATCAAAATACACTATGCAAAAAATTATGGCGATCGCTTGAGGGGAAAGGGTGCCTCAAACGCCTTGAAAATGGAGAAATATGTCAAATTTGACCATTAGATAAAAAAAAAAAATTTTTTTTTGTTGTTATTCAATTTCGCCAAAAATTTTTTTTTTGTATTAGGTTTAATATGAACTACTTACAAAAAATATATAAGCTCTCCACTACATCGCTTACCCATTTTAACTTGCGATACAAAAAAGGGCAGTTATTTTTAGGGGTACCCAAAAGTAACATTTTTACATTTTTGAAAATTTTATTAAAAAAAAATTTTAAAAATTAAAATCGCTCTCCACCAGTTTTTTATATATATTATAAAGATAAAAAATGTGAAATATTATAAATATCCGTTCGGCACTTTTTCTTTTATAGCAACTTGAAGTTAGCGGATTTCAAGGAAAATTGATTTTTTGCTGTATTTTCTTTAAATTTTAACTTATTATTACGTTTTAAACAAAATTGACGAAATTGGCTTTGCAACTGATTTAATTGGATCATAAATTTTAGTAAGTAAATAATTTTTTCAGGACAGCATTAACCCTTGTAAACCCGGGTCGAAGATGACCCACAGGGCAAATATTCCCCATTGTATGCCGGCTTTTATATTTTTATTAAATATAATAAAATTAATCTGTAAAAATAAATGTTGTAGTCCAAGTTTATTTAAATCTACATGTGAAAAAACAATGTTTTTAAATTAAAGCGCATTTTTTATATACGGTGGGTGACAATACAATGAAACTTTTCTAAAGTAGATCCATTTTGTTAAAAAAAAATTGAACGTTATTATTTTAAAGTGAGTATTATTTTTAAAAATGTCATTAATGTAATTTATAAAGCTTTAATTTAAGTTAAATAGCGTGCAGATTCAGCAAATATTAAATGAAATACGCGTGTCGCGCTGGAAAATGAAATTATTTATACACATTTTTTTAGAAAATTATTTAAGAATATTTTGAAGTCAATTTTTTCTAAATTCAAAGAAAAAAAAGAAAAAAATTGTCCATTAGCTTTTTTTAGTCATCAACTAATTTTTTCAACAACCCAAACAAAAAATTAAATTTTTTAAATAAAGTAGAAGAAATCATGAATGCTTAATGTGTTTGATACAATCAAAAAATATTTCATCATATTTATGAAAAGCTTCATTAAATATACAAACACTTCATAAAAAGGGTTAAATTCTTTAAGTGCATACACGATGAATAGCTAAAACTATTTCAATTTACTAATTTCATGATAAAAAAAAAAAAAAAATAGCTTAAAGAATAATATTTCCAAAGTGGGACATAATTGACACGGGTTTACATGGGTTAAAACTAAACTGTAAAAATTACTAACTAACTAAAATTTATGATCCAATTTAATTACTTGCAAAGCCAATATCGTCAATTTCGTTTAAAACGTAGTAATAAGTTCAAAATTAAAGAAAATACAGCAAAAAATCAATTTTCCTTGAAATCCGCTAACTTCAAGTCGCTATAAAAGAAAACCTACCGAACGGATATTTATAATATTTCACATTTTTTATCTTTATAATATATATAAAAAACTGGTGGAGAGCGATTTTAATTTTAAAAATTTTTTTTTTAATAAAATTTTCAAATATGTAAAAATGTTACTTTTGGGTACCCCTAAAAATAACTGCCCTTTTTTGTATCGCAAGTTAAAATGGGTCAACGATGTAGTGGAAAGCTTATATTTTTTTTGTAAGTAGTTCTTTTTAATCCTAATACAAAAATTTTTTTTTGGCGAAATTGAATAACAAAAAAAAAAAGAAAAATTTTTTTCATCTAATGGTTAAATTTGACATATTTCTCCATTTTCAAGGCGTTTGAGGCACTCTTTCCCCTCAAGCGATCGCCATAATTTTTTGCATAGTGTATTTTGATATAAAAACGAATATTTTTGGGGGGAGTGCCGATCTCTAGCATAATTTTTTTTTTACCCGTACAACTTTGGCGCACCCTAATGTACACTCAAAAAAATAAAACTGTAAAGTTAACATATTTTTTTTTGTTAACTCGAGTTTACTGGCTTTTTAGCAAATTTTTAGTTAAAATCAGCGTTTTAACTACTTTTTTTAGTTAAGTTCAATTTACGAAAATACTAGTTTTGAACAAATTTTGAATTAATTTTTTTTTTTACTAATTAATTTGCTGATTTTTCGTAATAAATTTGTTAAGTGAAATTTCTTGTGTAGCCTCCTATGCGAATCTCATAAGTTCTACTTAAGCTGATGAAAAAACAGAAAAAATAAACTTATAATTTTTTACAAAATATTTTGTAAATTTTAGTTTACGAAAAGTAACAAAAAGTTTAGTTGAATTCAACTAATTTTTTTGTTAATATATGTACATAAAAAAGTTACGAAATTTCAGCTAAATTTTTAGTTAAAGTTACGTTTTTTTTGCTACATTCATTCTACGAAAAGTTAGCTAAATATTTTTAGTTAAATTAACTAAAAATTTAGTAGGCCCAAAATCAGGTGCTTTTTTAGTTAAATTTAACTAAATTTTTTGCTAACTTTACAGTTTTTTTTTTTGAGTGTATGTAATTCGTTAACGAAAAAGTTGACAATAAACCCCCTTATTATTATCAATCGAATATCATTAAAAAATGTTATAAAGGAAATTTTCCAAGCTTTAATTAAAGCTTGATAGCGCCCAGATTGAGCAAATATTAAATGATATATGAGGGTCGCGCTAGAAAATTATTTGTTGAAGTTTTTAGAGAATTTTTAAAAAATATTTCTAAGTTTTTTTTTTTTAAAGTTCAAACATTAAAAATTTAAAAAATAGTACAATAATTTAAATTCAGTTATCAATTCATTTTTCTAACGAGCCAAACAAAATTTTTTGAATTCAGTAAAAAAATATGCACTTTTTTGACCTCCAATTTTTTTGACCACAAATTTTTTGTAAACAAAGAAAATTTTTAATTATTTTCATATCTCATTGTTGAGTTGAGTTGAGTTGAGGGTGGGTTGTACAAGCCTTGAAAGAAAGCTAGGCGAGTCCATGGCGCTCAGACTTAAAATAGTCCATTGTACCATACCCTAGAAGGAAAGATTAGTAAAGAATGAGAGAACGTTTAAAGAGAGTGAAAGGTGCTTGCTCAGAACTTCTCAGTTGCATTCACAAACCTGAGAAAGTCAGACAAGGGAAGTCCATGGACCATGTCCATCGACAAAATATCAGAGCCCATTATCCGCAGTCTTGATCTTGAGAAAGCTGGGCAATAACAGACGTAGTGTTCTGTTGTGTCCTCATCCTCAAGACAAGCTGCACAAAGAGGGTCTGATAAGACACCCAATCTCGTCATATGACGAGCACAGGCATTGTGTCCCGTAATTAGGCCAGTAAGTTTGCGACAGTCTTTTCTACTCAGACTGAGTAAATAGTTTGCCACTTTCTTGTCTGGCCTTATCACAAAACATTTAGTATTCCTACATGTCAACTCATTGGACCATCTTTCCATGGTCCATGGATTCATATCTCATTACTAGGGATAAGATTTTCATGCACTAAAAAATCGAAAATATGCGGGTTTGAATGGTAACATTTCAAACTTTATGTAAATGAGGTTTTTTTTAGAAATTAATACAATATATAAAAAATTAAAAAAAAAAATAATTTTTCTTATTTAAAAACAAAAAAATAAAATTTAAAATAGTTTTTAAAACAAATAAATTTCAATTTGTGTTTTTGCTAAATAATGCCAAAATATGCAAAAATATGCACTTAAAAGTTGGAAATATGCACAAAATATGCATTTAAACCCAAAATATGCAAAAATGTGCATTTTCACCAAAATATGCAAAAACAAATAGATGCCATTTAAACGAAAATTTCTTGATTCGGAAAGATAACACCGTCCGACAAAAATAAAAAAAAGTTGTTGAACACGAACTGGATAATAAACGTTTGAAACTAGATACATATTGTAGTAAAACTGCATTTACAGCTTTTCTTTTCGTGATCCTGTTTCCTTTTAAAAGGACTTCAAAGTTTAAAAGGATTTAATTTTAAAAAATATTTCTTTAATATTTCTACTTGTCCTAGGATGCCCCTACACTCAAAAAAAAAAAACCTTGTAAAATTACCAGAAAAACTTGTAACTTTTATTTGTTTGCTACCTCCTATTTGACAAAAATTCCTAGTTTACAATTTAAATTTACAAAACTGTAAATTTAAATTGTAAATTTACAATTTTTGGCGCTATTAAAATTTCAAGGAATTCTCGTGAATTTACAAGATTTTTTTTTTTGTAAAATTATCTTAATAATTTGTAAAATTACAAAAAAAATGTAAAATTACAAAAAAAAATGTAAATTTCGATTTGTTAAAAAACAAGGAAAATGGTAAAATATTGGTAAAATGGGATTACGAGACTTTTCCTAGTAATTCGACAAAGTTTTTTTTTTTGTGTGTAGTAATAGCAAATGAATGAGGATCTCCCCTAATTTTCCTATTTAATTATTTTTACGTATCAGGAAAAAGGAGGTAAGTTACGTTCTTTCAAAAATTTATCATTCAATATCATTCAAAATTTTCAACCAAATATTTTGATAAAGTTTTCAAATGACTTTATTCACATCCTTTAATCCTGATATGGCAAAATAAAAAATGGAAAATTTAGGGGAGATCCTCCTCTTTCATTTGACATTGTCATCTTAGGACAAGTACACTCAACTAACTCTGTTAAATTACAGAAAAACTCTGCTAATTTAACAGAGTACACCATACTTTTCCAGCTAATAACATTTCTTGGTAATTTTACTAAAAAACTCTGTAAAATGATTTTGGCAGAAAAAAAAACTGTTAATTTACAGAGTTTATAGTAAAATATCGGTTAAATATGAAAGTTTTTTTACAGAGAAAACTCTGTAATTTTACCATAAAACTCTGTAAAATGATTTGGAAAAAAAAAACTGTTAATTTACAGAGTTTCTAGTAAAATATTGGTTAAATAAACCAGCATTTAGCAAAGAAAACTATGAAATTTACATATATTTGATGCAAAAAAAAAAATTACAGAGTTTAGTTAAATGCATGTTATTTTGTAAAATTTTTATAAGATTTCTGAAAAATAAATTTTGATAACTTTTTTTTGCTACTTTTACAACCTTTTCTCAAAAAAAAAATTACAGACAAAATTTTGATGTTTGGTAACAAAAACAAAAACTACTCAAAACAGAAAATTCATTTGTGTCTGCAATTCCAGATCATATTGGTAACCCTTGCGAAATAATGTAAGAGACAAAAAAGTTGAAGGAAAGTATGAGGTGAGGTTGAGATTGCTAGAAATAGAATTGTAGTGTTGGAAACTGTCAAAATTTATTCTGTAGAAACTATAAATATTCACATATATAAAAAACAGTTTTCATTAACAAGACAAACCGACATTTAAAATCCTACTGAAGATGACACTAACTGGGGTGTTTGAAACCGGTATAGGAAATACCAGAAATGTCTATAATTTTTAGAAATTCAATTTTTCTTCTGCATTTTTTCAACTTGAACCCTTAAAACAAATATAATTAGAGCCCGTGCTCGATCTGTACTTACAGAAAAAATCAAATAAAACTTTTTTGGTTATAAAAAATACGAAGTATTTTGCTTAGATCTGTATTTTAGCAGAAAACTCTGTTAATTATCTGTAAAATTAAGATTACAAAGTAAAAAGTAATATAACAGAGGAAACTTTGTTTTTTTGTCACAATAAAATACAAACTTTTTTCTTTAAATCTGTATTTTGACAGAAAACTCTGTCAAATATCTGTTGAATTGAGATTACAGTCATTTTACAGAGTATTTTACAGAGTTATTATTATGAGTGTACAAATATTTCAAAAATATTTTACAAAATGTATCCTTTAAAACTTTGAAGTCCTTTTAAAAGGAAACAGGATCACGAAATAAAAAACTGTAAATGCACTTTTACTCTATTTTAACTCTACTTTCAGACGTATATTATCCGGTTCATGTTTAATATTGACCGTCGGTGTAATTAGTCTATATTTATTTTAGACTATCGACAAAAAACATGCATTTGCTTGGAAATCACATCCCTACTCATTACTATACACTTAGGTGAACTTAAATTAATAAACAATGAAATTTCCACTTGCTGAGGCTGCTTAAGTTTGACATATATGTTGGCCATTTTCCTGGTCAGGTTAGTATTGCAATTCAGCGAAATCGGTCTAGTGCAGCGGTTACCAACCTATGGTACGCGTACCACTAGGGGGTACGCGAAACTGTCCGCGGGGGTACGCCAAATTTAAGTAATTTGGACATTCGTTTTAGATTGACCTTTCAATGCTGGTTCCGCATCGGACTTCCAAAGTTTTCCATAACGTTAGGTTTTAAAGAAAGTTGAGGTCAAAGTTCACAAAAAACGTATTTTGTGCAATTTATAGAGCATTTTTTTGCTATATTTTGAGATCTGACCACTTGTTTTCGATTAACCTTTCGATGCTGATTCCGAATATGGTTCCCAAATTTTTCTATGATGTCAGGTTTTTGAGAAAATGTATGTCAAAGTTCTCAAAAAACGTGATTTTAGACATTTTTGAGACGGGTTGTGAGTGGAAATTTTAGTACCATATTGTTGAGCTCAAAATGCCCCTTCATTGTATATACGAGGGTGTTTTATTCGAAGAGTCACGGAATTGTTTATCTGTCCTTAATAGAAGGAAACAAAACATTTAAAAAAAAAAAACAAAAAAAATTAAAAAAACATTATATTTCCGCCCTCTGTGATGTGTTTTTAGAATTTTTTTTAAGAGTTCAGAAAAGGTTCGTTGTTTAAATTTTTGGTGTAGAAACGACTGGTGAAATCAGATTTGCAATATTTTCAGCTGTTTTTGCTCTGAAGAAAAATCAGCGTTTTCAGATGCATTGAGCCACCCCAAGGAGCGAAAATTTTTCCAAAACAATACCACCATTGTTTTGATCTCCCCTAAATCCTTCAAAAAAATGATAATACCCGCAGATCAAAAATTTCAAAATTAACTCTAATATTTATATGAGAAGATTTTTTAACGAAAACAAAAAACTCGTTAGGGGGTACGCGGCTGACAAAATTTAAAATTAGGGGTACGCGAGCCAAAAAGGTTGGTAACCGCTGGTCTAGTGGTTCAAAAGTTATAAGCAAAAGAGTGCATGTTGGCAAGGCGGTTTTCGCGAATTTACGAGATATAAAACACGCTAAGTTTCGAAGGACAATTCTAAGGCTGCTGAACCGTGGCATATATATTTGTCGTTCCCCTGGTCTGAGTGGTGTTGAATTTCAGCAAAATCGGTTTTATGGTTCAAAAGCTATTGGTAAAACCGTAAATTTCAGATTAGTGTTACCTTAAATTCACGTGTTGAAAAACCGTTGAACAGATTTAAAAAAAAAAATTGGTAATTCACAAAAATATTTTATAACGTATTTTTGTCATTCAAAAATATTTGTAAACTTAAAAAAAAAAATATACTCAAAAAAAATTTTACCCTCAAAAAATTGTACACTAAAAAAAATTTTTGTAATTTTTTTAAAAAATTACTAAAAAAAGTTTTTTTCAACAAAATTATTTTTATTTTGTTAGAAAATTTACTATTCTTTAAAAAGGGTATTGTGGAGGTTATTAATAGATTCTGCCACGCCAATTTTAACTTTTTTACTTGTTTTTGTTTTTTAATGTCCAGTAATGTTATTTGACATTGAAAATTTTGTTGCGATTACCAAATTTGTTCCAAAAGTGTTTCCTGGGCACTAACGTTAAACTCCAGTATGACCCTACACAAAAAAAACATCAAATTACATCATATTTCCATTTAATGCGCTTTATTAGTTGAATTTGTTATAACATTTCCTGTGGCTTTATTTATGCTAAAATGGTTTTTGGTTTTTAGTAACACAAAGGGAAACGGATATAGCAAATTAAAAGGCATCAGTAATTGCGATAAGTGCTTAGACATAAAACTTTAACTGACAGATTCCTTTTTTGTCCTTATTTTTTTTCCTGCCTGACGGTTTTTAGTGTCTAAAAAAAAAACACAAAGTGGGTTTCACAAAAGCAACACAAGAGAAATTAAACATTTAACGAAAGCAGATTGTTATAAAAACAGAAGAAACACAGAAAAAGGAAACAAATTAAGTAACCATATTATAAAAGAGAAAACATAACACAAAAGAAAATGAGTCCTTAAAAAAAATAATATCTATAAATGAAAGTAAAATTTCTTTTTTAAATCATCAAAAAGTTATAAACTTTATTTAGGTTTTAAATAATTCTACACAAACTCTATACAAGAAGTTTTATGTACTAAAAGTCGGGGCGAAAAATATATTTTTTATACCCTTCACTAACAATTAGTTCCGTTTGTAACTCATCAAAATATCGGTCTAGGTCTAAAAACGTTAGTATATAAAATTTGTTAAAGACAATATTAACAATATTTAACGTTATTATCAAACTAGTATAATTAAAAAAAATAAATTATGTAGGTATTTTAAAAAGCTTTAATTTAAACTTGGTAGCGTCCAGATTGAGCAATGTAAATTTGTGCTACGACCATGGACGTATTCAGGGGGGGGGGCCCAGGGGGCCCGGGCCCCCCCTTTTGGATTGAAAAATTTTAAAACGTTAATTCACTTCAACACATAATACAAGTAACAAACATAAGTTTTTTAGTGTTGCAAATATTTTGTTTTTTTAAGAAAAGTTTCTAAATTTTTTTTTTAAAAAACTCTTGAATTTTCTATTTTTAAAAGTCATTTATATCGAAATATCTATAAAATATGTATCGGAAACACATTCTATTGTGCATCAGGATCATGAAAACAGTTTTCTACACAAAATTTTAAACTCTGAGGTTCTAAAGGAGTTTTCATATCAAAAGTCTCAGGTTCTGAGACATTACTTCAAAAAAAAAATTCTCAGATTTTGATTTTTTTTTTAAAAGAAACATTTTTGTATTTAATTTTTAATTTTCATTCTAGCACTTTTTAAAAAATAGGGTTTGAATTAAAAACCTGCAGTTTTAAATATTAAAAAACGAATTGGGACAATATTTAAACTGGCAAAAAATAATTTGATTATTTTTTATTTGAATAAAAATAGATTAGATAGATAGAAATTTTCATAAACAAATTTACAGAAGCACCATACAAAAATTTAATAACGTATTTGGGATCTAGAGATCCATTTTACAAAAATCCAGCACTAAAATGTTGCGCCAACGCAGTAATATGTAACAGTACACAGAAAAAAATATGGAGGAAACAAAGTTGAGTAATCACTTGTTTAAATTTAAATTTAAAAAGAAAAATTGAGTAATTTTTTAATTGACGCAATTAAAAATTTACTCAAACATTTTAAAAATAATTTAAGTAAATAATTTAATATTTTTTAAATTTTTTTTTAAACTCTCATAGTTTTTTGAATTCTCGTTTAGTTTATAGTTTTTTGTATTTGAAAGTTTGTAATCGTCTTTATAAAATTTTCCTATGTCTTTGAGACATAAATATGTTTCGTAAAGTTTGAAAAAACAAGTTTTTGTTTTTTTTTGTAAAAAAAATTAAAACTTTTTTAAACTTTTTAAAAAAATCACTTGATAAATTTTGAGTAAATTACTCAAATTTCTTGGCAAACATTTAATAAATTTTCTACAATAAATTTGGATTGCTGATTTGGAATCTGGTCCTTTATTATGGCTCTTACGTGAGAATAAGTAGCAGAGAGCTCTAAATAAGATTTTTTTAACCTTTCAAAAGTGAATATCTCGAAAATAGAACGCGCTAACTTGCGAATACGTAACCGTAAAACGGTAAACACGCCAAAATTAGCAGTTTCGAATATTCGAAGGCAAATATCGGAAAAATGTTAAACTATTAAGATATTTGGTAAAATAATTTGATATCAGGATATTAAAATCAATCTTGTTCCTTTAATTTGATTTTTTTGCAAATCAAACGCGTTTTTTTGCAAAAAGTATTCGATCGATGATTTTGAAATTTATCACAAATACATACTCAAAAAAACCATTGCACTTTTAGGTTACATTTAAGAACATTTAGGCTACATTTCAGGAACCGTTTTTATAGGAAAAATACCTCAGAATGTAAGAATGTATCAGACATTTTTTCATAAAAAATTCACAGATTTAAAGACATTTTCGCGACACGGTCTTTTTTTCAAAATATTCTCAGAATATTTTCTATAGCAAACTTCTCAGATTTTGATACATTTTTTTTCTATAAAAAAATCTCAGATTTTAAGGGAGTTTTTACTAACGAAAAATTCTCAAATTCTAAGACATTTTTTATATCAAAATTTTCAAACGCAAAAAACTTACACTTATTAGCAAAGTTTTTGGTCAAGACCAAGACTTTTGCGTTAATTAACTAAGTTTTTGGTAAAAATACAGCTCACGAAGACTTTTGCATAATTTAACCAAGTTTTTGATGTTAAAAAAATTGGCAAAATTACAAAAAAGCAATTGTATTTTTACCGAAAATTTGGCTTACAATTGTAAGTGTTTTTTGCGTACAGATTCTGCAGGTTCTTTAATTTTGATGAGTCTGAGTGAGATATTCTTTATCTAGAAAATAACGGGGGGGGGGGGGGGGGGTGGGGTGGGGTGTTAGTCGTAGAAAATAATATTATTTTTGTTGTTGTTATGATTAAAAAAAAATTCGAGTTGGGCCCCCCCCTTTTCAAATTCCTGGATACGTCGCTGGCTACGACTGGAAAATAAAATTATTTATAGATATTTTTCAGAAAATTTTTTAAAAATATTTCTAAGTCGATTTTTCTAATTTTAAATATTTAGAATTGTTTTTATTCAGTTATTAACCAATTTTTCCAACAACCCAATCAATAAATAAAAATTTTTAAATACAGGAGAAAAAATTTGCACTTTTAACCTCCAATTCGTTTGACCACCAATTGTTTGTGAAAAAAGAAAATATGTTATTGTTTACAAATATTAGTACACCTAAGTGTATGCTAACGAGCAGGGACATGACCTTCATGCACTAAAAAACTATGTTTTAAGAACATCAAATCTTGAAATATGCTCTTAAATTTTCCAAAATATACATTTAACATTAAAAAACTGTGTATTTTTACAATTAAAAAAAAAAAATTTTTTAATATTTTTTTACTTTGTTAGAAAAAAAATTATTTCGGTTAGACAACTATTTGACCCCGAAAAAAATGTCCAACAGGCTAAATTATGATGTTTACAAAAAAACAAGTAGAAAAGTTAAATTCGACTTTGCCGAATTTATGAATACCCTCCACAATGCATTTTTTTTAAAGGATAGTATATTTTTTAACATGAAAAAATTAAACAATTTTGATTTGAAATATTTTATTTTGTGTAAAAAACTTTTTTTTGTCATTTTTAAAAATTAAGAAAAATTACAATTTTTTTTTTGAGTGTAAAACTTTTTTCGAGTGTAATGTTTTTTTTCTGTAAAAATATTTTTGAGTGAGTGCACGTACGTATGTACACAAAATATTGTCATTTTTGTAAAAAAAAACTAAATTTTATTTTGAGTGTAAAATTTTTTTCGAGTGTAAAATTTTTTTCGAGTGTAATTTTTAAGTTACCAATGCTTTTAAAACTAAACAAGTTTAAAAAGCATTGCTTCAAAACTGAAACAAGTTTAAAAAGCATTGTTAAGTTACCACCAATGCTTTAAAACTTGTTAACACGTGGCATTTAAGATGAAACCAATCTGCAATTCAGGATTTTGCTTATAACTTTTGAACCACTGACCGATTGAGCTGAAATTCAATACCAAACAGACTTGGGGAACGACAAAGACACATGCCAATAGCAGTCTCACTATTGTCTTTTGAAAGCCCAGCAAAACTTTGGTAATGGGTGGTGATTATATAACACATTACCAGGTAATGTATATAACTTATTTGTAGCATTATTTTATGATGTCTTACCAAACATTTGTTCCACAACGTATTATTTTCAAGTAAAAAATAATGCATTACTAATAATTTGCTACGTAATGCATGATTATTGGAAAAAATGTATTTCATATTTATTATTTCTAAACATTAAATCATGGATGACTTATATTTGGTTACATTATGTATTATTTCAAAGTTTGAAATAATGCATTATTTATAATTGGATGTATAATGCATTACAATAACATAAAAAATAAATATTTTATAAAAAAATGCATAAGTTTAAACTAGAGATGGGCTCACGACAGGAATCGGGAATTATTGACCTCCTGGTAACGTCTTATTTCACACTTCTTCAGGGTGTGGGTAACGCTACTTTTTCACTACTCGTAACACCTTATATATTATCTTCTGGTATGCTATATTATTTCATTTCTCGTAACCTATGAAATATCATATATTTTACACCTTACTCGTATTCTTCGTTATAAATTTATGACTTATTTTATACCTTACTGGTATTCTTTGTGATAATGTGGATGCATTACTTTGAGTCTCATCGCCTGTTAAAATCATCAATGCTGCAATGTATAAAATAAGAGATCCTATACCTTATTTTATACCTTATTTGGTAATCTAAGTTTTGCTGGGAGTTATCGTGTTTTTTATCTCGTAAATTCGCGAAAAACCCTTGCCGAAATTTACTCTTTTGCTCATAACTTTTGAACCACTGGACCGATTTGGATGGATTGCAAAACCAACCTGACCAGGTAAATGACCAACATATATGCCAAACTTCAGTAGCCTCTGTAAAGTCTTTCAAAAGTTAGCGTATTTTCTACGGACAGACAGACAGACGGACGGACGGACATCGCTATATCAACTTAAAATCGGTCGAGGATCATGAATATATATGAGGCATTCCACACCAAATGTCCCGCTACAGAAAAACATGTGTCCCGTAAATTTCTGAATAGGTTGTTTGGATAGCCCTGTATGGAACTAAGAAAAATTCGGGTTTGGTTTTTCTAATTTTCAAAAACTGGTCTTAGAAGGCGTGGTCAAATATTGGAAAAATGGTCAAATTTGTGTCGAGTTGCCTTGATTAAATATTTATCACATTAAAACGGAATGAACCACAATCTCAAAAATTAACATTTTTATATAGTTTTGTATGGGCTATCGAATAAATTTTTTTTCTTTGGAAAATTTTCAGAACCCGTTCTGAAATTTTCCATTTTTTAAAAAATTCAATTTATCAAAAATCCGGCCACCTTTTTTTTTTTTTTTTATTTTTTTTTTTTTAAAGTTAAGATGTTTTTCCATCCACACAAAAAAATTCAGAACAAAATTTTTTCGTTTTTTTCGAGAAAATCGCATTTGAATTTTAAATTTCATAACAATTTTGTAATTTGCTTGTATTTTCTTGTATTATCGTTGCGAATGAGTATTATTAATTGCATGAATATTACTCATTCGCAACGTTAATACAAGAAAATACAAGCAAATTACAAAATTGTTATGAAATTTAAAATTCAAATGCGATTTTCTCGAAAAAAACGAAAAATGTTTTTCTGAATTTTTTTGAGTGGATGGACAAACATCTAAACTTAAAAAAAAAAAAATTAAAAAAAAGAAAAAAAAAGTGGCCGGAAAAAGATGGCAACTCGCCACAAATTTGATAATTTTTTTCAATATTTGACCACGCCTCCTAAGCCCAGTTTTTGAAAAATTGAAAAACCAAAAACGCAATTTTCTAAATTCCATATAGGGCTATTCAGAAGTTTACGGTACACGTGTTTTTTTTCGCTGGACATTTGGTGTGGAATGCCTCATATACTTTATGGGGTCCTAGACCAATATTTCGATGTATTACAAACGGAATGACAAACTTATATATACCCTCTATCACTAGAGTGGAGGGTATAAAAATCATAAAAAAGAGGAAAATAAGCTAA
The DNA here is from genome assembly GCA_963921195.1 of Pegoplata infirma. Classification (NCBI taxonomy): domain Eukaryota; kingdom Metazoa; phylum Arthropoda; class Insecta; order Diptera; family Anthomyiidae; genus Pegoplata; species Pegoplata infirma. The sequence continues at coordinate 129,873,356 of OY992540.1, read as the reverse complement.
AACTAAAATATTATACAAAATATGACCTATAAATATGCATTTATAGCAGAATAATAGCAAAAAATGCGAAAATATGCATTTTCAGAAAAATATGCACCAAAGAATCGATGTCATTTTAAAGCAACTTCTTTGATTTGCAAAGATATTTGATTTATGCTGTTCTAAGACTAACGGGGAAAAACGTGCAAATGCATGAAAGTCCTCTCCTTGGTAATGAGATGTTAAAAAATAATTAAAAAACATATTGATTGAAAAGCAAGTGAGAGTGTTGAAGTCTCATCAACATGTAAAAAAACTTAAAAAAATAGCACGACCGTTTTTTTGGAAGAGGATTGGCGGGATACGTTGGGGGACAATTTCCGCCTCGCAACAGAAGTTGCCAAATAAATAACTTATGTTCGAAAATAAAATAATTTCTTGATCCTCTTGGTCCAAGTACAATGAAACATATGACATAAAAATGTTTCATTTATTGAACAAATATGCAAAAAAAAAACATGTAAAAAATTATGTTTTCTGAAGAAGTTTCAGTTCAGATGGAAGTTGTTTGCTCCTTGTCTGATTTTGCAATTTTAAAAAACCAAAACTTTGGTCGAAAAGCGCCACGGGTTAAAATGATCGGAATGAAAAGGGAAAGACATTTTGAGATATTTTTTTAAAAATTTCTTGAACGTAGGAAAAAAAAGCCATTTTTTTATTATTAATTTCAAACAGCGATATCTCAAAATCCGATACACTGAATTTAGTTTTTATTTGATATTCGTGTTCAACGCATAAAAATTGATTTATACGATGTACCGCAAGACATTTTTTTTTTTTTTTTTAATTTTCAAAAATTTGGCCTCAGATTTGTAATACATAGCTTAAAGGTCTACACTATTTACAGATGTAATTTGAAAAAGATCAATTGTTATTCGAAAATTCTACTTGTAATTCGAAAATTCTACTTCTAATTTGAAAATTTCATTTGTTATTCGAAAATCCTTTTGTGATTCGAAGATTCCAATTATAATTCGAAAAAGGTCAATTGTAATTCGAAAAATTACAATTGGTCTATTTCGAATTACAATTGATCTTTTTCGAATTACAATTAATCTTTTTCGCATTACAATAGATATTTTTCGAATTACATTTGATCTGTAACGAATAACAAATGGAGTATTTGAATTACAAATGGAATCAGACGTAGAATTTTCGAATTACAAATGGAATCTTCGAATTAAAAATGTAATCTTTGAATTAGAAATTTCGGAGGTCCTAGGTCTTTTGGTTTGGGCTGAATCGAGGTTTCCACAGACGGGAAGATGGGCATTCACAGAATATCTTTCATGGATCAATAATAAACATGCTCTATGGAGTGCCGACCAATATTTCGATGCGTTACATACGGAATAACAAACCCCCATACTGTAGTTGGAGGGTAAAAGAAAAACTTCATGCTTTCTCCAATCCACTTCTTAGTTTGCAATTATATATTTATTATATTACAAATACAAATTATATACATGGGGGTTTTCGTGTCAACTGACACAACTTTTGAAACCGATGTCTTCCGATCGGGATGAAATTTGCACCAAGGTTAGTCCTATTGGATAGTAGTTCAGACACTATTTTTCAACGAGATCGGTCAAGAACTCTCTGAGTTAGAGGGGGTCGAAATTTGACATTTTGGCCAAAGAGGTGTTGATTCTCATCCATGTAACTTCTTACCTATTGTTTTTAGCAAAATGTGTCCCAAAGAGTTTAGATAGCTATTTCTTCAGTCTTTCGAAAAAAAAATATAAAAAAAATAAAAAAAAAAATTTTGATTTTTTTTCTTAAAAATCCAAAACTTTTTTGACTTTTTCCTCAAATTGGGCCCTTTTTTTTTTTTTTTTTTTTTGATTCAAAAGAAAGCTTAGGTGATTTCCTTTAAGAGCTGTAGGGTCGCTTAGTGGGATGCGAGTGGGATATCTATGAAAAAAATTTTTTTTTAACTTTGGAACACAAAAAACTGTTCTTCAATTAGCACTATTAGGCGTGGGATAGCTAACCAGTTTCCGATTTCGATCCGCGATACCCTCTAACTTTTTTAGGTTCGAAAAAGAAAGCACGAGCCAAATAATGGGGGCGGTGGGGAGGGGCCATATGGCCCCTCTTTGGGGTCAAAGTTGGGCGTAAAGAGGTAAAAATCCTCAAAAAGCCCCAAAACTCCCCTAGAAACGCCCCTGGAGGGGTGCAATGTGAGACCGACCTCCAATAATTTTCTGCCCCCAACATTTTTCTTGAACATACCTTACCCCTATTTCCACTTCCTAAGGGGGCTCCCATACAAAACATTTTTAAAAAATTTGATCCTACCATTCTAACTTACCCTAAAGTGCCCCTAGTGGGGCCAAATGTATGACCGACCTCCATTATTTTATTAATTCCAACATTTTCTACAATGTATCTTTAACCCTTAAGGTGGTCCCCATACATTTCTTTTATTTTTTATAAATTTGTTTTATTAAACCAGCTCCTACCGCCCCTATCGTGCCTCCTAGAGAGGCAAAAATTACGACCAACCCCCATTATTTTTTAGTTACCAACATTTTGTCCGAACATCATAACACCCTATCTCCACTCCCTAAGGGGCTCCCATACATTATAAAAACATGTATTTTTAAAAACTAATAAAAAAATAAAAAAAAAAATGTATGGGGACCCCCTTAAGAGTTGAAAATAAAGGGTAGGTATATTCTAAGAAAATGTTGGAGTTGAAAAAATATTAGGGGTCGGTCATACATTTTACATCTCTAGGGGCACCCTATGGACAGTTAGAGCGGTAGGAGCAAATTTTGTAAAAATTTCATTTTGTATGGGAGCCCCCTTAGGAAGTGGAAATAGGCGTAAGGTATGTTCAAGAAAAATGTTGGGGGCAGAAAATTATTGGAGGTCGGTCTCACATTGCACCCCTCCAGGGCGTTTCTAGGGGAGTTTTGGGGTTTTTTGAGGATTTTTACCACTTTACGCCCAACTTTGACCCCAATGAGGGGCCATATGGCCCCTCCCCACCGCCCACATTTTTTGGCTCGTGCTTTCTTTTTCGAACCTAAAAAAATTCGAGGGTATCGCGGATCGAAATCGAAAACTGGTTAGCTATCCCACGCCTAATAGTGCAAATTGAAGAACCGTTTTTTGTGTTCCAAAGTTAAAAAAAAATTTTTTTCATAGATATCCCACTCGCATCCCACTAAGCGACCCTACAGCTCTTAAAGGAAATCACCTAAGCTTTCTTTTGAATCAAAAAAAAAAAAAAAAAAAAGGGCCCAATTTGAGGAAAAAGTCAAAAAAGTTTTGGATTTTTAAGAAAAAAAATCAAAATTTTTTTTTTTTTTTTTTTATATTTTTTTTTCGAAAGACTGAAGAAATAGCTATCTAAACTCTTTGGGACACATTTTGCTAAAAACAATAGGTAAGAAGTTACATGGATGAGAATCAACACCTCTTTGGCCAAAATGTCAAATTTCGACCCCCTCTAACTCAGAGAGTTCTTGACCGATCTCGTTGAAAAATTGTGTCTGAACTACTATCCAATAGGACTAACCTTGGTGCAAATTTCATCCCGATCGGAAGACATCGGTTTCAAAAGTTGTGTCAGTTGACACGAAAACCCCCACATATAAGTTATTGTAATGTTATAATTTGTTGTCCTGTTTTCTTACAACAATCACGTACAGACATTTACATAACTTCGTATATTCCCCAGAGAACTATTGTTATAAAATTTTTTTAATACGGAGGTACATTAGACTGGCCATAGCGTTATATAGAAAAATTAAAAAATGTTAAATCCATAAGTGTTCGCACTGAAAAATGTGAGGTTGGGGATAAAAATAATTATGCATATTTAAAAAAATTTTTTTTTTTGTTCCGAGTACCTCCGGGTTGAGCCTAAAGTTTGAAAAACGGATTACAAGGGAAAAATATGACTTTTTTTTCATTTTCTCAATTTTTTTGATATTTTAAGTACAGTTTGAATTCAAATGGTCACTGAATTTTGATTAAGAGTTAATTGTCTATCAAATAAGGTGTTAAAAATTAAAATCGGTTGAAAATTAGCCGAGTTATGACAACTTCCCCCGGCAACTAACGTGTGGCAAACCACCTGATCAAGGAATTCGAGCCCCATTTTTGAAATTTATTGAAATTATCTACTGTAATTATTTTTTTTTATTCCTCAAGTTCCAATGTACTAAGAAGATACATATTTTTCATATTGCGTTTTGCTAACTTGTTTTAAATAAATGCTAAAGTGGTCTGAATTTTTCAACACTATTTTCAAATCTCCAATTTTAAATTTTTATTTTTTTTGTTAAAGAAATTTTAAAAAATCGGCTATTGGAGTTTAGGGATTTGTTAAGCACATATAAAGGAATAAAAACCCCAAAAATTGTAGGGTTTGCTGTTTTCATTTGGCTATTACAGTGATGTAATTTCGGCGGATTTCGGGAAAGTAGTGATTTTTGGCACTTTTTTAGCTTTTATTTATTTTTTTTTTTGTTTTTTTTTACAAACTTCATATGTTTTGGACCGAATTATATCAACAAGAGATAGAGTAATTCAATTCGCAAATTAAGGGCAAAAATGGGAAATTAAAAATTGCCCCAACTAAAGGTCAAAGGTCAAATTTTGGAAGATTTTGAATTTTAAAACATTAACAGATTTTCTGAGTGGAAATATATGAAACTACTTGATGCCATTTTAAAAGGTCTTAACATATGTCTTTTTATTTAAATTCAGAATATTAACCCTTTAGTGATGGTGGGGCCTATTCGACCATTTGAACAAAATACATTTACATTATCTCCATTAAATTAAAAAAATTATAGGCCCCAACAGCACTTAAGGGTTAAATTTTTAAATTTTAATTATTTGCCATATAGTTTAGACCAATTAAGATAACATCGAGTAGATTCAGCAAAATCCGCCCAGCAAATCTGTTAATGTTTAAAAATTAAAAATTTTCTAAAATTTGACATTTGACCCTTAACAGGGGCAATTTTTTATGTCAATTTCGCCCTAATTTTGCAAATTGAAGTATTCTATCTCGTGTTTATATAATTCGGTCCAAAACATATCAAGTTTGTAAAAAAAACCAAAAAAAAAAAATAAATAAAAGCTAGAAAAGGGCCAAAAATCACTACTTTCCCGAAATCCGCCGAAATTACATCACTGTAATAGCCAAATGAAAACAGCAAACCCTACAATTTTTGGGGTTTTTATTCCTTTATATGTGCTTAACAAATCCCTAAACTCCAATAGCCGATTTTTTAAAATTTCTTTAACAAAAAAAATAAAAATGTAAAATTGGAGATTTGAAAATAGTGTTGAAAAATTCAGATCACTTTAGCAATTATTTAAAACAAGTTAGCAAAACGCAATATGAAAAATATGTATCTTCTTAGTACATTGGAACTTGAGGAATAAAAAAAAATTAATTACAGTAGATAATTTCAATAAATTTCAAAAATGGGGCTCGAATTCCTTGATCAGGTGGTTTGCCACACGTTAGTTGCCGGGGGAAGTTGTCATAACTCGGCTAATTTTCAACCGATTTTAATTTTTAACACCTTATTTGATAGACAATTAACTCTTAATCAAAATTCAGTGACCATTTGAATTCAAACTGTACTTAAAATATCAAAAAAATTGAGAAAATGAAAAAAAAGTCATATTTTTCCCTTGTAATCCGTTTTTCAAACTTTAGGCTCAACCCGGAGGTACTCGGAACAAAAAAAAAAATTTTTTTTAAATATACATAATTATTTTTATCCCCAACCTCACATTTTTCAGTGCGAAAAATTTAACTTTTCAAAAAAATTTCTACTATGGCCACTCTAAGGTACATGTACTAATACATAAACATCATAGTAGTAAGTGTTTAAGTATTTCTCTTCTTTTTTTTTTTGATACAAAAACACTAAACAATTATTTTTTTATGGACATTTGTTAATATTTCTCTTTTTATACCCTCCAACCACAGTATGGGGGTATACTCACTTTGTCATTCCGTGTGTAACGCATCGAAATATCGGTCTAGGACCCCATAAAGTATATGTACAGTCGAACTCGGTTATAACGAACTCGGTTATAACGAATTCTCGGTTATAACGAACTAATTTCAAAGTCCCGACGTTTTGGCATCAATTTTCACACAAAATACTTCTTTTATAACGAACTCGGTTATAACGAATCCTCGGTTAAAACGAACTGCTTATTATGGTCCCATGAACAGTATTTCATGTGTATTTACCTTTTTATAACGAACTCCCATAAATATTTTGTAATGTGTGAAAATCATATTTATCAAACTCACAAAAGGTTGGAAATTTTTGGTTTATATTATAATTTCGATAAAATTTACTTATATTTTTAATGTTTTTTTCTCAATAAGTAGTTTATTTACAAACAAAGCTTCAAATAAAACAAAATTGGATCTATTTTTTGGAAATAAATCTAGGTTGACAAAAAATATACCCCGCTTATAGCGAACTTCGCTTATAACGAACTATTTTTACTGGTCCCTCGGAGTTCGTTATAACCGGGTTTGACTGTATTATTGATCAGTGATCGATTCTAAGACATTCTAGTGATGTCCGTCCGTCTGTCCGTCCGTCCGTCTGTCCGTCTGTAGAGGACACGATAGAGTCCAGAATAAATGAGCTAGGCTTTCGAAGTTTGGCACGAATATGTCTTAAGTATATTCCTAGGCAGGTTAAGTTCGGAAATGGGTAAAATCGGACCACGGGGGAAAAAGTTCCCCCTTGGAGAACTGAACCAACCTCTGAAAAAAGACACTTTTTTTACATGTTTTTTTGTATTTTTGTTAAATAAATGAAACATTTGTTATATTTATCGGGATGGGAAGGTGCTCTAAATGTCCCTACAGATGCCGATTTCTGTTATTTCTAAAACTAAATGACAGACAATTCTGTTAAAATATCTATTTTAGGAGAAAAATCTGCTAAAAGTTTTCTAATTTAAATATTTGAGGAGTCTTTGACTCCGCCACCTTGCTAATTCAAACTGAAAGCTGTTTTACAAATTTGTTGACAGAGTTTTTCTTCTGAGTGTAAGTGTGTTGGAGTAAATGTTACAGTGGTTTTCTAACCAAAATGTTTGCTAAATTACCATTTTAATGTTTTATATTTAATTAGGTTTTCTTAGTAAATATTTAAGTGTTAAAGTTTTTGCACATGTATGTTAATGCGTACTTTTACACTTAAAAAAATATGTTAGTAAGCAAATTATGAAAACCTGGTAAAATCTAAATAAAATTGATAAAATTTTTTTGTTAAAACTCAATCATAGAAGATTTTAATGGATTTTGTGTTACTTTTCTATTGTCTTCCTTATTTTCCAAAAAAAATATTTTTTGTAGAACTCGAAATCAAAAATTATTTTTTTTTTTAACTTTTTTATGATTTATTTTTCTAGCCTTACAAACATTTTTTTGAGTGTATATGTTTTTCCATTTAACTAATTCTTATCCATAAATATTGTTATTGGCAGCTTTTATTTATATAATAGTTTCGTTGTTAACATTAAATGGTTGCTAAACGAAATTGCTGTTAAAGATTTATGACTCATTTATTTTTATTAAAATAATAATTAAGCTTAATAATAATAATAATAAAAAAAAAAAACATAAACATTTATGCAGAATTTTGTGTTAGAAATTTACATTATTGATTCGGCTGTGCCGAATCTTTTATACCCTTCAAAGTGTAAAAAAAAGCAAGAGAAAGTGTTAAATTCGGTATTGCCAAATGTATACCTCCACAATGTAAATTGTGATACCTCCACAATGTAAACAAATTATTAGCAATAAAAAACAAGTAAGAAAGTTATAGTCGGTCAAGACCGACCATATGATACCCTACACCTGTGTTTTTCGGAAAATGGGTCCCAAGTCCAAACATGGACCGACTGGATCTATCTTTTGTTAGATCTTTATTTAGTGTAGAAAACACATGTAGATCAAATTTTAGTGGAATTGGTTTATTTTTTTAGCCAATAGGCCGATTTAACTGAATATCGGTAAAAAATTTTGTATGGGGGACTTAGGCCAAAAATGGTCCAAATATATTCAGATTTGATTAGGTTAACAAAGTACACGTTTAACACCTACAAATACAATTTTTATGAAATACTTCCATTTTTATGAGTTTTTGGAGAACTATAGTTTTGTGGTACAGGGTATACCCTGTACCACAAAGTGGTGTAGGGTATAAAAAACATGTAAGAGTGTTTAATCCGGATGTGCCGAAACGTTGAAAAATTAAAAAAAACCAAAAAAGTTATAGTCGGTGAAGACCGACCATATGATACCCTACACCAGTGTTTTCCGGAAAATGGGTACCAAGTCCAAACATGGGCCGATTGGATCTATCTTTTGTTAGATCTTTACTTAGTGTAGAAAACATTTGGGACTAAGCCCAATTATATTCAGATTTTATTAGCTTACCAAAGTACACGTTTAACATCTACAAATATAATTTTTATCAAATATTTCCATTTTTATCAATTTTGAGGGAATTATATGAATATCGGGAGGGTGGTTTGTAAGGGAACTACGAGAAGGGCTGAACCGATTTCTTTGAAATTTGTAATGATGATTTGTGCATACAAAATTTTATTAGCTGTTAAATATCAAAGCGATATCTATTATAATACAGTTATTAGAGTCACTTAAGCCTAATCCATAGGGGGCGTTTGTATGGGGAATAGGTCTTAACATGGACTTTTTTTTCAATTTCAATAGGCTTCGTCCTCTTGACAAAAAATGCTTACGTTTTAAATTTCAAGTCAATTGATTGAAAAAACCGTTAGATGGACAGACGGACGGACGGACATCCGTAAATCGACTCAAAAGGTAATTCCGAGTCGATCGGTAGGTAGGTCTAGGACCAATATTTCGGGTAGTTACAAACATCAGCACAAATTCATTATACTCTGTACCACATAGTGGTGCAGGGTTTAAAAATGGCAGAGTTGTCTATTTTGATGATTGGAGGTGGGGTTTTGGGGTGGCGTCGGTTTCGATGGGAGACACCTTTACCCTCGCAATAAAAGTTTACTTATGTATTATACCCGCCAACTACAGTATGGGGGTAAACTCACTTTGTCAATCCATGAGTAACGCATCAAAATATCAGTCTAGGACCCCATAAAGTATGTATATTTATGATCAGTGATCGATTCTAAGACATTCTAGCGATGTCCGTCTCGCTGTCTGTCTGTAGTTAACACGATGCAGTCCAAAATAAAAGAGTTAGACGCCCGAAATTTGACACCAATATGTCTTATGTTCCTAGGCATGTTAAGTTCGTAAGCGAGCAAAATCGGAAGAGGGGGAAAAAGTTCCCCCTTGAAGAACTAAACCAACTTCTGAAAAATAACAATTTTGTACATGATATTTTGTGTTTTTGTTTAACAAATGCAACATTTTTATGCTACAAGAAGTTCAAAGTTCTGCATTTGGACCCAGAGGATTAGAAAATGTCGTTTTTTCGGTCCGCACCTCTTTTGTTCGCGTGGATTCAAAAAAAAATTTTAAATAATGATAAACTTGTATTTCTTAAGTGCAAAAAGCATGTATTTTTAAACATATATTACGAGAGGAAATTTGCCTTCCACAATTACAACTACAAACCCCCTCCCAAAAAAAAAAACGCCCCTGCAATTTTTATACCCTCCAACTACAGTATGGGTTAGAGATGGGCGCGTGAGTGATTTTTGACTCACACTCACTCACGCTCACGACAGGAATTTTTGAATCACGCACACTCACTCACGAGCATATTTTTTCTACTCACTCACAATCACGTGAGTAAATTTAATACAACTCACACTCACGTGCACTCACGCAAGCTTCACTCACACTCACATTGACTCACACTCACGAAACACTTATTTATACAAAAACAAATTTCAAAAACTAAAATTGTAAAAATCATTCAAAATTTTCAACAAAATTTAAAGTTCAGCGAAATTTTGCATTTTTTTTTTTTTGCTTTTTTCGGGACGAAATATGAAATTAAGCCATATTTTACATTTTTTTGTTGCTTTTTTGGTACAAAAGGAAATATGAAGAGAAAATAAATCACGCAAACTCACGCAAAAAAATCGACTAACGCACACTCACTCACGAAAAAATCTTACTCACGCACATTCACTCACGCAATTTTTTTCTCCACTCACACTCACTCACAATCACTTAATTAAAATTTAAATCAGTCACACTCACGCGTGAATAACGTGAATCACGCTCTAATCTGCCCATGTGCCCATCTCTAGTATGGGGGTATACTCACTTTGTCATTCCGTGTGTAACGCATCGAAATATCGAAATACCCCATAATATATACTTTAATGATCAGTGATCGACTCTAAGACATTCTAGCGATGTCCGTCCGTCCGTCTGTAGTTAACACGATGCAGTCCAAAATAAAAGAGATAGACCCCTTAAGCTTGGCACAAATATGTCTAATGTTCCTGGGCAGGTTCGGAAATGGGCCAAATCGGACCAGGGGAAAAAAGTTCCCCCCTGAAAAACTAAACCAACCTCTAAAAAACACACTTTTTTAACATGTTTTTTTGTATTTTTGTTAAAAAAATGAAACACTTGGTATATTTATCGAGACGGGAAGGTGCTTTCAACGTCCCCCACTGACCCTATCAACCCCCCCCCAAAAAAAAAAGAACGCCGCTGAAAAATTTTTGGTTTTAATTTTTTTTACATTTTGGAGGATATAAAAAATTTGGCACAGCCGAATTTAACACTCTTACTTCTTTATTATGCTTTTTGCACTACAGTTATACAATTTTATTATAAGTTTAATTAGTTTTGTTTATCAACGCCCTCAAAAGGGGGCGGACTAAAACAAATGGCATTTTCTTGTCCCCCGGAACGAACTTCTATGAACTTCTTCTGATATAAAATTTTTTCATTTGCTTAGCAAATTTACAAAAAAGAAAAAAACTGAAAAAATTTAGTATTTTTAGTTTGATTTAGTTCCTTAAGGGGGACTTTTTCGCCCTGATCCGATTTGGCCCATTTCCGAACTTTACCAGCCCAAGATCATAAGTAGGGCTTCCAATCGGGATATCCCGATCCCGGAAATCCCGGGATTTTCGGGATTAGGCTAATCCCGAATCTCGGGATTTCTGATTTTCAATCCCGGGATTTTCGGGATCCCGATTTTTTTATTTTTTTTCAATATTTTCTATTATTTTTAGATTTTTTTAAATAATTTAAATAAAATATGAATTTTGTGGAACAAAATAAAAAAAATCGACAAAAGTTCCGTCAGGTACCATGTTTTTGTTATAGAAAAAGGTGAAACGATTGCGAAATGTAAAGAAATTCTAAAAACTAGTGGTGGTTCGACATAAGGGCTTTAATTATTAATTCTTTTACTCTTACAAGAAGAATATTGCCGTAAATGGCTTTTGACACATCTTAACTCCTTAAGCTGTAAACTTTTTTAATTTTATGTTTTACTAAAACATTTTTTTAAAGAGTGGGTTTTGACTCACACTCAGTCACGCTCATGCAAACAATAATGGAATCACTCACTTATCATTTACGCTCACGCATGAGTCATGCAAACTCTACTCTCGCACTCTTGCTAACACATTTTTCACCAAACAAAACGTTGCTAATAAATATTTTTTTTGCAAGAAAAAAAAAATAAAAAAAAAAAAAAAAAATTAGCAAAAATTTGAAAATTCATTTATTTTTTTTTTTTCAACTCACGCTCACTAAAAGTTGATAACGATGAGCCACGACGAAAGATAAGAAAGATAACCGAATCCTTCACAGGAGGAATCCCGACATTTTTTTGAAGTTCACAACACCAACAAAACTTTGCTAATTTTTACGAGCGCGTGAGTTTGTTAAAGTGACAAAAAATACTAAAAATTTTTTAAAATCCCGAAAAATCCCGAAAATTTCCAAAAAATCCCGTGAATCCCGGGATTCAAAATATCCCGAAAATCCCGGGATCCCGAAATCGGGATCCCGAAAATTTTTCTTCAATCCCGAATCCCGGGATTCAGAAAAACCAATCCCGATTGGAAGCCCTAATCATAAGACATATTCGTGCTGAATTTTGTGTTTGTCACAGACGGACGGATAGACGGACATCGGTAGAATGTCTTGAAATCGATCACTGATCAATAACACTGTGCAACAGTGAAAAAAAAAAACAAGATCTTGACTATATGGGTTCGGTTTTATTACCAAAAGGTAATAAAACCTCTGCATATATATTCTTGAACGGACTATTAGCCACATTATGTTAAAATGTAATTATGCGGTAGCAACAAGTCTGATTAAGCTGTTGAGCGAGAACTGATGACAGTGGGACCCACTGCTTTTTAGAATCTTTGGAGGCCTATAAAAGGAAATTGGTCACCAAACTGAACAATCCGAGTATAGAGTTTTACTACCTTTTGGTAGTAGAATCGAACCTATTTACTAACAATTAGTCAAATTCTTGTGTTTTTCAAAAACTCTTAATTTGTTGCATAGTGTAGTCAGTGTATCATGTTAGATTGTGATTAAAATAGCAATTTTAAACTATTTTTATTTAATAAGTTTTAACTCTATTATCAGTAACAATTTAATATTCCAAAATATAAAAATTTTCTCTTTTCTTTCAGAAAACCAACAATTTTGTTACAAAACTTGTGTGGAAAGTAAAATTTTCTTTTAAGCTGCAAAAAAAAACTTAAAAATTCTTTGCTAAGAAAACCCAAAAAGTTTGTTGAAAATTAACTTTTTTTTCTGTACTTTTTGGTAAACCTATAAAACAGGCAGAAAAAAAGCGTAGAATAATTGAAGAAAGAAAGAAACAAAACAAAATAACACAAAAAAAAAAACTTTTCTTTTGTTTTAAGAAAAACTCATAAAAAAGCTAAAAAAAAGTAAATAACAAAAATAAATGAAACGATAAGAGAGAGAAAAAAAAAAAAAACAGTGAAAAAGTGAAGTGAAGTGAAACGAGGCATATATCGGGTTTAACAAAAAAAAGTGTATTGAGCTGTATTTAAATTTACACACACGTCAAATACACCAAACGAATTATAGAACCATACCAATGTATATGAGACAATTCATAGTAAATGTATAGATTCATATAACCGGTAAGTCATTTAAATTATATTTTTTATAGTACACATTTTTACAAGTATTTAAGTTAAAAAATGTAAAAGAAAATTTAATTTTTAAAAATTATAGACCCTGGGTATTCCCATACTGGTCACTCCCCTCTTCAAGAAAGTTTAGGTTGGGTAAAAATGGTAATCAAATCGAGTAATGTCATTTCATTCCTCTTTATTTAAAACTTTAAAAATAGTTATCATGAAAATCGTAGCTGATCCTGTTTTCGAGTTATTGCTAAATAATTACGGCTGTAGGCAAAATCGCCCAAAAAAGAAAATGAAATTTCGTCCAAAAATTGTTCATACAAATTTGGGCCATATTTCTTATGAAAAGTTATCCAAAATTTTTGGGCACATTTTCATAGTTTTTGGGCAAAATTTCAACATAAAAAATTGGGTGATTTTTCATTACGAAAAATTGCTTTATCGCGCGATTTTTTGTTAAAATTTTTCGCCAGCGGCGCTTTCATCGCACCTTGATGCATTTTTTTTAATTTCTTCATAATTTATGTTACACACTTAATATTTGTTACATCAATTACCTACTTATAGCTTTTTCAGACCATATTTTCAAGAAGACGATATGTCAAAAATATTAATAAGGATACGTAACAAAAAGTCCTAAATTTTTTTCTTTTTTTCCTAAAAGTTTTTCTGCATAGCCGGCCTTCGGCCGGGCTTAGTGATTACCAGGGAAACCAAAAATATGCAGTATCATGTTTTTTCCTGTGCATTTTAATGATAAATGGGCAAGGTATTTATCCGTTTCAGAAGTTTTTAAGAAATCTGGCATCGATTTGTTAGAGCATATTTTTGCATATTTTAGCCTTAAGAGCATATTTTTGCATATTTTAGATTTAAGAGCATATTTTAGCATAAGAGCATATTTTTAGAGCATATTTTCAATTTTGAGAGCATTTTTTCACTTTTTAGAGCATATTTTTACATTTTTAGAGCATTTTTTTCCCATTTTTAGAGCATTATTTTCCAATTTTTTTTATGACAACATTTATTTTTAAATTTTTTATCCAACAAGGATGTTTTTTTTCAACAATTACGGAATTGTGACGATTGATTCCACTTTGGCCTGTTCTTGCATCATATCGGTATATGAAACTATGTTTTCTTTAGATTCAGCAACTTGGTAGAAAATAATAAGACAAATATTTTTGTAGAATATATTTAACCCTCTAACTATCGCTCATAACGGTATTTGGAGGGTCTATTCTCTAACAAATTGTAAAAACCACCGCAAAAAAGGGGACATAATTTTTTTTAAGAGCATATTTTTATTGTTTTTAGAGCATATTTTCCGTTTTTAAGGGCATATTTTAAGCGCATAAAACGTGTTTTTTAGAGCATATTTTTGGTTTCCCTGGTGATTACAAACTATTTGCCTTAAACCCACCCTCTCCGCAAAATAAAACTTTTTTGGGTAATATGTGTTTTTGGAAAAGCGTGTTTTCGGAAAAATCTTTTTTTTTTTTTATTTTTGGGTCACTTTTCATTTTTTTCTTGGGATTTTTTTCGTAAATTTTGGGCGAAATTTCGTATTTTTCTTTCTTGGAAATTTTTCATATTTTTTTGGCGATTTTGCATTTGGGCGATTTTTTATAAAATTTTTTGGGCGATTTTGCCTATATTTTCACTGTTCGGCAACACAAACCTCCCATTTTAATTTCTAACTAATTCTTGTAGATTTTTCTCTTCTGATTTCAAATCTGCCATCCAAATTTTTCTAGCACGTATCGTTTTTGAGATACTCACTGCCAAAAAGTAAAAAAACTGATAAATTACGCTGTTACGTGGCTTCCAACAAAGAGGATTTGATTTAATATATACACTGAAAGAATTATTGTTCATAATATCTATGAACAAATTTCAAAAAACCAAATTCATAGAATATATAAAACAATTCATTGGCTGAATGAATATTCATTAGTAGTGTAATATTTTATAGAATTTTATTCATAGATTTTATTAAATTCATAAAAAAAATTCATAGAATTAATGAATGTCATTCATAGAAGAAAATGTCATCACTATTTTAATTTTTTAATTTTTTTTAAATAATTAAAATAATGTTACAATAACACTGTGGAACAAATTCAGGTTAGCAAAAGTTAGGTCGATTCTGAGAGTGAGGGGTAAAAATTGAGGCTAAATTAGAAGACCCGTATCGCGGCGTTTGTTTATGTTAGTTCGATTTTTTTAATCGACCTTCGAACTTTGTAGTCGAATGTTTTTTATGTTTGTTTAATATATGTTTTCTATTTTAATTACACTGTGGAACAAATTCAGGTTAGCAAAAGTTTGGTCGATTCTGAGAGTGAGAGGTAAAAAAAGAGGCTAAATTAGAAGACCCGTACCGCGGCGTTTGTTTATGTTAGTTCGAATTTTTTTTTTTAATCAACCTTCGAACTTTACAGTCAAATGCCGATTTTCAGCATATGGTTTATATGGTTTTTTGGCTAAAACTCATCGACTAATTGATATTTTTTCAATCTATAAAAGCGAAATATTGCTAGAGTCCATCAATTAAAATTAAAAAATTGATTTAGAAAATTTATGTGGTGCTTATGAAGCAAAATGTTGAAAAAATTATTTTTTTTTCATCCTTTTTGAAAATATTTTGCTTTATAAGCACCACAAAAATTTTGTAAATAAATTTTTTAAAAAATTTTAATTGTTGGACAGGTCCCTAGCAATAATTTGGCTTTTACCGATTGAAAAAAATATCAATTAGTCGACGAGTTATAGCCAATAAACCATATAAACAATATACTGAAAATCGGCATTTGACTCCAAAGTTCGAAGGTCGATTAAAAAAAATTCAAATAAACATACACAAACGCCGCAATACGGGTTTTCTAATTTAGCCTCTATTTTTACCCCTCACTCTCAGAATCGACCTAACTTTTGCTAACCTGAATTTGTTCCACAGTGTAATTAAAATAGAAGAAATATATTAAACAAACATAAAAAATAAAAAAAAAACATAATTTCTGCCCTGGCCGGGGCTCGATCCCCAGAGCTACCGTCTGAAGTGGTTATTGTCGACGCCTTAGCTATCAGCGCCACCAAAGGAGGAAAATCTCACCAACTAACACTTAGTTTTATAATGTTCGCTAATTTTGTTTTTGCAAATACACAAAAATTTTATTTTCTACAAATACACACACAGATTTTGGCAGAGCATTGTGACAGAGCATAGATACAAACTCAATATGTTAAAGCAGAATATTAAACAAAATGGATTTTAAGTGTTATTATTTGTTTATATACTTTAGCTAAGTGGTTAGAGACTAAGCTTCACGAACAACTGGTTCTGTGTTCGAATCTCGGTGGGGGGATAAGTTAAAAAACATATAAATTTTTAAAAATAGAAAATTGTAAATAAATACTACTAAAATTATAAAAAAAAACAAGTATAAAAGTTAAATTCGATATGGCCGAATCTATGAATACCCTCCACAATGCCCTTTTTAAAGGATAGTAAATTTTTTAATGTAAAAAAAATTAACAATTTTGATTAGAAATATTTTATTTTGAGTAAAAAACTTTTTTTTGTCATTTTTGTAAAAAAAAAACAAATAATTTACTAATTTTTTTTTTTAGTGTAAAATTGTTTTTCGAGTGTATTTTTTTTTTTAGTGTAAAAATATTTCTGAGTGACAAAAATACTCTGTAAAGCAATTTTGTGGCTAATAATTGTTTTTAAAGCTTGTTTTTTAAAACTCGGTGTTTTCAACACGTGAATTTTAGGTGAAACCAATCTGAAATTCAGGGTTTTGCTTATAACTTTGGAACCACTGGACCGATTTGGCTGAGATTTGAAACGACCTGGGACAGAGGAACGACAAATATATATGCCACACTTCAGCACTCTCAGGATTGTCGTTCGAAAGTTACCGTGTGTTTTATCTCGTAAATTCATGAAAAACCCTTGCCGAAATTCATTCAGTCTTTTGCTCATAACTTTTGAACCACTGGACCGATTTCTCTGGATTGCAATACCAACATGACCAGGTAAATGCCCAACATATATGCCAAAGAAGCCTCCGTAAAGGAGCCTCCGTAAAGTCTTTCAAAAGTTAGCGTGTTTTCAACAGACAGACAGACGGACCGACAGACGGACGGACGGACATCGCTAGATCGTCTTAAAATCGATCGAGGATCATGAATATATACACTTCATGGGGTCTTAGACCAATATTTCGAGGTGTTACAAACGGAATGACAAACTTATATATACCCTCTATCACTACAGTGGAGGGTATAATAAATAAAATTGAAATAAAACTAGAATTGAATAATATTTTATTTTATAGAAACTTAGGTTTCTGGTTTCTATGAATTTTTTATAGATTCTATGAAGGTCATCATTGGTTGACTTCTAATGATTTTGTTCATAGAATCAATGTACGTTTTCATAGCCATAATGAACAAAATTCTTTCAGTGTCTTGGACCTCCCGATTTCAAAACAGCACCCCAATTTTTTTCTAACATGTTCCGTTTTTTTACGCAAAAATTTCAAACGTGAATATCTCAATCACGTTCGAAATTTTTGCGTGAAAAAAATTTTCAAACACGAAAATCTTGAAAACGGAACATGCTAGAAAAATTTGAACTGCAGTTTTAGAATCAGGAGGTCCATTTTATACAGTGGACCACTAAAAGTGCAAAATTATTGTTTTGTTTTGACTTTTTAACAGCGAATATTTAAAAAACGGTACTTTCTAAAAAAAATTGGAATCAGCTGGATATTTCACTGCGAGGTTTTTGTTGTCGAATAATGTAATTATCAATTATTATAATCAAGCACCTCTAGTTGAGCCGAAAATGCAAAGTTCTTAAAAAAAAAAATATAAAATGGATTTTTAAAAATTTATAGCCATGATCACCAATATATGCTATATTTGTTTTAGCACCTCTAGTAAAGCCAAAAGTGTAATTTATGTTTTTTTTAGAAAAATAATTATATAAAAATTAATTTTTAGAATTTTAAAGAGATGAAACCTCACAATCTAAGACTTTTTCTATAGGAAACATCTTTAAAATAATACTTTTGCTATAAAATGCCTCAAATACAAGTAATTTTATATGTGAGTGTGTATAAATATGTATATTTAAATGTTGTACTATATATAAATTTACATTTTTTTTAACCAATAACGGAGAGTTTTAATATAAAAAGAGAATAAATATTAAAAAAAAACTGTGATAAAAAAAAAAACTTTTCAACAACATCAACACACAAAAACAACGTGGTATTGTTGTTAAAAGTTCAATTTCGTTTGAAACAAGAACAAAAAAAAATATAAAATCAAGCAAAAAATATCACAAAAATAATAATCTTTCCATTATATTTTCTTTTGTGTTTTTATAAAATACAAGCGGTTTTTATTTTTAAAAATAGAGGGATCCTTTTGTGTATCAATATAAATATTGTTATTTATGTAAAATAACAGCAGAAACAACAACTACAGTGACAACAGCTAAACCCACAATTTCTATAAGGTATTAGTTTATATTGGTGTTGGTGTCAAACTAAGCAACACACTTATACAAACAAAAGTTTTTGTTGGTATACCGTAATATATTGACATTTTTTGTTTATTTCCTTTTTTTTATACCCTCCACTCTAGTGATAGATAAGTTTGTCATTCCGTTTGTAACACCTCAAAATATTGGTCTAGGATCCCATGATCCTCGATCGATTTTAAGAAGATCTAGCGATGTCCGTCTGTCTGTTCGTTAGTAGGTTGAAAACACACTAACAATCCAGCGAAATCGGTCCAGTGCACACTGGTCGATCCCATTGGCCAAAAATAAAAAAATCAAAGTCAAAAGTTTGTCGCCAAATGTGTCATCTCTATTTCTAATAAAAATAAGGTTTTAAAATTTTGAGCTGTTTCTGTTTTATTCCAACTGTACTCTTTAAGAACAGCTTCAAAAGAGATTGCGAGTTAACAGTTGGTTTTTGCAGTGTGAAATTATGGAAAATTAGGTTCAACTTTCAATTAATTAAAACCATATAAAAAATTTTTTGTTGAAATAAATCAAAACTAATATTGAATTAGAAGGTATTAACTAAATTTTAAAATAATTGCAATGTGTTTAGCCTGTTCTGGAGTTTGTATAAAATTAATATCTTTCCAGTGTCAATGTTAGTGTTTGTTCGTCAATATATTGAAATTTCTAATAGAGTTTTAGTTGTGTTCCCCCCTGAAATCTCCAATCGGACTTTTTTTGATTTATTAGTTAATATTTCAAGGCTCTAAAATTGGTAATATCAGCTGCATTCTTTTGCATGTCTTTGAGTTATCACCCACAGATCAAAACGGCCTCGTTGTTTTGGATGTCAAACTTTGAATTCTTGTGTGGTGATTTTTTAATTTATGTTCGCGTTGCTCTGGCATTGTTATGCAAGCAAAAAAATGGCATTGTTTATTTTCTTTTTAGCGGACTTTTAATTTATTTTTTCTTAATTTTATCCTTATTAAGGGTATTTTAGACCAGCAGACTTGTAAAACGACCTCTCAGTTTTTCTAGTACTTAGCGTGACAGTTTTTTGAAAAATTTTGATTTTTGTTGAAGTTATGCTAATGTAAGCTGAAAAAATGGAAAATTTTAAATTTTTTCATTAATTAAAGAAAAATATTAGATCAAAATAATAAAATATGTGTACAAGAGGATTAATAAATCTACAAATAAAAAAAAAAATTCATCAAAATCGGTTCAGTAGTTTATGTTGTACAACTGCAGCCAATTTTTTCCTTTAAAAAAACATACCACAATTGGGTGGCAACCCTGGCAATTCTCTTTGACCAAAATTTGAGTTTTAAAAACTTTTTAAAATATAACGATTTTTGTCTTTCATATAAAAAAACAGAATTAAAAATTATTGCGTATTTATTTTTTTATAGCTGTTTAAAAATTGTTAATATTAAGGCTGTTTTTTAGTAACAACCCCCCTTAACCTTTTTTTAATTTTTTATTACATACTATTTTATGTATAATAATTCAATATTTTTTTTTTTTTTAACTAATCTTGTAAAAAAGTTATGAATTAAATGTGAATTAAAAACAAACTTTCGTTTTTCTTATGTGGGGTGAATGTGGGTGCTTGGGTACGGTAGGGGGTGCGGGTGGGGGTGGTAATGGGTCCTCAACCACTCCAATTTTATCATTCAATAGTTCTGACATATTTAAAAAGCCGTGACCGAAGTTTCACGATGATACCTATACTTGAAGTATTTTTGGCCGTCATCTCCATAGAGCTCCGACCACTGTGCAGTGGTTCAAAAGTTATGAGCAAAAGACTGAATTTCGGCAAGGGGTTTTCGTGAATTTACGAGATAAAAAACACGCTAACTTTCGAAAGGGTGCTGAAGCTTGGCATATATATCTGTTGTTCGCCTGGCCTGATTCGTATTGAATTTTAGCAAAATCGGTCTAGTAGTTCAAAAGTTATTAGCAAAACCGTGAATTTCAGATTAGTTTCACGTGTTTGAAACCCTTTGAACATGTTTTAAAAACATTGATATGTCACAAAAATTTTTAACAACGTATTTTTGGCACTCAAATACACATATTTTTACACTAAAACAAAAAAAAAAATACACTCAAAAAAAATTTTACACTCAAAAAAAATTTAGTAATTTATTTTTTTTTTTTTTTAAATTACTAAAAAAAAGTTTTTTTTTTACACATAATAAAATATTTCTAATCAAAAATGTTATTTCACGTTAGAAAATGTACTATCACTTAAAATGGGCATTGTGAAGGGTATTCATAGATTCGGCCAAGTCGAATTTAACTTTTCTACTTGTTTTTTGTTTTGTTATTGAGTGTATGTGTGAACTGGTGTTACCAACACCATCACTACCACAACCATCAACAATTTAAGTTTTTATGCAAAACAACAATATCAACAAAAAATAACGATATCATCTACTGCGACATATATTGGTATTTGAGACTAAAAAAAAACACCTGTTATACGTTTTTTTTGTCACTTGTATACATTACGGTGGCACGAATAATGACTTTTCGATTTTTTTGATTTTTATTATTTGGATAGGACTTCAAAAAACCTTTTGATCTCTATTAAATCTTCATATAGTTTCTTTTGATGAAATGGGAGAAATCCTCAAAAAACGAAAAAAATCGCGTTTTCCACCTCCTCTTTGACCCACTAAATGTGAGATTGGGCAACTATAAAAAAATAGGTTACTCTTATTTTGCTCAACTTTTTTCCATATGCAAGTTTCAGGACAATCGGTGGGTGCCCTGTGAAAGACCTTCCTTGTTAGAGATCACAAGCCTTTTCAAGCAAGTTTAGGTTGTGCTAAAATGGTGACAAAATCGGGTAATGGCATTTCACTCCTCTATATTTTGAACTTTAAAAATGGTTAACACGAAAATCCTAGCTATTTCTGTTTTCGAGTTATTGCTAAATAATTACACTGTTCGACAACACAAACTTCCCAGTGAAATATCCAACTGATTCTTATAGATTTTTCTCTCTTGAATCCAAATATGCCATCCAATTTCTTCTATAATGTATTGTTTTTGAGATATTCGCTGTTAAAAAGTCAAAAAACCAGTAATTTTGCACTTTTAGGGGTCCACTGTTATATTGCTTCCAACAAATAGGAGTTGATTTCATATAAATTTGACCTCCTTATTCCAAAACTGCAATCCAAATTTTTCTAGAATGTTTCGTTTTCGAGATATTCGCGTTTGAGATTTTCGCGTGGAAAAATTTTCAAACGCGAATATCTTGAAAACGGAACATGGTAAAAAATTTGAATTGCAGTTTTGGAAACAAGAGATCCATTTTATATAAAATCAAGTCCTATTTTTGGAAGAATTTGTAACAGTGGACCACCAAAAGTTCGAAATTAATTGTTTTTTTGACTTTTTAACAGCGAATATGTCAAAAACGGTACCTACTAGGCAAAATTGAATGGTAGATTTGAATTCAGGAGCGCAAAATCTATAAGAATCAGTTGGATATTTCATTGGAAAGTTTTTTGTTGTCGAACTGTGCAATTATTTAACAATAACTCGAAAACAGAATCAGCTATGATTTTCGTGTTAACGATTTTTAAAGTTCAAAATGAAGCGGATGGAAATGCCATTACCCGATTTTGCGCAACACTGTGCGACGTTTTCGAAATTTGAAGAAAGCTAAATTTGCTCCACCCTAATATGCATGTGTTTGAAATATTTTTTATACATATTTTCTTTATCAAATAAAAAAAAAAATATTCTGCTTTTATACCCAAAGGTTTGAATAACGGTACTCAATCATTTACATATGTACTACAAGTTTTTAATAATTTATTATTTAAGTTTTCACTTATTTTGTTATACCTAATTTTTTTTGATTTACATAAATATTTAAACAAAATGTAACCGAAAATTACAAAAAAAATACTTTGGGGTCGGAGAACTTTTCTAACTTAGAAATCTATGAAGCTTTCTGTAGAGGAAATGGCTGAAAAGTTTTTATGACTCAGAGTCTGATAAATTTTCTATAGAAAAATATCTCAGAATAAGAACATTGTTCTATGAAAAATATTTCAGATTCTGAAAATTTATCTATTGAAAGAAGGATTGCCTTACAATCTGGGATTTTGAAATAGAAAAAGTATTTATAATTCTGAAAGCTTTTCAGATTTTATTCTCAAAAGAGAAACACTTAAAAAAAAAGTGAGAGTGTTAAATTCGGTTGTGCCGAATCTTTAAAACCCTCTAACATCAAAAAAAAATCCAGGGACGTTTGTTTGGGTGTGCTGTGGACATTCTCGCTGCAAATGTTAACGAATTCATTTATTATTAAACTCTACGATGTTTTTTGTACAAAACAATTCTCAGATTCGGAGTACACGGGTGGTCCGAGACAGTTTTAACCTAAAAGTGCGAATACCATAATTTTTTTTTAATATGTATTTGGGATGTGTAAGAAAAATTTAGCAACAAAAACCAAAATCTTCGATCGAACACTTTTTTGAAAAATCGCCTTTAAATTGCAAATAATAAAAAAAATCACTCTTCAAAGTTCAAATATATGGACTTAATAGATTTTGACCTCCTGATTCCAAATCTGCTTTCAAAATTTTTGTAGCATACAGATATTCGCGTTTGCAGATGCCAAAAACCGCCATTTTAGTACTTTCTGTTGTTCCACTGTAACGTTTTCTAAAGTGGTAACAATAAAATTTATAGAAAATGGACCTTCTCCGAATCAGCCATCAACATTTTTTTATAGCAGTTTCCATTTGCCAGATATTCGCGTTTAAATACTACAAATGATTTTACATAAATGGACCTCGTGATTCCAAACCGGCAGTCCAAATGGTGATCACGGCCAAAATATTACACGGAGATGACTGAAACTTAACATATTTATTGGAAGTTCTCTCGAAAAGTTTGGAATTTCATTTGAGCGATATCGGTTTCACAGAAAAAATTTGAAACGAATTTCAATCAACAAAAACGCGGATCCAATCAATTTTTTGATTGAAATTCCTCCAATTAAAAAAATTGTTATACCAATCATCAAATTGTAGGTGATTGATTGAAATTTTTTTCAATCAAACATTTTTTCGATTTTAATCAAAAATTTGATCAGTTTTTTATTTAAAGTCAATCAAAATAATGATTGATTTAACAAATGAATTGTAAGCTTATGACAAAATTATCAAAAAATTCATCTTTTTTGCTTTCTATATGTTGGCAACAATAAGAAAAAGTAAAGCCCGATTATTTTGTATATTTTTGAATTAACCTATTCAAATAAATTAAAGCGAAAAAAAAATCTGGTATGTTGAAAATTTGTAACAAAAAATAACAAAAATTTCAATCAAAACATTGATTGACTCATTTAAATTTTGTTGATCAATAGATTTAATTGAAAATTCAAAAGTTATGAACGAAAATGTAAGGACACATCAAAAATTTTAGTACATTCAACATAAAATGCTTTAAATTGGCTGCTGGTTAACATATGTGAACATAATTGAACACAGAATGGTATTTAAACAATTACGAACATATTTTTTGACAAAAAAAGAAAAAAAATTTTTGCGGAAACTTTTTTAAATTTTATTTTTTTAAATTTCCATTTATAAACAGTTTTTTGCAATAATCTTTTTGAAATTGTGGAGGGTATCACTATATTCGGCAAGGCCAAATTTAACATTTTTACTTGTTTACATTGTGGAGGGTATCCATACAAGGCTGAATTTTACTTTTTACTTGTTTTTAGAAGTATTTTCCCCTAAAAATTTCATTAGTTTTTCTCTATCTCGCTTAGTTTTCGAGATATCATCATTTTAAATTTTTCTCCAAATTCCATGAAGTTTTTAACTAAATTCTAAGAGTACAGTTCCACAGTTTAGGTAAATTTTGACATAAATTTAGTGTGAATATATTTTTAGGTAATATGTCTTAAAAATAGTAATATGTTTCTTAGATTCAGTAAAAAAATTTCGTTAGCGTTAAAAATTTTGCCCAATAAATGACGAACTCCATTTTAAGAAAACTATTTATAAGTACAGAAACTAAGGTTTTTTTTACTTTTTGTTAGGAAATTTTCCTATTTCTTAGTTAAATTTAACTAAATTTATAGGAAATTCATGAACTACTTTTAAGTTAATTGTTTCCTTAATTGAGAAATATTACTTCAGCGTTTCTTTACTAATTATAACGATGATATTGTCAAAGTAACAATTTTCAAGCAACCATTTGCTTAGTTCGCTAATGCTGGTTAGCTAACTTTTAGCAAAATTTTAGTTGAGATTAGCATGTTAGCAAAAATATCTTGTAAACTTCATTTAGCGCATTAGCAATTTTAAACAAAATTTGAACTATTTTTTTTGCTAAATTTAAAATTGAGTTGACCAAATTTTTACAAGCTTTTTTGCTAATATTAGCAAAAATAAATGGTAAATTTTTGAAAAATTAAAATTAAATCTCGGAAACTAAGCCGGATAGAGCAGAATGGAGGTCATTTTTAGTTCTCGGGCTCTCCATAGTATCGCCGGTACTCTTCACATGTGTGGACCCTAATGGGTCCTAACTTTGGATCCAAAAAAGTTAGCATTCCCGAAAATTTTAAAATGCTCATATCTCGGTAAATATTGCCGACACAACAAAAAGTCCGAAAGAATTTTTGTAGCTCTCAACAGTAGAACAAGACCGCAAAGTAATCAAAAGCTCTCCGAGTAATATTTTTGAAGTTATCGAGTTAGTAATTTTCAAGACTCCGGTGGTCCCCTAAAATCACGTATCTCAAAAACTAGGCTAGGTAGAGCGAAACGGACACAAATTTTGTATCAAAAACTATGACGATTTTAAAGGAACCCAACTAGGTCTAGGCCCATCGGGGTCTGGACCTATCGGGTCCGAACCCAATGGGGTCCTCAAATGTGTATGAACTAGTTGAAATAAAAAAAATTCAGTTAACTAATTTTTGGCAAAACATTTTTGTGGGTTCAAAATCAGCAAATTTTCTTGTAGGTTTACAAGCTTTTTTTGCTAACATTACAGTTTTTTTTGAGTGTATGAATAAAAATTCCGAAGCACAATATCATCATAATAATTAGTAAAAAAACGTGACCTCGAGCTGGAGTAATCTTTCTTAATAGAATTTATAGGTCAAATAATAAATAATTTTAATTAATTTAAAAATTAAAACACAATTGTTTTCTAAATTTTAGTTTTGTCTTTATTTTTAGTGCAGGAATTTATTGTGAAAATGAAGCCAATCGGTCATTTTTACTGCCTGTGATATTTTATACATTCATTAAGATACTCCAAGGATTTTTTTTCAATAAAAAATAATAAAAATACTCTTCATTTATGTGTATACAAAAATTAATTAAAATTTTAAAAGGATTTTTATAAACCATATATCAACTATATCACATACAATGACATGTGACAAAGAACAAATAAAGAAATAAATAAATATTTATACAGTAAAACCTCTAAACAATCGCAAAAATCTTTAACAATCAATTTCATCTGAATACCAATAAAACTACATATCGTTTATTGCTTAATATTTCGTAAAATAACCGAATTTTTATATCACCCAATATTTGTAAAAGTTACTAAAAAGAACATTTACTCCACCTTTCACTGTATATTGTAGATGTGTGGAAATTCTTTAATAAACTTATGATTATTTTTTGTTTTCTCTCATAATTCAATTATGAGAATATACAAAAAAGAAAATATATCACACCAACTACAGTGTGGCAAAAAATAACAACTGAAACAAATTTATTGTTGACTATTATTTATGGTCAACATGACATTGTAGTTTTAATTGTTTAACCAAAAAACCAATATACACATTAGGGTGGCACGAATAATGACTTTTTCGAATTTCATCGATCGCCTGCTAAAAATAACCCGTGTCTTTGGGAGGCTAAAATTTTGCCCTAAAGTTTTTTTTTTTCCTACAAACTAAATTTTTTATTTCGATTTTTTTAATATTTTTTTTTAATAATTTTTTTTTAAATTATTATTTAACTTGATTAGCTTATTACTAGGGATGAGATTTTTATGCACTAAAAAATCGAAAATATGCGCTTAAAATATGCACTAAAAACTTCAAAATATGCACTAAAAAACCTAAAAATATGCACTAAAAATAAAATGTGTGCAATAAAAGTCTTGTTTTCATTCGAAAAACTTATTAAAAATGCAAAAAATACACCGGGCTAAAATTGTAACATCTAAAAATTTGAATAAGCAGGATTTTTTTTTTGAAATTAGGGCAATCTATAATAAAATTAAAAAGAAAAGAAATATTTTTCGCATTTTCAAAATAAATTTTTAAAATTTAAATTAGTTTTTTGAAACAAATAAATTTCAATTTGTGTTTTTTCTAATTTATATCAAAATATGCAAAAATATGCACTTAAAAATTGGAAATATGCACAATTTATGCACTTAAAACCAAAATATGCAAAAATATGCATTTTAACCAAAATATGCCAAAATATGCAAAAACAAATCGATGCCATTTTAAAGCAAATTTCTTGATTCGGAAAGATAATTGGTCAAAATTGTTTTAAGACTACCGACAAAAAACATGCATTTGCATGAAAATCTCATCCCTACTTATTACACTCAAAATAATAACTTTGTTAAATTACAGAAAAACTCTGTTAATTTAACAGAGTACATCATACCTTTCCAGCTAGCAACATTTTGTGGTAATTTTACTATAAAACTCTGTAAAATAATTTTGACAAAAAAACCCGTAATTTACAGAATTTCTAGTAAAATATTTAGCAAAGAAAAACTCTGTAAATTTGCATATATTTTTAAAGTGTATTTGATGCAACCAAAATTTTACAGAAAAAAACTCTGTTTACGTTAACGTGGGCTATCGATAACCGACAAACTTCAAAATATTTATTTGAACATTTTTGAATTAATGCAAAACAAAAAATTTTTTTTTTTTAATAATTTTTTTTAAATATTTTTTTATTTTTTTAAAACCCCTAATTTAGACCTGCGATCAGCGAAAATAACATTGGACCGATTTTAACCACTTACACTCAAAAAAAAAAGTTTGTAAAATTACAAGTAAAAGGTCTTGTAATTCTATTTTACTAATATTTTTGTCTTTTTACAAAAATTCTTG
Organism: Pegoplata infirma; assembly: GCA_963921195.1. Taxonomy (NCBI): domain Eukaryota; kingdom Metazoa; phylum Arthropoda; class Insecta; order Diptera; family Anthomyiidae; genus Pegoplata; species Pegoplata infirma. The sequence goes on along the minus strand of OY992540.1, from coordinate 129,845,484 downwards.
TATATTTAACAATACGAAAACTACAGTTTGCTTTGTAATTTTGCTATCATATGTTGGTAAATTTATTTTACAAATTTTTTAGGTAAATTTAAAAAAGGTGAATTATTTTACAAATTAAAAAAATATTACAAGGTGTTTAGTTTTTTTACACAAGAAGACTGTATTGTACAACAAATCTTTACTTGATGTTATTTAGTCTTTCTACCAAAAAAATGTTTTATTACAAACATTTCTTTTTTTATATCGTTCAAAGGTTTTCAGTTTTTTAATACAAAAAAATGTAATTAAACAAAAAATTTTCTAAGTTCAGATTTTTTTTGCGTTTTGGAGTAAAAAATTTAGTTAAAAATAATTTTTTATAAATAAAAAATTTCATGAAAAAAATTTTTGGAAATTTTTTAAGTTCCAGACACAAACATTTTTCAACTAATTGTAAGCTTTAGCAAAAAATTTTTTTTTTTTTTGTAATTTGCGTTAAGTAAAATACCACAATTTTTATGTGTTTCTACCATATAATTGGTCTAGTTTTTTTTTTTTTTTGTATTTTTACCATTTTTTTTGTTATTTTACCATATTTTTTTGATAATTTTTTTTGGCTCCTAAAATGTCAATAAAAAGCTGCCCATTATGAAAAATTAAGTTTTTCTTATTTTAACAGGTACTTTAACATCTAATCTGCATAACCAATAATTTGTTTCCCGATTTATTAAAAATACTTATGAAAATAATTAAAAATTTAAATTTTTTTATTTTTTGACTATTTTTTCCTGAAAATATAAGAAATTTCTTGTGTAGCCTCCTTCGCAATTCTCATATGTTCTACTTAAGAAAAACGAAATACCGAAAAAAATAAAAAAGTGCAGTGTTATACTTAAAAAGTTTGTTAAAAGTGTTCAAGTGAAAAAAAAAAATCATTTCAGGCTGTTGAAGTGCTACTGCAGCTGCCGAAGATGGAAAAATAAGATGCACCAATGGAAAAAAAACTTTAACTTTACAAAATAAATATGTAAATAAACCAATTTTTTTGTAAATTTACAAAACAAATATGAAAATTTAAAAAAACAAAATTTGTTAGTGTTATAGTGGAATTAAACAAACGTCAGAATTAAGTACACGAGAAGACAACTTGACTTGACAAAGTTTATTACAAGAGTAAATGAATAATACAAAAGAAACTTAAAACTAACTTACAATTACCATATGTTCTTGACAGTAGTATAGTATAAGGATTGTAAAGGGTATTCACAGAGTGATCAATATTTAACATACTCCACCTCAATCCAAATACTTTACATACATTCAAGATCATTTTCAAAAATTTAAATTGAATATTTTAAATTCATCATATTACAAAATTTTATATGTTTTTCTTTACCTAAACATTTAGTGAATAAATCTGCAATGTTTTCATTTGTACTAACGTATTGAATAACTATTTCTTTTTCTTCAAATTTCTCACGAATATAATGGTAACGTATATCTATATGTTTACTTCTTTTATGAGCCACTGGATTTTGTACAAGAAACATCGCACTCTGGTTGTCACAATTTATTGTTGTTAGTGAACTCGTATAATTAGCAAACCCAATTTCGGATAAGATACTTCTGTGAAACACCACATCTTTAGCACCTTGGCACATTGATACGTATTCAGCCTCCATCGAACTTAACGATACGATTTTTTGCTTACGAGATTCCCAGGAAATCGGGCCATCAGCCAAAAACAAAACGAACCCACTGTACGACTTACGATCGGTTTTATCCGAGCCCCAGTCAGCATCTGTGTAAGAAACTAAACCATTAGTAGAATTGTAACATAACGTACCTTTTGGTTTGTGTTTAAGGTATCTTAACACATATTTGGCTGCTACAAAATGCTCCTTTTCTGGATGTGTGTTAAACTGTGACAACTTAGACACAGTATGGGCGATGTCCGGACGAGAAATAACTGCCAAATACATTAACGAGCCTACCAATGACTGGTAATTCTTAACTTCGTAGCCACTGCAATTTTCCTTTGAGCACTTCTCTAAAACAGTACCGGCAGCAAAAGGTGTATTTGACGGTTTACAATCTGTCATCTTCCATTGTCGAAGCAAATCGTTTGTATATTTGGCTTGATGTATTGATATTGCTCCTCTTAGGCCATCTCTTTCTATCTCCATCCCCAAGTAATACTTCACTGGACCTCTATCTACAGCATCAACATGTTGATTCAAACTCATCACAATATTTTTCATAGTTTTTTCAGATGAGCACGACAACAATATATCGTCAACATAAATAGCTATTAACACTAGCTCTCCATTAGACTGCATCGTGTATAAACAATTGTCAGTTTTACATCGAACAAATTTGAGATCGGATAGGATTTGATTAATTTTACGATACCAATCCCTACCAGCTTGTTTCAGCCCATAAAGCGATTTTTTTAATTTACATACACGATCGGGATATCTTTCATCAACAAATATTTGTGGTTGACGCATATAAACGTCCTCTTGAAGCTCTCCATTAAGATAAGCTGCAACAACATCAATGTGGTTCACCAAAAGTTTATTTTGAGCAGCTATAGCCAACAACATTCTAATTGCAGAATATCTTACAACAGGGGAGTAAGTCTCGTAATAATCGACGTTGTATTGTTGATTAAAGCCCTGGGCTACGAGGCGTGCTTTATATTTTTCAACATTTCCCTTAGGATTTCTTTTTGCCACAAAAACCCACCTACAACCAATAATATTTTTACCTTCTGGTTTTTCAACGAGCTCCCACGTGTTGTTGTTTTGCAAAGATTCGAATTCAGCCTTCATAGCACTTTTCCATTGTTCAGCATTCTTACTCTCTAATGCGTCTTGCACTGAACTTGGATCATCGTTAACTACCATCAAATTATTGACTGGATTAGAATCTTCTACCACACGAATTTTTCTTGGACGACCTTTCATTCCTGTTCTTAATAATTTCGGCCTTCCTCTCTTACGTTTTACGCCAATATTATTATCATCACTACCATCTGTGGAACTTTCCTCCTCACATTGCTCTTCCTCTTCTTCAGTAGGCGTTTTTTGTGTACCAACAACAGCATTATTTTTTAAATTAATTTCAACACCAAACCAGTCGTCTGCATTAGTTTCTTCGTTGTTTGTTTTTATATCTTTTTCTTTAACAGCTGACTCAGAAAGAGAATTTTCAAAGAAGATGACGTCACGAGCAATGACAATTGTCCTAGTCTCTTTGCAGTACAAACGATATGCTTTTGTTTGATGTGAATAACCCACAAACGTATACGTTTTGCCCTTTGGTTTTAGCTTTGAACGACCAGGTTTTTTGTCCAAAGCTACTGCTAAACAACCAAATGTACGTAGATGAAAAACTGACGGCTTACGATCGAACCAGAATTCATAAGGTGTAGTATTGTTCAACACCTTTGTAGGACAGCGATTTCTTAAATATGTGGCCGTATTTAATGCTTCAGACCATAACGACTGCGATAAACCAGAATCTAACAGCATGCATCGTGCCATTTCAACCAGTGTCCTGTTTGCCCTTTCCGCAATACCATTTTGTTGCGGGGTATAACACACTGTTTTTTGATGCTTAATACCTGCTGATGATAAATAATTTTGAAATTCATTATTTGTATACTCACTGCCGTTGTCGCTGCGTAAAATTTTTAATTTTAAACCAGTCTGCTTTTCTGCATTTGTTTGAAAATCTTTAAACACCTTAAATGCATCAGACTTTTTCTTCAAAAAGTATATGGTTATAAAGCGGGAAAAATCATCGATAAATGATATAAAATAACGCGAGCCGCTTTCACTTGGAATTCTCATAGGGCCGCAAATATCGGTATGCACCAACTCCAGCGGATTTTTAGTAAAACGATCACCATAATTTGTAAATGGTTGTACAGTGATTTTACACAAAGCACATGTAACACAAGAAAAGTTTTCAATTTGCCACCACTTAATCCTCGTACGATTTCATTTTTTGACATTTTAACTAAATCACATACATTTACATGCCCAAACCGCCTATGCCATACAACACCATCAATTTTACTTTTTGCCATCATCACATGTTCTTGTTGTTCATTTGTAATAAATGTTGTTGTAAATATACCATTATTTAATTTTGCTTCAAAAACCATGTCACCAAACTTCGACCTTGCAGTGACCTTCTCTTTCATAAATTGCACTCTATTACCATGCTGAGTTATTTTATTCACAGATAAAAAATTTGCATTTAATTTTGGCACGAAGAGAACATTGCATAGTATAATGTCGGTAAACTCCGATTTTAATTTTACATTACCTATGCCCTCTGCATAAACACAATCACCCGAAGCCAAAACTACTTTTTGTTTATGTTCTTTTAACAAGGAGAATAACATTTTGTTACCACTCATATGAGATGATGCTCCACTATCAACTATCCACTCATTATTGTTTGAGTTAAACTCATTTTCGCTGGCACTCATCACCATGGCTTTATTGTTGTTGTTGTGACACTGGGATTTTACATGTCCCCTCTTTCCACATGCATAACACTTAAAATTTTTATAACGGAGATTCTCATTACCATCTTTATTCGTTTGCAATTTATTCTTAAATTTGTCTTTACGTTTTGAATTCGCTGCAAACACGCGTTCTTCACTAACATGTTGTTTTTCGCCACGACGTTGATGCTCTTCTAAAACTTTGACCTTTCTTGCGGGACTTTTTGCAATAAAAATGCTACTTAATTTATCCCATGCTTCTTTAGACGTTCTGCACTTTTTAATATGTATTAACTCCGATGGTTTAATACTTAGGGTGATAGTAGCTAATGCTTTTTGTTCTGTAGCTTTCCATTGCGCTTTTTCGTCAGCTGTCGCACCTATTGGGCATACATTTTCTGTAACATTCCAGTAGTCCAACGTTATTAGCAGACTTTTCATATGTATCGACCAACTTGGATAATTGTCTCCACTTAATTTTTCAATCTGCATCAAACTCGACATCTTTGTTTTCTTTTACAAAATATATAAAACAATTGACTATACGAATCACGATACTTTTTATTTTTACAAATACTCGACCGACTTAATTCTTACAATTTATTTGGCTCGCTGGGCCCATAACCTTTGTTAGTGTTATAGTGGAATTAAACAAACGTCAGAATTAAGTACACGAGAAGACAACTTGACTTGACAAAGTTTATTACAAGAGTAAATGAATAATACAAAAGAAACTTAAAACTAACTTACAATTACCATATGTTCTTGACAGTAGTATAGTATAAGGATTGTAAAGGGTATTCACAGAGTGATCAATATTTAACAAAATTGTGTAAGTTTACAATTTTGTTTTGTAAATTTACCAAATTTTTTGTAAATTTCCAAAAAAATGTACATCTAAAAGTTAATATTTTACAAAAAAAAAAATTGTAAATTTACATTTTCTTTTGTTAAATCAATTTACAAATTATCCCCGTAACATTACGGGGATTCTTGCTAGTACATATTTTACAAAACCTGCTCCGTAAAATCACGGGGATTTTATGTCATTTTACAAACTTTTTTTTTTGAGTGTAGGGTTTAAAATGCTTGTATTATCTTGTAACAACTTTTTCTATGAATCTACTTGATATGAATATGCACCACCCTAATACACATGTATACACACTAATTCATAACTAAAACACACTTATAATTAAAACATATGTTCAAGTGAGAGCATATATGAACATGATAAGGCACGCAAAGGGAACTTTAAAAAATGTATTTAACCGACACAGAACTTTCACTCAATAGAAAAGTAACCTATAAAATTTAAATACTACACTCAAAAATAAAAAAACTTGTAAAGTTACCAAAAAACCTAGTGATTTTACGAGGCTATTCTCGTAAAATAAGAGGTAGGTAAAATTCTTGTAAAATTACGAGGATTTCCTCGTAATGCTCCAAAAATTGGTAAAATAACCAATTTTATTGGTAAAAGTATTGTTTTAAAACCGGAAAAATAAAAAAAAAAAAATGGTAAAATTACAAGAAAAAATGGTAAATATTTAAAAAAAAATGGTAAATTTACAAACCAAAATGGTAAATTTTCAAAAAAAAATAAATTTTTTTGTTAAACAAAATAAATCCTTGTAATAAAATAATTTTTGTAAAATAACTGTTTTTTTTTTTAAATTAACTAGAATCATCGTAATAAATTTTTCAAAATTTTTTCAACTTTTTTTTAACATATTTTTCAATAAAAAAAAATTGTCCGGGACTTGGAAAATTAAAAAAAAAAGAAAATTTCCAAAAAAAAAAATTGTTTTTTTTGTTTAACAACATAAATCCTCGTATAACATAATTTTGGTAAAATAACAGTTTTTTTTGTAAATCAACTAGAATGCTCGTAATAAAAACTTTGTTGTAAAATTACAGTTTTTTTTTTTTGTAAAATAATCTTTCAAAATGGTAGAATACAATTACGAAAAAAATATTGTAAAATTACCAATAAAACTTTAGTTCTCGTTTAAGCAAATTACGAGATTTTTTGTTAAAAACAAGGAAAATTGTTAAATATTGGTAGAACGGGATTACAAGGCATTTTACCAGGGGTTTTACCAGTTTTTTTTTTGAGTGTAGGGGACGAAAAGGAGCCGTTCCTGACAGTTTCGTCAAAAAAACAACGTTTAAATTACCGGTAAGAAATGGGTTAAATATTTTTCAATAACAAAAAATTGTCCGGGACATAAATCCTCGTATGACATAATTTTTGTAAAATAAAATTTTTTTTGTTATTCAACTAGAATCCTCGTAATAAAAACTTTGTTGTAAAGTTACAGTGTTTTTTGTAAAGTAACCTTTGAAAATAGTAGAATACAATTACGAATATAAACTTGTAAAATTACCAATAAAAATGTAGTTCTCGTTTGAGCAAAGTACAAGATTTTTTGTTAAAAAACAAGGAAAATTGTTAAATATTGGTAGAACGAGATTACAAGGCATTTTAGCAGGCGTTTTACCAGTTTATTTTTTTGAGTGTATGTTAAGTAGACGAAATAGAATATTTTTAGAATTTAAAAATATTTTTTTATACAAAATCTGATTAATTTTTTTATTAGAAAAAATACAAATTGTTTTATACGACCATTAAAATATTATGTTTTGGGTATTTTTGATCTAGCTCGAGGTCATTATTTCATTTACTAATTAAAACTATGATATTCTCATAGAATAATTTTCAAGAAAATTATTTTTCTGTTTTAAATTTATTTATGTGGTAATTTTTTTGCAAAAGTTAGTCGACACGGGTTTCGGAATTTGTCAGATTCCATTGTCAAGTTTTTTTAGGGTTTTTATATTTAAACCCTATACAACAAGTAACAAATGGAATTTAAATGACAAATCGCTAATGTTGAAATTAAAATATTAATACATATTTAACTCTTCATTCATTGAGAATTAGAAGAAGTAAATTGTATAATCTGTTAGTAAGATCACAATGCCTTGATAAACTATTTATTAAATTAAAACGGAATGCACCCTAATCTTAAAAATTTGCATTCTTATTCCTTATGTAGTTTTACATAAAGTTTAGGATTCTTGAAAAAATAAAAAAATAGATTTTTGTTATACATTATTTTTATTAATTTTGGCACGGTGAATACACTCAAAATAATCACTCTGTTAAATTACAGAGATACTCTGCTGAGCCAGCAGAAAATACCATAGATTTCCAACCAGCAAGATTTTTTGTTATTTTACGAAGAAAACTCTGTAAAATGCTTTCGATAAAAAAACTGTAAATTTACAGAATTATCTGTTAAATATTGATAAAACCGAAAAGAATTTTACAAAAAAAAACTCTATGCATTTTATGAGTTCAAAATTTTACAAAAAAAATTTTGTAAATTAACAAAGTTTTAGTTAAATCCATTTTATGAGTAAAACTTCTCTGCTTCAAAAACATTTTAATTAAAATTAGAAAATTTAATTTATTAAAATTAAAATTTTGTTAAATTTGCCTGCTTTAATGCTTCCAAATCGTAAATTTACTTTTTTTGTGAAAATTCCAATTTTACAAAATTTTGTTTTTCGGTCACAAGAATCTGTATTTCGACAGATAACTTTGTCAAATATCTGTCGAATTAAGATTACAGTCATTTTACAGAGTATTTAACAGAGTAATTATTTTGAGTGTACGAATATCAAAAAATTTCCGAAATCGGTCTAGCTAGGTTTTCAAGACATCGACGTTGGAAATTTGTCAAAAAATTTTCAAAAATGTCGGTTAGTTCCTATGTTCAAGAAATTTTTAAAAAATTCTCAAAAGTGTTGTTTCATTGACTATTTTATAGAGCTTGAGGCAAAATATCATTTAAACTTAATTTAAGATAAATCAGACATTTTTAACTCCTGGCCCCCTTCGATCAAAACTTAGTGTTTATAGTGAAAATTTTAAAAAATAAAAACAAAATTTTGATCCGACATGGGTTAAAATGATCGGATTTGGCTTAAATTAGTTTTCAAGGAAAGTCTATCTTAAGTTCTTTGAAGGGGTCAAAGGGAAGAAATTTTGAGATTTAAAAAATTTCTTAAACGTAGGAAAAAATCGCAAATTTTTGAAAATTTTAAACAGCGATATATCGAAAACCGTTCAACCGATTTTAATTTATTTGATATTCGTGTTCAGCGCTTCAATTTTAAAAACATGTGCCGCAAGAATTTTTTTCTGTAGAATAATTCTCAGATTCTAGAAAGTGTCAAAAATCTAGTGTTAAAATCTAAGTGTAGAACTTTTGAAATATATTTTTTTTTATTTCATAGAATATTAATAAATTCTAAAGCATATTTTTCTTAGAATTCATTCAACTAATTTTATGTTGTACAGATTGTTCATTAGGGGATTGTTATTTTATGAATTTCAACAGCTACTTGTTTATAAGAGGACCCTCATATAAAAGTGGTTTAATATCAAATACAAAATAAACAAGCATCAATAAATTAGCATAACACTTTTTTGGAGAAGCGAAAAAAATTATATTTTACATTCATGAATACATATGAGCAAATCTATGGGAAATTTAACTGACGGATCATCGATTTTGTTAATTTTTGGTTATTTGTTAGATAGAGCTTCGTAAATGATTAAATACTATATATTTTTTATACCCTCCACTCTAGTGATAGAGGGTATACATAAGTTTGTCATTCCGTTTGTAACACATCGAAATATTGGTCTAGGACCCCATAAAGTGTGTATATTCATGATCCTCGATCGATTTTAAGTTGATCTAGCGATTTCCGTCCGTCCGTCTGTCTGTCTGTCTGTCTGTCCGCCCGTAGAAAACACGCTAACTTTTGAAAGACTTTACAGAGGCTACTGAAGTTTGGCATATATGTTGGTCATTTACCTGGTCAGATTGGTATTGCAATTCAGCCAAATCGGTCCAGTGGTTCAAAAGTTATGAGCAAAAGAGTAAATTTCGGCAAGGGTATTTCGTGAATTTACGAGATAAAAAACACGATAACTTTCGAAAGACAATAATTAGACTACTTAGGCTTGGCATGCATCTTTGCCATTCCCCAGGTCTGTTTGGTATTGAATTTCAGCTCAATCGGTCTAGTGGTTCAAAAGTTATAAGCAAAACCCTGAATTTCAGATTGGTTTCATCTTAAATGCCACTTGTTAAACAATTTTTAAAAGCATTGGTGGTAACTTAACAATGCTTTTCAAACCTTTTTAATTTTAAAGCAATCCTTTTTAATCTTGTTTAGTTTTAAAAGCATTGGTAACTTAAAAATTACATTCGAAAAAAATTTTACACCCAAAAAAAATTTTACACTCAAAAAATTTTTTTTTCGTTTTTTTTTTTTTTTACAAAAATGACAATATTTTGTACGTACGCATGTACGTGCATTCACTCAGAAATATTTTTTATAGTAAAAAAAAAACACTACACTCAAAAAAGTTTTACACTAAAAAGAAAAAAATTAGTAATTTTTCTTAATTTTTAAAAATGACAAAAAAAAAGAGTTTTTTACTCAAAATAAAATATTTCTAATAAAAATTATTAATTTTTTCATGTTAAAAAATGTAGTATCTTTTAAAAAAGGCATTGTGAAGGGTATTCATAGATTCGGCAAAGTCGAATTTAACTTTTCTACTTGTTTTTGTTTTGGTTTTAATTTTTGTTAAAATCTTAAAATATTAAGTAAGTTGCAATGAAACAGTCAATAGAGAAATTAAATACCCTATAGAATTGTACAACCTCGAACCAACAACCCCTGCACTTACTTTCAGATTATCATGCAACATATTAATCTACAGCAGCCTAGTAGAAAATCAAAAGTAATGAATTAAAAAACAGCATAGAGCTGCGATGAAAGCGCCACAGTCGAAAAAATTTAGCAAAAATTTTAATAAAAAATCTCACGATTACTAAATTAGGGATTACTAACTTCATGCCTTAAACCCACCCTCTCCGCATTTCCATATTTCGATGTGCTATTTTCAATAATAAGTACCTTTAAATTAAACGCCGCTCTAATTTTTCAACCAATACATAAAAAGTTATTAGTTTTGGTATAAGAGCAATTTAACCAGACTCTGTATAAATTCAAGTGTATGTGTAATTATTAATGGCTCTTTGCAAGTTTTAGAAACCAGTATGGATGAAGGCAAGTAAAAATAAAATTCTTATTTTAAATATTGATTTTCTTTTTATTATTATTTAATAATACAAAATATGAAGTAAACACACATATACACTTAACAGGTTTATATGTATAGGTATATGTACACTCAAAATTATAACTGTGTTAAATTACAGAAAAACTCTGCTAATTTAACAGAAGACCTCTGCTAATTTAACAGAGTACACCATACTTTCCCAGCTAGCAACAAACACTCTGTAAAATGATTTGGTAAAAAAAACCGTTAACTTACAGAGTATCTAGTAAAATGTTGGTAAAATAAAACACCATTTAGCAAAGAAAAACTCTATAAATTTACATATATTTGTAAAATGCATTTGATGCAACCAAAATATTACAGAAAAAACTCTATAAATTTATAGAGTTTAGTATAGGGTTTGCAATGTGGTTTTAATCGTAACCGTAACCGCATAAAAAAGCCTGCGGTTACGGTTAATTTTATTAACATAAGATTTGTAGGACAAAAGTGTTTTTGTTAAGAAAAAATAATGAAAAAAAGGAACAAAGAATAATAAAAAATTTAAAATTTTTAGATACAAAATATGCCTCAGAGAATGAAACTTTTTCTTTAGCAAAAATATTTCAGAATCTAAAAATTTTTCTGTAGAATAAATATCTCACATTCTGGTACAACTTCTTATCAAAATATGCCTCAGAGCTGAGACTCTTTCTTTAGAAAATATGCATCAGCGTCTGAACAATTTTCTATTTAAAAAAATGACTTAGAGTTCCATAGAATAAATTTTTCAGATTCTGGGACAGTTTCTAATAAAAATATGCCCCAGAGTCTAAAACTTTTTCTTTAGAGAAAATACGGATATTTAAGACTATTTTAAAACAATTCCTAGAATCCAATATTCTTTTTCAACAAAAAAAAAAAATGGCTTTAAATCTGAACATTTTTGAAGTTAAAATTTCTCAGAATCTGACAATTGTTCAATCCCAAAAATGTCTCAGAGTCTATTGATTTTTCTACAAAAAAAACTTTTTCAGTTTTTTTAATTAACAAGACAAACCGACATTTAAAATCCTACTGATGATAACACTAACTAGGGTGTTTGAAACCGGTATGGGAAGTACCAGAAATGTCTATAATTTTTAGAAATTCAATTTTTCTTATGCATTTTTTCAACTTGAACCCTTATAAATTTCATTTTGAATTTATATTTTTGTTACTTAATTAGGGACGAAAAACTTTTTATTAACTTTCTCCCACCAAAACTCAAAAGCTATACCCTCCACTGTCTACATTTTACATAAAATCAATAATGTTCATCTATTATACTTTTTTATTAATCAAAAAAATAATTAAATTAAAATTATTTTAAATGAGAGCGGTTAACCGCTAACCGCGATTAATCGCTTGAATTTTAACAGTAACCGCGGGTAAGGAAAACTGCGGTTATTTGCAAACCCTAGTTTAGTAAAATAAATTTTTGAAAAAAAAAAAATTTGTTTGTACTTTTTTAACATTTTCTAAAAAAAAAAAATACAGATAAAATTTTGGTGTTTTCACAGAAAACTCTGTTTTTGACTATGAAATTAAGATTACATAGAAATAAGTAAAAATACAGGTTAAACTTAGTTTTTTGGTTACAAAGTATTTTACTTAAATCCGTATTTTAGCAGAAAACTCTGTTAATTACCTATCTGTAAAATTAAGATTACAAAGTTAAAAAAAATATAACAGATGAAACTTTGTTTTTTTTGTCACAACAAAATAAAAAGTATTTTTTTTAAATCTGTATTTTGACAGAAAACTCTGTCAAATATCTGTTCATTCAAAAAATTATGTCATTAACTGTTTGTACACTCAAAAAAAAATCTGTAAAGTTAGCAAAAATTTTTATTAAAATTAACTAAAAAAGCACCTGGTTTTAGGCCTACTAAATTTCTAGTTAATTTAACTAAAAATATTTAGCTAACTTTTCGTAGAATGAATGTAGCAAAAAAAAACGTAACTTTAACTAAAAATTTAGCTGAAAATTTCGTTACATTACAAAATTTTTGTAACTTTTCGTAAACTAAAATTAACAAAATATTTTGTAAATTTTTTTTTTTACATTTTTAGGTTGACATTTTTTTTTATATTTCACCGAACACTTTAAACACTAACACTTCACTTATTTTTTTTTTCTATTTTTTCACAGCATTAAGTTCAGATTTAGTAGAACTTATGAGATTTGCACAGGAGGCTACACAAGAAATTTCTTAAATAATAATCACTCTTTTTACTTAACAAATATGTTACGAAAAATCAGCAAATTAATAAGTAAAAATTCGTTAACTCAGTTTTAAAGTCAACAAAAAAAAAATTAATTAAAAATTTGTTTAAAACTAGTATTTTCGTAAATTGAACTTAACTAAAACAAGAAGAAAAATTAAATTCGACTTGGTCGAATCTATGAATACCCTCCACAATGTTATCTGATAGTAACTTTCTAAAAAAAATTTCAAAAAATTGCATTACAAATTTTTTATTAGAAATATACTACTATTATTTTGAGTAAAACTTTTTTTTAATCAATCAAATTTTTTTGAGTGTAAAATTTTTTTGACTTTCAACATTTTTTTGAGTGTGACATTTCATTAAAAAAAAATAATGTGTACATTTTTTTTGAGTGTAAAATTTTTTTGAGTGTAAATATTTTTGTTAGTGTTAAATTTCTTTCAGTAACAAAATTACTTTGTAAAAAATTTTTGTTGTTTTATACCTCTATGTAATAAAAAAAAAAAAATATTTCACATATTTCCCTCTTTTTATTTTACCATCCTCTTCTTCCTTCCTCAATCGTATAAAAACCACTTTATTTGATTTTTTTCCAAAAATACTTACTATACACCGTTATATACAGTTACAAAAACAATAACAAATATTTACTTGTCTAACAACTAATCTGCACGCCACGGCAGGAAAATAAATTACAACAAGTTTTAAAAGAAACTGGTATTTCACCATGCTTTTAAAACTTGTTTAACGAGTTTTCAACATTTAAGGTGAAACCAATCTGAAATTCAGAGCTTTGCTTATAACTTTTGAACCACTGAACCGATTTTGCTTAACCAATCAGACTTGGGGAACAAGAAATATATATGCTAAGCTTCAGCACTCTCAGAATTGTCTTTCGAAAGTTAGACTGGTTTTAATCTCGTAAATTCGCAAAATACCCTTGCCGAAATTTACTATTTTGCTCATAACTTTTGAACCACTTGACCGATTTCGCTGGATTGCAATACCAACCTGACCCGGTAAATGGCCAACATATATGTCAAACTTCAGGAGCCTCCGTAAAGTCTTTCAAAAGTTAGCGTGTTTTCAACGGACAGACAAACAGACAGACGGACGGACGGACATCGCTAGATCGACTTAAAATCGATCAAGGATCATGAATATATATACTTTATGGGGTCCTAGACCAATATTTCGATGTGTTACAAACGGAATGACAAACTTATATATACCCTCTATCACTAGAGTGGAGGGTATAAAAAGTAGTTAAAACGCTGATTTTAACTAAAAATTTGCTAAAAAGCCAGTTAACTCAACTTAACTAAAACAAAATTGTTAACTTTACAGTTTTATTTTTTTGAGTGCAGTTTATTTAAAAATTTTTACGTTTTGTCATTCTTAAACGAAAAAACATTTGGTTAATGTTCAGTTTTATTAAATGACTTTTATTTTTTAACAACATAAAAAATAAAGACTTTCGTTATCACTCAATTGTTAAAGTCATTTATTTTTGTTTTGTAAGTAAAAATAAGTAATTCATCTTTAATTTTTAATGATTTGTGTACGTTATTTTTTTTTTTTAGTTGTTGGCATTTTGTAAAGAAAAATCATTAGTTTTTACCTACTTGTGTTGGTTATCTTTTGTAGACAAAAAATTCAAAAAATTATTTATAAAAATAATGAAAACTGTCAAATATAAGTAAAATGGAATTACAAGACTTTTTTTAGTAATTTGACAAGGTTCTTTTTTGTGTGTATATGCAATTGCATAATATGGCTTGACTACAAAATAATACAATTAGTTATAAAAGAAATATTTCCAACTGTTCTTTTAACAAAACACTATTGCTGTTTATTGTCATCTGTGATAAATGAAGTATATTTTTCATTAAAATATCGCTTTGTTAAAAACTTTCCACATTTAAGTAAGTGTTGACTTTTTTTTTTAGAAACAAAAGAAAAAAAAAGTTGGCTTCATAAATCGTATATTCCTTTTCTTGGCTCTCCACAGTTTTTTTTTTTTTATTATTTTATTTATACTTAACAAGTTTTTAGCACCTACAAACGCTTAATGGGAAAAGCAAAAAAGAAAAATTTAAAAGCATTTTAAGATGAAAATTTCCAGGGTGATTATTTTTAAAAGCACTTAGGCATAACATGCCATTTTATATTATAAAAATGGGAAAGTAGATGAAAGAAGTGTGTTACAGCGACAACTACTAACTAGACTGTTTTTTTTTTTACTAACAATAATAGCGAAATGAGCAACAAGGATAAAAACCTACACACACACACATAGATACACAGTAACAGTAAAAATAATTGTTAAGGATAACAAAAAACAACAAGAGAAAAACAGCGCGTTGAAAAAAAACTGTATGAAAGACTTTGAAACGAATTTTTTAACATGTCAAGTAAAACTATACGGTTTAACAGTTCTTAAAAATTTATAAAAAACAGAAAAAATAAAATTCCTACATACCAAAATAAACCACATACCAAAACATACATACATCCTTTTCACTAACCTGACAAAAAATACTTTTTATTAAATTTTGTAACAAAAACAAAGTGTAAAGGTTTAACATTTACAAGAGTGGCATGAAAAGTGTTGGTTAATCTTTTCAAACCGTTGAAATTTTTTTTAACGTTTGAAATTTATATTTTTTTTAAGTCAAACCAACTTTCTGGGAATTTTTTTCACCAATGCATAGTAGGGTGGCTCGAATATTACCTCTTTCAAATTTCGTCAATCGCCGGGAAAATTATGGCGTTTTCGTATAAAAACTCTTTGTTTAAATTTTTAGGCAAATCAAACAAAATTAACCCGTGCCTGTAGGGGGGTGGGTCATAAAGTTTTACCCCAAAAAAATTTTTCCCTATACAAACATTTTTTTGTAATTTTTTGATAACTTTATTTCTCAAGAAAAAAATACAAGCTTTTTTTTTAACACAATTTAAAATAATAGAGAAGTTAAATTCGACTTGGCCGAATTTATGAATACCCTCTACATTGCCTTTTTTAAGTGATAGTAAATTTTGTAACGTAAAATTTAACAATTTTAATTAGAATTACTGTTTTATCTATATAAATAAAAATCAATTGTCGTTCGTTGGTAACAGCATCAGTTGAGAACGGCTGGACCGATTTGGACAATTTTTTTACTGAAATGTTCGTCATAGTCCAACTTAGGTTTTTACGTAAAGAAAAATTGACCACGCCCACTTTTACGCCCACTTTTCTCAATTTACCTAAAATCGGAAAACGGCTGCACCGATTTAGGTAATTTTTTATTTAAAGGTTCATAGTAATCTTATTTAAGTTTGTACTGAAAGAAAAATATTCCACGCCCACTTTTACGCCCATTTTTTAAATTTATCTAAAATCTGAGAATGGCTGGATCGATTTGACTAATTTTTTTTTTAATGAATTTTCATCATACTTTGATTTTTACGAAAAAAGAAACGCTCACTTTGTCTAATTTTTGTTGAAAATGTTCGTCATAATTCACCTAAGATTTTTAGGGATAGTGAAATTTCCCACGCCCACTTTTTTCTATGTACCGAAAAAACTATAAGGGCTAGACCGATTTGGTTATAGTCCGCAAAAGATTTTTAAGGAAAGAAAAATTGTCCAATCCTACTTTTACGCTCACTTTTCCCGATATATAAATTTTAAATCATGGAACTGGATCAATTTGGCTTATTTTTTTTTTAATGTTCGTCATAGTCCAACTAAGGTTTATCAGAAAGAACAATTTTCCATTTCTACGCCCACTTTTGAATGGATGGACCGAGTTGGTTAAATTCAAATAAGGTTTTTACGGCAAGAAAAGTTTTTCGATATAAATAAAATTTTCTCTATAAAAAAATTAAATAAAGTATAATAAAATATAAATAAAAATCAAATGTAGTTTGCTGGTAATCGCATCACTTGAGAACTGACCGATTTCGAAATTATTATTTTTTAAATGTTCGTATTATTTTTTAAAAAATGTTCGTATTAGGTTTTTTCGAAAAAAAAATTAATCACGCCCACTTTTAGGCTTCCTTTTTTCGATATATATAAAATCGGAGAACAGCTGGATCGATTTGACTTAACATTTTTTTAAATGTTCGTCATAGTCCAACTTAGGTAAGAAAATAAAAATTTTTCACATCCACTTTTTTTCGATATATCTCAAATAGAAGAACGGCAGGGCCGATTCGGCTATTAGTAGTATTTTTTGACGTTCGTGATTATACAACTAAGGTTTTAATATTTATTGTCCTCCGGTAAATAATTATTGTCCTCCAACACTTCAAAGCCAATATTTTTCGATATCCTTAAAATATTCAACACTTGAGAACTTCTATACCGATTTGGCTATTTTTTTTTTGTTTTAAATGTTTGTAATAGTCCCTATAATTGTTCGGAAAGAAAAATTGTCCTCGCACATCGATATATCTAAAATTTATTTTTACTCTAATTTGATCAATTAAAAAAATATTTCTTAATGAATTCCGCTTAAACTTGGTACAAATGATTTTAAATCCTTTGGAATTGTTAACGTATGTACAAGTTTACCACAAAAACTTTAACACCTACTTTTGTCTAAATATGTCGACTACTAATGACCGGACCGATTATTTTATGTTAATTATATTTCTAATTAGGTTTTTAAGAAAATATAAATGAGAAGTGTCCCGGAAAAATGGGAAATTCGGGAAAACTATAAAGGTTTGTTTGAACTCAAGACAATAGCTCACGAAAAAAACGAAAATATGCGTAATTTATTTTTGTGTAGTTCGTAATGATACTAAAGAAGCTTTAAATTTGTACAGTTCGCAAAGTCGAAGATATGTTTTTTTTTTAGTTCCTCAAATATAATTTGAAGATTATTATCTGCTTAATTGGGTCTTTAAAACCACGCCCATAAATTTTTCTAAGCCAAGAAAATTATTAAATTTTTTGCAAGGCTATATATTTGAAGCGAGACGAAATATAACACTGATCTTATACTTGGGCCAGCAACGCGGACCGGGCCAGCTAGTTTTGAATAAAAACTTCTTTTTAGAAATTTTTGTAAAAAAAAATAAATTTTTTTTTAATTCGAAATTGATTAAAAACTATATTTTTTATTTTTTATACCCTCCACTCTAGTGATAGAGGGTATATATAAGTTTGTCATTCCGTTTGTAACACATCGAAATATTGGTCTAGGACCCCATAAAGTATATATATTCATGATCCTTGATCGATTTTAAGTCGATCTAGCGATGTCCGTCCGTCCGTCCGTCCGTCTGTCTGTCTGTCCGTCTGTCTGTCCGTTGAAAACACGCTAACTTTTGAAAGACTTTACGGAGGCTCCTGAAGTTTGACATATATGTTCTCCATTTACCGGGTCAGGTTGGCATTGCAATCCAGCGAAATCGGTCAAGTGGTTCAAAAGTTATGAGCAAAAGAGTAAATTTCGGCAAGGGTATTTTTCGAATTTACAAGATTAAAACCACTATAACTTTCGAAAGACAATTCTGAGGGGGCTGAAGCTTAGCATATATATTTGCCGTTCCCCAAGGCTGTTTGGTTTTGAATTTCAGCAAAATCGGTTCAGTGGTTCAAAAGTTATAAGCAAAGCACTGAATTTCAGATTTGTTTCACCTTAAACTGTTGAAAACTCGTTAAACAAGTTTTAAAAGCATGGTGAAATACCAGTTTTTTAAAACTTGTTGTTGTTTGTTCTCTTGTCGTGGGGTGCAGTTTAGTTGTTAGACAAGTAAATATTTGTTATTGTTTTGTTATTGTGTTTGTAACTGTATGTAACGGTGTATAGTAAGAATTTTTGGAAAAAAATCAAATGAAGTAAAATAAAAAGTGGGAAATATTTTACAAAGTAATTTTGTTACTCAAAGAAATTGCACACTAAAAAAAATATTTACACTAAAAAAAATGTTACACTCAAAAAAAAATGTATACATAATTTTTTTTTAATGAAATGTCACACTCAAAAAAATGCTGACAGTCAAAAAAATTTTACACTCAAAAAAATTTGATTGATTAAAAAAAAGTTTTACTCAAAATAATATATTTCTAATAAAAAATGTGTGATGCAATTTTTTGAAATTTTTTTAGAAAATTACTATCAGATGACATTGTGGAGGGTATTCATAGATTCGACCAAGTCGAACTTAATTTTTCTACTTGTTTTTGTATCAATACTTTGGAAGATATGGGCGTTTAAAAAAGCGCTTTTTTGACAATATTGACTTTAAGACAGTTTTTTAACATATTTGTGCTCCGAAATTGTAAGGCGTACTTATGAAAACAACATTGTTTATAAAATTATAAAGATTTAAAATTTAGAAACAATTTTTTTTGTTTTAAATTTCAACCAAAAACTTTGAAAACCATATTTGAAGGCCCTTTTTTCCTGGGAAGGACACCATGGATTTCCAAAACCAAAATTTTGTATTAAAGTATAGAATGTCCTTTTCACTCTATTAAAATTTCAGAGAGGTGTTTTTTCGTATTGTTGAGCAATCAATTTTTAAAGTTTGTTAGATAGCCAAATATTTGATTTTTTTCAAAATTTTGGCAAAAAATCAAATAGTTGGCTTTATACAGTCAGTTTTTTTGGGTTTTTTTTTTTACTAAGAAACCGTAAGTTGTACGAAAAAACTTTGTGTGACAGTATTGTTGATAAAATTTAAAATTAAAAAAAAAAAAAAAATCAACAAAATTTTTTTAAAACACCATTGGAATGTCCTTTTCTCCTGTCAAGGACACCATGGATTTCCAAAACCAAAATTTTTTATTAAAGTTTAGAATTTCCTTTTAACGCAGTTAAATTTTCAGAGAGGTGTTTTTTCCTGTTGTCGAGCAATAAATTTTCAAAATTGGTCATAAAGCAAAATTTTTGATTTTTTACAAAAAATTTTGAAAAAAATCAAATATTTGGCTAACAAACTTTGAAAATTTATTGCTCAACAATACGAAAAAACACATTTCTGAAAATTTAAAAGGACATTCTAAACTTAAATACAAAATTTTGTTTTTGGAAATCCATGGTGTAATTCCTAAGAAAATGGTTTTCAAAATATTTTGTTGAAATTTTTTAAAACAAATTTTGTGTTTCTAAATTTTAAATCTTCAAAATTTTATAAACAATATTGTTTTCGTAAGTTATTTCGTATGACTTACGGTTTCAAAAAAATTTTAAAAAAGTGTCTAAAAGTCAATATTGTCAAAAAGTGCTTTTTTAAACGCACATATCTTTCAAAGTATTGATAAAAAAAAATAAAAATATTTAGTTTTTTATCATTTACGAAGGTCTATCAAATAACCAAAAATATACAAAATCGGTGATCCGTTAAGCTTTAGCAGCCTTAGGATTGTCTTTCGAAAGTTATATCTTTTTATTCACGAAAATCCTTTGCTTCAAACTTTTAAACCACTGTACCGATTTCGCTGAATTGCAATATCAACCTGACCAGGTTAATGACCAACATATACGCCAAACTTAAGCAGCCTCAGTAAAGTCAAAAGTTAACCCTTTAACGACCACAGGAAAGTGGCAAAGGGTTTTTGCGATTATTTTTGTTCAGGTAAAAAATGGGGTAAATGCAAGGTTGGCAATCGAAACGAATAACGGTATCGATATCGGTATTGGTATCGTTTTTTTTTATTTATTTCGGTATCGGTTACGGTATTTCAGTTGAATCGGTTACGGTATTATCGATACCGAAACGTCAATACCGGTACGTACCGGTATTATCGAAAAAATGCTAAAAAATAAAAAAACCTATAAAAACTTTAAAAAAATTTGTAAAAACAAGTAGTAAAGTTAAATTACACTTGGAAGAATCCATCAACACCCTCCACAATGACCTTCTAAATTGATAGGTTATTTTCTAACGTGAATCAAATTAACAATTTTGATTAGAAATATTTTATTTTGAGTAAAAAACTTTTTTTAGTCATTTAAAAAAAAAAAAAAAAAATTGACAACACTTTTTTTTGGAGTGCGAATTTTTTTTCGAGTGTAAGTTTTTTTTGTTTTAGTACAAAAATTTTTGTTAGTGACAAGAATACTTTCCTGACTCATCAATTTTTTTAAAGCTGGTTTAACGGTTTTTTCAACAAGTGAATTTAAGGTGAAACCAATCTGAAATCACGGTTTTCTTAATAACTTTTGAAGCACTGTACCGATTTGGCTGAAATTCAATACGAACCAGGCCAGGGGAACGGAAAATACATATGCCAAGCTTCAGCATCCTCAGGAATGCCTCTCAAAAGTTAGCATATATTTTATCTCGAAAATTCACTAAAAACCGTTGCCGAAATTCAGTCTTTTGCTCATAATTTTTGAAGGACTGGACCGCTTTTGCTGGACATTTTCCTATGTCTTTAGTATATAAATATAAGGCCATATAGATTTTTACCTTTCTTTTTTGTTTGAGCTGAAAAGGGTCCAATAAGTTTCTATTGGGTGTCAAAATGTTTCCATAAAATATATTTCCCTCACGCATCGCGGTTAAAGTAAGAACGCCAACAAATTAAATTTTTTATCTTATTTCTAGGCAACCAAGTTTTTTTGTTGGTGTTATCTATTTGGAAAAATAGGTATTCCCTGTCTAGACAAGATCACATTCAAAAATATTGCAAACAATTTTTTTGCGAATTATGGGATCTTTATGGAAAACTATGGTGGAAAACCTCTTGCTAGTATTCCAAATGCCTTCTCCAAAGTCCTGTAAATATCAAAAAAATCCTTGGACACCAACATCACGGATTAAATAAAAATCCCCAAAAAACTATAATATACAAAAAGGGGTCTAGAAAGTTTCTATTGGGAGTCAAAATGAATCCATAAAAATTTCGTGAAAATCAATAATTTTCTTTTGCTCTCGCATCGCGGTTGAAGTATGGATTTTTTTAAATTTTTATTTAATTCAGGATGTGGGTGCCAAAAGATTTTTTTTTGATTTTTATGAGACTTCGGTGAGGCATTTGGAGTACGATTTTTTATTTACAAAAACCAAAAAATTTACAATCTTTCTATTAATTTTTTTTTTTTTTTAAACATGGTTTTTAAGAAAAACCGTTTCAATACCGGTACGTATCGATACCGAAGGAAAAGGTTTTTGTATACCGGTATCCGATACCAAAACTGAGTTTCGGTATTGGTATTGGTACCGGTATTCAATTTAAAGGGTTTTGAAACGGATAACGGTATTGAAAAGGTATCGATTGCCAACATTGGGTAAATGTGCTAACAGGAGAATTGTAAAGTAGTGTACGGGCAACAAAAGTCTAGAGTACAGTAAGTCTCTAGTTTGATCCATTTATTCACTATAAGCCCTCCAAGTTTGTAAAATAATAATTTCTATTTTAGACACAAAAAGATCTTTATTTGTCGAGCAAAATTAAGGACAGGAAGGGGGTTTAGGGGTGAAAATTCTTGTAGAGTAACTATTTTTGAGTTGTAGATCTTAAAAATCAAGCGAATAGCTAACAGCTTTAGTGCGAATTTTTTCACCAAGAAAAGAAGGAGAGGGGTTAGGGGTCCAGTTTTTTGTTTCGTAACTATTATTAGGTCACAGATCAAGATAATTAACAGAAACGGAAAATCGCTTCGGCAGAAAATGTATGGTCGTCAGAGGGTTAATGTGTTTTCAACAGACACAGGGATGTCGCTAGATCGTCTAAAAATCAATCGAGGATATTTATATATCGAGGATATATGTTTATATATACTTTGTGGGGTCCTACACAGAAAAAAATAAAAAAAATATTTAATTAAAAAATTCGTAGATTTAATTAAAAAATTAATTAAATCCGGACCAATCACTAAAATGCGCAAATAAATTAAAAATATTTGTATGTTGTTAATTAAAAATAAATGGATATTTATTTAATTAAAAACTTAATACTATAAATTAAAAAATTTAATTAAAATTTAAAAAAAAAAATAATTAAAATTTTAATTGTATAAATTAAAAAAAATAATTAAAAATATTATATTAAAAAAAAAATAATTTGTAAAATCATTCTTTTTGAAGAAAATAGTTAAAAAAAAAAATATTTCTTCAAACTTTACCAAATTTATTTATGCCGTGAAGACATAGTCAGTGAGATGATTTTATAAAGTTGATTAAGTATAAACCTTTCATATACATACACATAAAACTATAAACAAAATGAGAATTCAAAAACCTTTGCGATAAAAAAAAACTTTCAACAAACTTTTTATACTTATGTATTTTTTTTGTATGTAAAACAATGCAAGAGAAAAACACACACTCGCACACACACGGAAAACAAAACCAAAAAAAATTAGTAAAGCTAGAAATTTAATTAAAAATTTAATTATATAAATTAAATACTTAATTAATATTAAATTTGAAAACAATTAAAATATTAATTAAAATAAAGTTAAAAATTTAATTAAACAATTAATTATATTAATTAAAAGTTTAATTAATATTAAATTAAAAAACAATTAAAATTTTAATTAAAATAAAATATACGATATTATTTTCTGTGTAGACCAATAATTCGAGGTGTTACAAACGGAATGACAAACTTACACTGGTTGTCAACTAATTAGAGACTTATAACACTGTGCAACAAATTTGGGGTCTTGGAGTGAATCTTGAACGGGACAAAACAAAAAAGTGAAATTATACCAAACCCCGAAGGGCTTTGAAAACTTAGCTCGAGTTCATTTTTTATGGCCCACTGAAGTTTTTCAATTTTTTTAAAGGCGTTTTGAATAAGTCAAAAAAAGTATTAAATCTAATTCTGAGGTAAATAATGTAAAAACATGTCTTCAGTAAAATTTGATGGCAGTTCTTTTCTTGGAATATATTAACCCTCTATCTACCATTTTTAGGGGTCATTTTGGTTAAAATGTTGTACAAACATTTTCTGCATCAAATTTTACTAGGGGTTGTCAAAGGTCAAAAGTTCGTGCAATATAATATAATCAATATGTTTAAAATCAAAAAAAATTAAGTTATCATAATTAGTTAAATTATGTTTGACCAAAATACTTTATATTTTTACTTTTTAAAGCACTCTGCGCTTTCCGTTTTAACCCTTTAAATGCACATTTAATTGGTGTTCTATGAGGATATTTAAAATAAAGACCAAAATGATCCCTAAAAATGGGAGATAGAGAGTTAATTTGTTCAAAGAAAAGAACCGCCATCAAATTTCACTGAAGACATTCATTATCGTAATTTATGTCAGAAGCAGATTTATACCATTTTTTTGACTTCTTTCACCCGACTTTGATAAAAAACAATTTAATAGTATCCAGGAGGATGCAGAAAATGTTTGTAGAACATTTTTACGCATGTGTTATTGGTGTTCTATGAGAATATTTGAAAAAGAGGATCAAAATGACCCCTAAAAGAAGAAAAGAACCACCATCAAATTTCACGGAAGACATGTCTTAACGTTACCTCAGAACTAGATTTAATACTTTTTTTTGACTTATTTAAAACGCCTTTGAAAAACAAATTATAGGCTTCAGTGGGCCATAAAAAAGAACTTGAGCTAAGTTTTTAAAACCCTTCAGGAGTTTTGCTCTACTATACTTAAAATTTTTTTTGGATAATTTTTAAAATGTTTAAAATTTGAACTTAGAAATATTTTGAAAAAATTTTCTGAAAAATGTCTATCAATATTTTGTTTTTCCAGATTGACCCTCGTAGCATATTTATTACTTACACAATCATGACGCTGTCAAGCTTTTATTAAAGCTTTATGAATAACATAACATTTTTATAAATTCACTCATTTGATAAAACATTGAGTATTGTTAACTTTGTCTTTAACAAATTACAAATACTATAGAAACGTTTCTAATTAGTTGACAACCAGTGTATATTAGGGTTATAACTTTTTCAATTTTTTGCAAATATCAAAAAGTCCATCCCATAGTCGTATAGGCCATGAAAAAATATTAAGAAATGATGTCTTACTTTTTCGCGATCGTTAAAAAAGTTCACGCACCAAACGCGATGAAGTTTTGAATATAAGTTTTTCTTTTAAGTATAAAAAAATTTTATTTAATTGCAAAATATTTAGGATTTTCTTGTAATTTCATTAATAAAAAAACATAAACTCATCAGTTAAATGGAGGGCGCGAAAAAGTCGCGATATTTTGACGCTATTTCGCGGTTTTTTTAAATTAGCTAAATTTTAGTGTCAAGTGATAGGTGCTTTGAGGCAGTAATTCTTTTCAACAACTAAAGATTATAATCGCGGATTTTGGTGCTTTTTCGCGGATGTTATAAATAAGTTAAATGTTGGTTCCTTCTGATATGTGATCATGAGTTTGTGATAATTTTCAAATAATTAAGATATGACGTCATAATATAAAATTTTTAAAGCAAAAAAATAAAAAAAATCATTCTTGGGGGAGTTTTAGAAATTGCATTCGGTGCGTGAACTTTTTTCACCGAAATGACCCAAAAAATAGATTTTTGTTATCTGTACAACATTGCCCATAGCGTGGTGGGATGGACTTTTTTGTCCAAAAAAAGTTATAACCCAAGTGTATATACAACCTCTGTCACTATAGTGGAGGGTATAAAAAGTGGTTTTTGAAACAAAAAGTCAAAAACAGTTTTGGTTTTGTATAAAATCGGCCAAACTTTGGGGTCTTGATTTTTTTTTGAAAGAATGAAGAAAAATTCGTCGAAAACGTTTTGAACAAAATTTTCTCAACTGCAGTAGGTAAAAAGTTACAACCATCTGAAAAAGGGCCTGTTAACTAAAACAGTATAATTTTAGCTCTTATAGTGCATTTACACTGGTCCTCTAAGCTAGGTTAAAGTAGATTGTGGCTCCAATCCAGTTTCAATCTATTAGATTGCCCATTAGGGTGGCAGCTATTTCGCAAAACTTCGAATTTGAAGGAGTGCACCCCTAATTTTTATTACATTTGGTCTAAAAATGCTATGCTAAAAATTTCAGCCAAATCGGACAACGTTAACACGAGGCGCATCGAGGTCAAAGGTCAAAGGTAAAAAAATAGCCATATTTTGATGAAAAACATTAAATAAATGGTGTTGTTTTTTTAATAAATTGTTAAAAAGTGGTACACGAGTTGTTTTTGGTATAATAAGATAAATTAAAAATTTTTGGGTTTTCAAAAATTAACCCTTGTAAGTCTTTCGGGGTCAAAATGACCCAATTTTCACAAAATGACCCCTAAAACACGAAAATCAGCCCCAATTTT
Organism: Pegoplata infirma; assembly: GCA_963921195.1. Taxonomy (NCBI): domain Eukaryota; kingdom Metazoa; phylum Arthropoda; class Insecta; order Diptera; family Anthomyiidae; genus Pegoplata; species Pegoplata infirma. Next base: position 129,819,323 of record OY992540.1, on the reverse strand, counting down.
CTGAATTTATTGAAATAAACCAATGTAAACCCATATTTATATTCTATTCTATCATAAATACTCAGATATGAAATACTGTCTTTCTAGGATGTCATTCACCCGTTTCACGGTAAGGCCAAAAATATGCATTTTATTTGGCGTGGTTCTCAAAACTGATATTTTGGTTTTTTCAAAATTTTCTTAAACAAAATTAGGAAAAATGCTGAAAAAACCACAGAATCTTATAAAATATATGTTAAAATATAAAAAAAAAAAATTTTGCGGGATATCGCTCGGATAGTTTGGCGGGGGCATCGATTTAAACTCATCGGATTTCGAGGAAAATGCCTTTTTTGCCCACAATTTATTGAATATGGAAAAAATTTGGTAAATATTTTAAAATTTGACAAAGTCAGGAACATAAATTATTAAAAACTATGTTAGACATTAACCCTAAACGTTTTAGGAAAATAGAATAATTTTAACCCGGTTTTTATTCGGGTCAAAGGTCAAATTTAGGGATATTTGTATTTTTTTTTGGAAAAAGGCATCTAAATATGAAATGTTTATTGCGATTTTTTATAAAACTTAGTACAATTATTGTACGAGCTCAGAAAAATAATTATTTAATTTTTTTAAAATTAACCCATAAATGAACATGGGTCAAAATGGCCCAGCACATTTAAATTTCTTTATATAGATTTTTATATTTTCTTTCGATTTTTATAAAACTTGTTATGATTATGTGCGAGGTCAGAAAACTTATTATTTGATTTTTTTTAATTAACCCATAAATGAACATGGGGTCAAAATGGCCCAGCACGTTAAAAATTCTCAATATAGTTTTTTTTATTTTTTTTTTCTATTTCTATTAAACTTGTTATTATAAATAATTATTTTTTCAGACGTCGCATAAAAATAATAACAAGTTTAATAGAAATAGAAAAAAAAAAATAAAAAAAACTATATTAAAAATTTTTAACGTGCATTTTGACCCCATGTTCATTTATGGGTTAATTAAAAAAAATCAAATAATAAGTTTTCTGACCTCGCACATAATCATAACAAGTTTTATAAAAATCGAAAGAAAATAAAAAAATCTATACAAAGAAATTTAAATGTGCGGGGCCATTTTGACCCCATGTTCATTTATGGGTTAATTTTAAAAAAATTAAATAATTATTTTTCTGAGCTCGTACAATAATTATACCAAGTTTTATAAAAAATCGCAATAAACATTTCATATTTAGATGCCTTTTTCCAAAAAAAATTCAAATATCCCTAAATTTGACCTTTGACCCGAATAAAAACCGGGTTAAAATTATTCTATTTTCCTAAAACGTTTAGGGTTAATGTCTACCATAGTTTTTAATAATTTATGTTCCTGACTTTATCAAATTTTAAAATATTTACCAAATTTTTTCCATATTCAATAAATTGTGGGCAAAAAAGGCATTTTCCTCGAAATCCGCTGAGTTTAAATCGATGCACCCGCCAAACTATCCGAGCGATATCCCGCAAAAATTTTTTTTTTATATTTTAACATATATTTTATAAGATTCTGTGGGTTTTTCAGCATTTTTCCTAATTTTGTTTAAGAAAATTTTGAAAAAACCAAAATATCAGTTTTGAGAACCACGCCAAATAAAATGCATATTTTTGGCCTTACCGTGAAACGGGTGAATGACATCCTAGAAAGACAGTATTTCATATCTGAGTATTTATGATAGAATAGAATATAAATATGGGTTTACATTGGTTTATTTCAATAAATTCAGAAAATTGGGGCTGATTTTCGTGTTTTAGGGGTCATTTTGTGAAAATTGGGTCATTTTGACCCCGAAAGACTTACAAGGGTTAATTTTTGAAATCCCAAAAATTTTTAATTTATCTTCTTATACTAAAAACAACTGGTGTACCACTTTTTAACAATATATTCAAAAAACAACACCATTTATTTAATGTTTTTCATCAAAATATGCCTATTTTTTGACCTTTGACCTTTGACCTCGATGCGCCTCGTGTTAACGTTGTCCGATTTGGCTGAAATTTTTAGCATAGCATTTTTAGACCAAATGTAATAAAAATTAGGGGTGCACTCCTTCAAATTCGAAGTTTTGCAAAATAGCTGCCACCCTATTGCCCATACAAATTTATTTTTTTCAATCTAGTAGTTTAGACTCTAATCGGCAAACGCAATCTGGTAAAGTTATATACAACTCTGTATTTCTAATATTTGCACTTCCAACACTGAAAAACGCCGACACAAAGCCTGCCGTTTTGATGACGCCGCCAAGTATGTTTATGCCGCCGTCATTGTTATTTGTAAACGCCGTCACTGTCCTTGTTAATCATACGACGACTAATTACCGTCGCTGTCTTTTGACGCAGTCACACACATTTATTACCAACTTGTTGTTATAAATGCCAATCTTAATCTTCTCAAATGTAAAAAATGCCAATGCAAACGGTACAGATTGCAAAGTAGATTAAAATCGAAATTTACTAGATTAGAAATCCAATGTAAACGCACTATTACTCAGCGAGTTTTACCGATCTCGTTCAGATGTGGGGTGGTAACTTCTACTCACCTTTGTGCAAGTTTGAGTCTAATCAAATGACATCGGTTTCAAAAAAGTGTTGACTTGATATGACATGCCCCATATGTATACTTGAGTTACAAGCCAACACATGCTCCAAAAAAGGTAAACAAAACTACTTACAAAGTGACATTAATATCCGTTACATTTTTTTGTATGAAAGTTTATTTTTTTATACACTTCCCTTAGTAATAGAATGTAATTATAAGGTCATCATTCCGTTTGTAACATTTCAAAATATTGTGAAAAAAGTTACTATCAAAAACGTTTAAAAAAATGTGTTTTCACTTTGTTATTCCGCATCGAAATATCAGTCGGGGACCTCATAAAGTATATATTGATCCTTAAGGGATCAATGATCCGTGATCGATTCTGAGACATTCTATGAATACCCGTCCGTCTGTGTATAAAACGATGCAGTTCAAAATAAAAAAGCTAGACTCCTAAAATTTTGCACGAATATTTCTTATGATCGTCAACAGGTTAAGTTCGCAAATGGGCAAAATCGGCACAGGGGGAAAAAGTTCCCCTTGAAGAACTAAACCAACCTCTAAAAAAACGCCATTTATTTACATTTTGTTTCGTATTTTTGTTGAACAACTGAACCAGTTTTATATACGAAGAAGTTGAAAATACTGCTTTTTGGCCCAAAGGATTAAATTATGTAATTTTTTTCGGCCCGCCCCTTTTGTGGGCGTGGATATAAAAAAATAATTAAAATTATTATAAAATTGTTTTACTACGTGAGTCCAAAAAGCATAACAACCCAGCAAAAACTTGGTAATGGCACATCATTACCATTCGAATTACTTAGTAATGATAGAAAATTACCTTTAGCATTATTTTGAAATGTATAATAATGACTTACTAATAATGGCTTACCTAAGAATTATAATAAAATAAAAAAATTTCAGAACTAGATTTTCACTTTTTGGCTAACTGCAAATTATTTTGGTTAAAAATAAAATAAAATTAAATGTTTTTTTATTTTTTTTTAATTTTTTTTCAAAATAATTTTTTGTTACCTATATATGTAACTAGTTATTAATACTATTTTGATAATATTTTGATAGTTATACCCTACACCACACTGTGGTACAGGGTATAATGAGTTTGTGCTGATGTTTGTAACTACCCGAAATATTGGTCCTAGACCCACCTTTAAGTATACCGATCGACTCAGAATCACTTTTTGAGTCGATTTAGCGATGTCCGTCCGTCCGTCTGTCCGTCCGTCCGTCCGTCCGTCCGTCCGTCCGTCTGTCTGTCTGTCCATGTAAACGGTGTAAACACGATACAGGTCGCAATTTTTAATCAATTGACTTGAAATTTGAAACTTAAGTCTCTCTTGGCCCAAGGACGAAGCCTATTGAAATTGGAAAAAATCGGTCCATATTTAGACCTAGCCCCCATACAAAGGTCCTCTTTAGTTTTAGCTCAAATGACTCTAATAACCGTATTATAGAAGGTATCGCTTTGAAATTTGGATGGTAAACATGTTTTGTCTTCACATATCATCATTCCGAATTTCAAAGAAATGGGACCAGTTCTTCTTGTAGCCCCCATACAAACCACCTTCCCGATTTTCACATAAATGTCTCAAATTTCATGAAAATAGAAAATATTTAATTAAAATTTTGTTTGTGTATGTTAAACGCGTACTTAAATAACCTTATCAAACCTGATAATCATCGGACCAGTTTTTGACTCAGACCCCTTGTGAAAATTTCGCCCGATTTTCAGTTAAAGCGGTTTATTGTCAACAAATAGAAGCCTATTTCACTCAAATTTGATTTGTGAGTGTTTTCTTCACTTATTAAAGGTTTTACAACATATAGATCTAATCGATCCATGGGACCCATTTTCCGGGAAACCTTGGTGTAGGGTATTATATGGTCGGTCTTGACCGACTATAATTTTCTTACTTGTTATAACTAGGGATGAGATTTCCATGCAAATGCATGTTTTTTGTCGATAGTCTAAAAACGATATCGACCAATTATCTTTTCGAATCAAGAAATTTGCGTTAAAATGGCATCGATTTGTTTTTGCATATTTTTGCATATTTTGGTGAAAATGCATATTTTTGCATATTTTGGTTTTAAATGCATATTTTGTGCATATTTCCATCTTTTAAGTGCATATTTTTGCATATTTTGGCATAAATTAGCAAAAACACAAATTGAAATTTATTTGTTTCAAAAACTATTTTAAATTTTAAAAATTTATTTTGAAAATAAGAAAAATTATTTTTTTTCTTTAAATTTTTTTTTATAGATTGTCTTAAGTTCCAAAAAATCTTGCTTATATAAAGTTTTAAATGTTACTATTTAAACCCGGCGCTACTTTTTGCTTTTTAAGAAGTTTTTCCTATGAAAACAAGATTTTTTTTGCGCGCATTTTATTTTTTAGTGCATATTTTTAGGTTTTTTAGTGCATATTTTAAGATTTTTAGCGCATATTTTAAGCGCATATTTTCGATTTTTTAGTGCATGAAAATCTCATCCCTAGTTATAACTTTTGAATTTCCCATTACACATTTCATTACTTGGTAATGCAAGTTTTTGCTGGGAAATTAATTTTTATACATTTATCACTCGGGGGAAAGATATCCCCCACTACCCCCGCCAAACCCCCATAATCCAACAAAAGAAAATCGCCCCTACAAAATTTATTTTTTTGATATTTTTGCATGTTGGAGGGTATCAAAGATTCGTCACAGCCGAATTTAACTCTCACTTGTTTTTAATAAAAAGTGTGGGGTGGTGTAAACGTGAATGTGTGTGTTGGTATACTGTGTGTATTTTCTGTTTGTATATTCAAGGTACTTTAACATAAACAACTGCCATTGTAGTTGTTACAACTACTACATACATGCACAATGGACTGGAGTATTTTATGGTTCTAATACCACTTATACAAGAAAACTACACAATCTGTAAAATTTCCGAAATTTTTGAGTAGCTAACATTTTGAAAAATAAAGATTTAGTTTGAGATTAAAATATCAAAAAAGTGTTCGAAATCAAAATTTTAAATTCGATTTTCAGAATCTGATAATTTTTTAACATAAAAAATGTCATAGAATCTGACTATTTTTCAAACAAAAAATGTCTCTCTGGTGTCACCCTCCGATCGTCCTGAAACTTAGATCTAACATACTTATCTATATGTTCAGAACAACAATTATTTAGACACGTATTTTTTTTAGCGCCCCTAATTCATTTTTAGGGGGGGGGGGGTGCTCGATTTTTATAGGGGGAAGTTGAAGGATCTGATAGATATTTCTATTAAAAAATTTTTCAGAATACAAGAAACTTTTTTTAAAGAAAAAATATCTTAGAATCTGAGAGACTTTTTCAATAGAAAAAAATGTCTCGACATACGAGAGCCTTTTTCTATAAAAAAATCTCAGAATCTGAGAGACTATTTTTATAGAAAAAATATCTCAGAATCTAAAAGAAATTTTCTATAGAATTTTTTTTTTCAGAATCTTACAGACTTTAAAAAAAAAAAAATGTCTCAGAATCTGAGAGATCTGTGTCAGTATCTGAGTGTCTTTATCTATAAAAAAGTTCTCGTAAAATCTGAGAAACTTTTTTTAAGAAGAAATTTCGTAGAATCTGAGACTTTTTCTACAGAAAAAAAGTTGTAGAAACTGGGAGACTTTTTCTATCGAAAAAATTCTAAGAATCTTAAACTTTTTCTTTAGAAAAAAAACCGTTCAATCTGAGAGATTTTTCTATAGAAAATTTTTTTCAGATTCTGAGAGATTTTTTGTATAGAAAAAGTCTCTTATAATTTAAGAAATTTTTTTCGTTTGAAAAAGGCTCTCAGAATTTGACATTTTTTTTTTTGATAGGACTTTTTCTATAAAAACCTTTTTCTGTAGAAAAAATGTCTCAAGTCTCATATACTGACTATTTCTATAGAAAAAAATTTCTCAATGTATGAGAGCTTTATTCTATAAAAAAAGGGGTCAGAATCTGATAGTCTTTTTATATAAAAATTTCTCAAATTCTGAGAAACTTTTGCTACAAAAAACAATTCTCAGAATCTAAGAGACTTTTTCTAATAAAAAAAATTCTTATAATCTGAGCGAATTTTTGCTATAGAAAAAATTTCTCAAAATCTAAGATATTTTTTCTATGGAAAAAAGAATCTGAGAGATTCTTATTTAGAAAAATATCTCAGAATCTAAGGAACTTTTTCAACATGAAAAAAAAAATTAAAATATAAAACAAGTGAGAATGTTAAATTCGGCTGTGCCGAATCTTGTATACCCTCCAACGTTAAAAAAATTAAAAAAAAAATTGCATGGGCGTTTTTTTGGGGGGGGGGGGGGGGGGGGGTGCTTGTCGGGGGTCCTTGGGGACACCTTCTCTCTGGTCAAAAATGTTTACAAATTTAATTACTATGCTTTTTGTACAAAAGATATACAATTTCACCATTATATAAAATATTTGCTAATATCCACGCCCACAAAAGGGGGCGGACCAAAAAAAAGTAATTTTCAAAGTCCAGGACTTTGAACTTTTTTAAGCATAAAAATGTTTCATTTGTTTAAAAAAAATACAAAAAACCCTATAAAAAGTTAGATTTTTTCATTGGTTGGTTTACTTCGTCAGGGGGGAACTTTTTCCCCCCTGGTCCGATTTTGCCCATCTCCTATGAACATAAGACATATATGTGCCAAATTTCAGGAGTCTAGCACTTTTATTTTGGACTGTATCGTGTCTTCCACAGACGGACAGACGGACATCGCTAGAATGTATTAGAATCGACCACTGATCAATAATATATATACTTTATGGGGTCCTAGACCGATATTTCGATGCGTTACACACGGAATGACAAAGTGAGTATCCCCCCATACTGTAGTTGGAGGGTATAAAAATAATTATAATAGTTTTATTCACCAGCTGGTAAAGCTTTTGTTATTAACCAGCAGGTGAATTATTTCTCAAAAAAAATTTTCTACAAAAGAAATCTCTCAAATCTGAGAGACCTTTTTGAGACTTTCCAAAAAAAAAATGTCTCCGAACCTTATAGACTTTTTCTACACACAAAAAAAACTTTGTCAAATTACTAGGAAAATTCTCGTAATCCCATTTTACCAATATTTGACAGTTTTTCTTGTTTTTTAATAAACAAATTTGGATCGAAATTAACATTTTTTTTTGTAATTTTACATTTTTTTTGTAATTTTACAAATTTTTGAAGATAATTTAAAAAAAAAATCTAGTAAATTCACGATAATTCCTTGTAATTTTTATTGTGCAAAAAAAAACTGTAAATTTACAATTTTATTGGTAAAAAACTTTTAAAATTACAAAATTATTGGTAAAAAGCTTGTAAAATTACTAGGAATTCTCGTAAAATAGGAGGTAGAAAAAAAATCTAGTAAAATTACAAAACCTCCTTGTAAATTTTATCGTGTCAAAAAATTTGTAAATTTACAATTTTATTGGTAAAAACCTTGTAAAATTAAAAAATTATTGGTAAAGCGCTTGTAAAATTACTAAGAATTTTTGTCAAATAGTAGGAAGCAAAAAAAAAACAATTAAGAAAGTTATAGTTGGTCAAGACCGACCATATGATATCCTACACCAGTGTTTTCCGGAAAGTGGGTCCAAGTCCAAACATGGACCGCTTGTGTCTGTCTTTTGTTAGATCTTTATTGAGTGTAGAAAACACACACAGATCAAATTTTAGTGGAATTGGTTTATTTTTTTGTCAATAGACCGATTTAACTGAATATCGGTCGATATATGGGGGACTTAGTCCAAAAATGGTCCAATTATATTCCGATTTGATAAGGTTACAAAAGTACACGTTTAACACCTAAAAATAAAATTTTTATCAAATATTTCCGTTTTTATAAATTTTGAGGGAATTGTGTGAATATCGGGAGGGTGGTTTGTATGGGGACTACCAGAAGGACTAACCCGATTCCTTTGAAATTTGGAATGGAGATTCGTGTATACAAAATTACCTGCCAAATTTCAAAGTGATATCTATTATAATACGGTTATTAGAGTCATTTAAGCCGACTCCAAAGGGGGTGTTTGTATGGGGTCTAGGTCTTAACATGGACCGATTTTCTTCAATTTCAATAGGGCCAAAAGATGCTTAAGTTTCAAATTTCAAGTCAATTGATTAAAAATTGTGACTTGTATCGTGCTTAAACCGATAGATGGACAGACGGACGGACTCAAAAAGTTATTCTTAGTCGATCGGTATGCTTGAAGGTAGGTCTAGGACCAATATTTCGGGTAGTTACAAACATCAGCACAAACTCATTATACCCTGTACCACAGAGTGGTGTAGGGCAGCGGTTACCAACATTTTTGGCTTGCGTACCCCTAATTTAAAGTTTTATCAGCCGCGTACCCCCAACGAGTTTTTTGTTTTCGTTTAAAAACTTCACATATAAATATTACAGTAAATTTTGAAATTTTTGATCTGCGGGTATCATCAGTTTTTTGAGGGATTTAGGGGAGATCAAAACAATGGTGACATTTTTTTGGAAAAATTTTCGCTCAATGCTCAATGATTTTTCTGCATAGCGAAAACTGCTGAAAATTTTGCAAATCTGATTTTACCAGTCGATTCTACACAAAAATTAAAACAACGGACGTTTTTTGAACTCTTAAAAAAAGTTACAAAAACCCATCACAGGGGGTGGAAATATAATGTTTTTAATTTTTTTAACATTTTTTTTTAATATGAGTGCAGATCAATAATTCCTTGACTTTTCGAATGAAACACCCTCCTATATACAATTAAAGGGCATTTTGAGCTTAACAAAATGGTACCAAAATTTCCACTCTTTTTTGAGAACTTTGACATAAATTTTCTAAAAAATCCGACATCATAAAAAATTTGGGAACCATATTCGGAATCAGCATCGAAAGGTTAGTCAAAAACAAGTGGTCAGATCTCAAAATATCATCCAAAAATATCGCATAAAATGCTCTCTTAATTGCACAAAAATTCGTTTTTTGTGAACTTTGACCTCAACTTTCTTAAAAACCTGACATTATGGAAAACTTTGAAAGCCAAGAACTTTTGAATCACGCACACTCACTCGCGAACATATTTTTTCTACTCACACTCACTGACAATCACGTGAGTTAATTTAATACAACTCACACTCACGTGCACTTAGGCAAGCTTCACTCACGCTCACGTTGACTCAAACTCACAAAACTCTTATTTATACAAAAAAAAAATTCAAAAACTAAAATTTCAAAAATCTTTCAAAATTTTCAGCAAAATTTAACGTTCAGCCAAATTTTTTTTGCTTTTTTCGGGACGAAAAGCCAAATTTTACTATTATTTTGTTGCTTTTTTTGGTATGAATGAAAATATGAAAAGAAAATAAATCACGCAAAAAAATTCGACTCACGCACACTCACTTACGAAAAAATCTTTCTCACGCACACTCATTTACGCAATTTTTTTCTCCACTCACACTTAATCACAATTACGTGAGTAAAATTGAATTCAGTCACTCACGCGTGATCACGAGTAAATCACTTGAAGCACGCTCTAATCTGCTCATGTGACCACCTCTAGTCCAAATTACTACAACTTTGCGTACCCCTGCGGACAGTTTCGCGTACCCCCTAGTGGTACGCGTACCATAGGTTGGTAACCGCTGGTGTAGGGTATAAAAAGTTATAAATTTTTCTTGTAATTTTACAAGTTTGTTTTTTGAGTGTATAGAAAAAAATTCTAGGAATCTGAGAGACATAAAATCGGAGAGACTTTGTATAAAGAAAACATGTTCCAGCATCTGAGATAATTTTTCGATGGAAAAAATGTTTCGTAATTTATTTTTTTTTTTCATAATAAAAATTTCCCAGAATCTAAGAAAGTTTTTTTTTGGAAATATACCCAGCAAAATTTTCCGTTCCAAATAATCGGTTCCAGAACGCATCATATTACCCTGCAACCGATTCTACTTCACGTTCCAGAATCAATGATTTTTGTTTGAAATTGTCCCGAAAGCAATCGTTTTTTAGAGCAAGTAGTTTTTTTGAAAAATAATTTTACATACAAAATTTTGTTTTGATTACCGTAGAATATATTCAAGAATCTATTTTTATATGAATTTGTTCCAAAAAATTTTCCTGGGCAATGTCTCTAAACATAACGGAATTTTTCTTTAAAAAATCTCAGAATTTGAGATAGCTTTTCTTTAACAAAAATGTTAGAAAAATTTAAATTCTTTTAATAAAAAAGTTCATAAAAATTCTGAAAAAAATCAAAAAAAGGATGAAAGAACTAAGGAACATTAAAAAACGTGTTAGGAAAACTCAAAAAAACTTTGAAGAGTATATTTCTATTCCCCACGCCAATAACATTATTATTTGTTTTAATTTATTATTTGCTTACATATTCAAAAAAAAAAAAAAAATATAATAAATTTAGTATATGAATCTCCTCAATTTTGAGCCTGCTCCAAAAAAATAGTCACTGGGATGTATAAAAAGTTTAATCTTTAGGCATTATTTCAACAATTACACTATATTCCCATTCCACTGCTCCTTTACCATAAATTGCATATTTTAAGAAACCACTATCCAAGTGACTGGGAAAACCATCTGTTGAAATCTTGCATTTATTGAAAGTGTATTTCTTTTTTTCAAATGGAGGCTTAAATTCATTTTCAAAATACGGCAAATCCGAACACGTTTGTAATGAGTTCATTATCAATTTCTTGTAAAATGTATTGAGTGCTTTGTGAATGTGTGTTGGTGGCATACCCAGGGGTTGAAGTTGCCAATTTCCATTGCCGTAAGTGTCACGAAACATTTTCATTTCCACCTGCAATGTTAACAAATGAAAGATTATAATTAATTACAATAATTCAATAAAATTAACTGAAGCAACTTTACAGTATTATCATCACCATCGACAATATCAAAATTTAGAGTAGCATCTCCGGTTAAAGCAAAGTCACCACGTGATATACGTTCCGGATTTAAATTAATAGTTAATAAATCTGGATCTGATGTTTTAGTTTCAGTATATTTCAATTCATAAGTCCAGGTTTTCTAGAAATGATAAAAAAATAATATATGAACAATTTTGAAAGAATGTTGTAAAATTTCAAAAAACTTACAATTCCTGCTGGTCCAAATCCTTGAACAAACGTTATGAAAAACATAATATACAGACATTCACTTAATCCAAATTTATTCATTATTTATTTGTTTGTTTGTTTTTACTTCTGTTGAGGTCAGTTATATTTTTTATAAAGCTTAATGCTTTATTAAGCTTTTTAATTGGTAAACCTATTTAATTTATAATTTTTTGTTTTATTATTAAAAACATTTTCATAGCGATACATATGAGGCATTCCACACCAAATGTTCAGCAAAAAAAAGTAGTGTCGTGTCAATATGAAATCATTTGCAAAGTATTCGCTCTTAGGGTACTATTAAATAACAAAAATAAAATTTAAGTTTTTTCAAAAAGTGGGCCTTGTAGGAGTGGTCAAAAATTAAAAATATCTAAATTTTTTGCCTGAGCATCTTTACTTCAATATTTATGCAAATTAAATGAAACACAGTAAAGTCTTTAAGACAAAAGCTTTTTATAGATTTTTGTATGGGCTATCGATTAAAAAAATTGGAAAATTTTCAGAAGCAGTTCTGAATTTTTCAAATTTAAACTTAAACTTTATTTATCAAAAAACATGCCGCAATTTAATTTTTTTTTTTTAATTTTTAAAAAAAAATTTAAAGTGCTTTTCTATCTGTTCTGAAATTTTCAGAGATGTGTTTTGCCTTGTTTTCGAGTAATCAAATGTCAAAGATTGCAACACGCTAATTTTATACAATAATGGTGTAAAAAACGTGTGCGTATGAGTAATAAAAACACTTAAACAAAATTTAAAATAGAGATGGGATCGATAATGAGTTTTAATAACGATTACGCACGCTCATGAAAGAAAAAATTTAGTCACGCACGATATTTTATTTTGCTCACGCTCATTCTCGCACACGTGAGTAAAAAAATTAGTCACGGTCACGATTTTCGGGTGAGCGTGAGTAAAAAAAATATCGTGCTTGAATATTTTTTTTCTTTCATTAGCGTGCGTGATCGTAAATAAAAACGCACTCACGCTCCCATCGCCTCTTAAAATATTTTTTAAGTATTGATATTACTCATACGCACACGTTTTATACACCATTATTGTATAAAATTAGCGTATTGTAATCTTTGACATTTGATTTCTCGAAAACAAGGCAAACCACATCTCTGAAAATTTCAGAACAGATAGAAAAGTACATTAACTTTTTTTTTTAATAATTAAAAAAAATAAAATTGCGGCATGTTTTTGATAAATAAAGTTTAAGTTTAAATTTGAAAAATTCAGAACTTCTTCTGAAAATTTTTCAATTTTTATTTTTTTAATCGATAACAAACCCATACAAAAATCTATAAAAAACTTTTGTCTTAAAGACTTTACTGTGTTTCATTTATTTTGCATAAATATTAAAGTAAAGATACTCAGGCAAAAAAGTTTGATATTTTCAATGGCCCTTACCACAAGAAAACAAAAAGTCTATTTTAACAAAAGTTTTATTTTAAATTTCAAATTTTCAATACATTTTTTGAAAGTCGATTTTAAAAACAAAAACAATTTGTATGGAAATAAAATTAAAAGCTGATTTTAAATATATTTTGTTTTTCTATGGTAAGGCTGAATATTTGACCACGCCTACAAGGCTCACTTTTTGAAAAAAACTAAAATTTTATTTTTGTTATTTAATAGTACCCTAAGTGCGAATACTTTGCAAATGATATCCCATTGAAACCACTATGGTTTTTCTGTAGTGGAACAATTGGTGTGGAATGCCTCATATTTATAATTGTTGTAATGTTGAATAATATCTCCAAATGTAATGTAGACTTATCTGTATTCAATTTTAGTTTTTAATTTTTAAATTTATTTTTAATTAGCAAACATGTTTTACATTTTATTAACACGAACTAGAGAGATTTTTTTTTTTAATATACAGTGCCGGACAAAAGTATTCACACATAGCTATATTAGATGAAATTTGTTTAAGACAAAATTTAAAACACCAGACGTTTTTTTCAAACGAGTATTTTTCTTATAAGGTGTTTTGTAGGTAACACTAGTTTAGAAATTAAAAAAAACAAATGCGATCCACGACATTTTGCATTATTTTTTTTTGTAAAATCTTACGCTGAAACCGAAAATTGACTCCAAAATTTTTTTAAGTAAAACAGTTTTTAAGATATCACCAACTTTTCAAATTTTCATCTTTTTAAAAAATTGTTTTAGTCATAACCAAAAAATTTTCCAAAAAAAGGAATGGGTGCCCCCCTTATTTATAGGTCGTGGCAAAGGGTGGAGGAAATGGGGGGATAGTATCCCCCGATTTTTTGTTACTTGGTATTCTCAAAGTGCAAGTCCTAATAAACTTATCCTAAAATTTTTGTGTTGGGACAACAATGGGATCGACCAAAATCAAAATTTTTCACAATTTCCCCCAAAATCTCCAAATCGCGACACTCTTGCACATTGCAAATTTAATATCGTGGGCTGTATTGTAGCTACAGAATCCATTTTTGGCTTGTTTTAAAGCTCTTAATATGTCCTACAATATTTCTATCACAAAAAAAAAAATTAGGGGTGCCTCTTGTATTAAAAGATCGTGGCAAGGGGTGGTGGAAATCGGGGGATAGTATCCCCCAATTTTTTTAACTTAGTTTTTTTAAAAAGTAAGTTCCACAGATCATATCCTGAAATTTTTATCTTGGGACAACAACGGGAGGCGCAAGAATGTCGCGATTTGTTGATTTTGGGGAAAATTTTGAAAAATTTTGATTTTGGTAGATCCCATTGTTGTCCCATCATAAAGATTGTAGGATATGATCATTAGGACTAGCACATAAAGAATACCAAGTAAAAAAAAAATCGGGGGATACTTTCCCCCCATTTCCTCCACCCTTTCCCACGACCTTTAAATAAGGGGGACACCCCTTCCTTTTTTTGGAAAATTGTTTAGTTATGGAGTTAAAATTTTTCAACATGAACCCCTGATTTCCTTCAATGTCTCTGAATTTGATGAAACTTTCTGAATATGTTGGGACTTATAAGACTTATACTCAGACAAAATTTAAGACCATTAACTTCCGTGGTTCCAGAAATATGACGTGTCAAAAGTAAAGAAAATCTTTTAAAGGAAGAAATATAAACATTTATATCTTCAAAAGTATTTGAGCTATATAACTCCCTGATAGCTTGTTTTAAAGACAAAATCATGACCTTTCAAATACCTTTTTGCAAAAATTTTTATTTTGGAAATTTTTTTTATTTCTGCAAAATTCGCGATTCGCGAAAATATATCTGAAAAAGCGACATTTTTAAAAATCTGAAAAAAATATATGTTAATGGCTGTTATCTTAGCTACAAGCTGTTAAAATTTTGGCTTGGTGAACGTATTAAGACCAGAGATATGAATAAAAATGTTTTGCCAAGTACGAAATTTTTATCAAATCTGATGAATATTTAATTTTTTATTTTTGAATATTTTTGGAAATATATATAATAAAACGGTGAAAAAAGTAAAGTTAATGGTACAGATGGGTACTACATATAGATACAATATAACATGAATATTTATCAATTACACTAATCTACAAAAATCAATTTTCTTTTGCACAGACTCCTAGAATACATTTGGTAAAGTATTTTGACCTCCTTAACACGAATCTGTCATCAGAGATAAGACCTTTTTTACGGTTCATGTCTATAAAAACCAACGAATGACTTTATATTGGAAAAATTATTAAAAATTCATATTATTTCAAAATTCATTAAGTTTATCCGAAAATCTTCGCAAAAAATAAAAAAAATCAAAATTTAGAGCAAAATTTGCATATATTATTTGCATATGCTTTTATCCCTAATATTTTTATTTTTGTAATTTTCTTTGTTTAAAATACATTTACTTAAGTCTTTTGCCCTATTTACCGTGAATCCATTAAACGCGAATCCATTGTCATTTTTATATAATAGCGTTCACGAAATTTGCCCATTTAATTTTTGCAGCTGAAGCATACAAAACTATTAAACGAACAAATAATATGAAGTATGTCAGTGTGAAACATTTATTATTACTAGGGATGAGATTTTCATGCACTAAAAAATCGAAAATATGCGCTAAAAAATTCAAAATATGCACTAAAAACCTTAAAATATGCACTAAAAAATAAAATGTATACAATAAAAATCTTGTATTCATAGCAAAAACTTCTTAAAAAGCAAAAAAATAGCGGTGGGTTTAAATAGTAACATTTAAAACTTTATGTAAAAGAGATTTTTTTAGAAATTAAGAAAATCTAAAAAAAAAATAAAAACAAAAAAAATGTTTTTCTTATTTTCCAAATAAATTTTTAAAATTTAAAATAGTTTTTGAAAAAAATTAATTTCAATTTGTGTTTTTGCTAATTTATGCCAAAATATGCAAAAATATGCACTTTAAAGTTGGAAATATGCACAAAATATGCATTTGAAATCAAAATATGCAAAAATATGCATTTTCACCAAAATATGCAAAAACAAATCAATGCCATTATAACGAAAATTTCTTGATTCGGAAAGATAATTGGTCGATATCGTTTTTAGACTATCGACAAAAAACATGCATTTGCATGGAAATCTCATCCCTAATTATTACCTTTCTCTCTTGGGTTTGAGGGTTTAGTCTGTAAAAAAGGCCTATATGTCCAGAAGACAGTTTGATAAAATGTTTGACAGATTCGTGTAGGGCAAATACTTTCAAAAATGTGTTCTAGAAGTCTTTTCAAAAAAAAAGTTGACTTTTGTTAAGTAGTGTAATTTATTAAAAGTTATGTTACATTGTGTTCATGTGTAGTACTCGTGTGTACTATCAACTTTACTTTTTTCACCGTTTTATTTTACGTATTTGCAAAAATATTCAAAAATAATAATAAAATATTCATCAGATTTGAACAAAATTTCCTACTTGGCAACACATTTTCATTAATATCTCTGGACCTAATACGTTCACCAACGCGAAATTTTTAGAGCTTGTAGCCAAGACTCCAACCATTAACATATATTTTTTTCAGATTTTTAAAAATGTCGCTTTTTTTAATATATTTTCGCGAATCGCGAATTGTGCAGAAATACAAAAAAGATCCCAAAATAAAAATTTTTGCAAAATGATGTATTAAAGATGATGGTTTTGCCTTTAATAAATGCTATCTGTGAGTGATATAGCTCAAACACTTTTCAAGATATAAATATTTATAATTTACCCTTTACAAGATTTTCTTGACTTTTGAAACGTCATATTTCCAAAACTACGGAAGTTACAAGTCTTAAATTTTGTTTGAGTATAAGTCGAGTAAGCCCAAACATATATACCGAATTTCATGAAATTTGGGTCGATTGACGTCAAAAATTCACTTTTTTTTGCTATGTTGATATGGATTTACTCTATGGTAGGTCTTGTAGAGCATATTATAAGCTTTAAAACAAAAAAATGGGCTTTGTAGCTACAAAAGCACTTATGATATTAAATTTTTAAGGTTCAAGAGTGTTGCGATTTGGAGATTTTGGGGGAAATTGTGAAAAAATTTTGATTTGAGCGATCCCATTGTTGTCCCAACATAAAAATTTTAGAATATTTTCTTTAGGACTTTCTCCATAATATTCTCAAGTAAAAAAAAATCGGGGATACCATCCTCCCCATTTTCTCCTCCCTATATCACGACCTTAAAATTAGGGAGGTAACCCTTATTTTTTTCGAAAATTTTTTGGTTATAGTAGGGGTTGTAGAGCATATTATGAGCTTTAAAACAAATTTAAAATGGACTTTCTATCTATAATAGAACCAACGATATTAAGTTTTTAAGGTGCAAAGTGAGACTGAGAGATTTTGGGGGAAATTTTGACCCTTCGTATATTCGGCCCCTGTTAACTTAGAGGGCTGAAGTGTGCGTCAGTTTATCACTTACAAGGGAAGTCTCCCTAGTGTCACACGCGGATGTTTATGGAATTGGGTTTATTTTGTAGAGCAGAAAAAATAAAGGGACACATATTTTTTTTTAGCGGCCCAAATTCATATTTAGGGGGTAAAAAGGAGGGGGGGAAGACAAGTTTTTTTCGTTTATCTCCTATATTATACAAAGAAACCTAGTCATATAACATACCAAATGAAAGGTCTTTGGAAAACCTATCTACGTGTGCTAAGAACGTGTCCAAACATGCACAATAGGGTGCACCAAAAAAACGAAGTTGTTAGATATTGACCGGGCCCCCCTCTAGAAATGTGCATTTGGGGGTAAAAACATGTCTCACAAAATTTTAGGAAAATCGGATGTGGGTAAGACCTGCCGCATCGGCCCTGAAGTTTGAAAATCGAATTACAAGGGGAAAATATGACTTTTTATGCATTTTCTCAATTTTTTCGATATTTTGAGTCAAGTTTGAATTCAAATGGTCATAGAATTGTGATTTGGAGTAAAATGCCTATCGAATAAGGTATTAAAAACTAAAATCGGTTGAAAATCAGCCAAGTTATTACAACTTCCCCAGGCAACTAACTTGTGTCAGACCATTTAATCAAGGGATTCGAGCCCCATTTTTGAAATTTATTGAAATTATCTACTGTAACAACATTTTTTTATTCTTCAAGTCTCAATGTACTAAGGAAATTAATTATTTTTCATATTGCGTTTTGCTAACTTGTTTTAAATAAATGCTAAAGTGGTCTGAATTTTTCAACACTATTTTCAAATCTCCAATTTTAAATTTTTATTATTTTTGTTAAAGAAATTTTAAAAAATCGACTATTGGAGTTTAAGGATTTGTTAAGCACATATAAAGGAATAAAAACCCCAAAAATTTTAGGATTTGCTGTTTTCATTTGGCTATTACAGTGATGTAATTTCGGCGGATTTCGGGAAAGTAGTGATTTTTGGCACTTTTTTTAGCTTTTATTTATTTTTTTTGTTTTTTTTTACAAACTTCATATGTTTTGGACCGAATTATATCAACACGAAATAGAATACTTCAATTCGCAAATTTAGGGCAAAATTGAGAAATTAAAAATTGCCCCAACTAAAGGTCAAAGGTCAAATTTTAGAAGATTTTTAATTTTTAAGCATTAACAGATTTTCTGAGTGGAAATATATGAAACTACTTGATGTCATTATAAAAGGTCTTAACATATGTATTTTTATTTAAATTCAGCATATTAACCCTTTGGTGCTGGTGGGGCCTATTCGACCCTTTGAACAAAATACACTTACATTATCTCCATTAAATGAACAAAATTATAGGCCCCAACAGCACTTAAGGGTTAAATTTCTAAATTTTAATTATTTGCCATATAGTTTAGACCAATTAAAATAACATCAAGTAGATTCAGCAAAATCCGCCTAGCAAATCT
This sequence comes from Pegoplata infirma, assembly GCA_963921195.1. Taxonomy (NCBI): domain Eukaryota; kingdom Metazoa; phylum Arthropoda; class Insecta; order Diptera; family Anthomyiidae; genus Pegoplata; species Pegoplata infirma. The sequence continues at coordinate 129,800,273 of OY992540.1, read as the reverse complement.
GTTAATGTTTAAAAATTCAAAATTTCTAAAATTTGACTTTTGACCCTTAACAGGGGAAATTTTTTATATCTCAATTTCGCCATAATTTTGCGAATTGAAGTATTCTGTCTCGTGTTGATATAATTCGGCCCAAAACATATGAAGTTTGTAAAAAAAAAACAAAAAAAAATGTGAAAGCTAAAAAAGTGCCAAAAATCACTACTTTCCCGAAATCCGCCGAAATTACATCACTGTAATAGCCAAATGAAAACAGCAAATCCTACAATTTTTGGGGGTTTTATTCCTTTATATGTGCTTAACAAATCCTTAAACTCCAATAGTCGATTTTTTCAAATTTCTTTAACAAAAAAAATAAAAATTTAAAATTGGAGATTTGAAAATAGTGTTGAAAAATTCAGACCACTTTAGCATTTATTTAAAACAAGTTAGCAAAACGCAATATGAAAAATATTTATACTTATTAGTACATTGAGACTTTAAGAATAAAAAAATGTTGTTACAGTAGATAATTTCAATAAATTTCAAAAATGGGGCTCGAATCCCTTGATTAAATGGTCTGACACACGTTAGTTGCCTGGGGAAGTTGTAATAACTTGGCTGATTTTCAACCGATTTTAGTTTTTAATACCTTATTCGATAGACATTTTACTCCAAATCACAATTCTGTGACCATTTGAATTCAAACTTAACTCAAAATATCGAAAAAATTGAGAAAATGGATAAAAAGTCATATTTTCCCCTTGTAATTCGATTTTCAAACTTCAGGGCCGATGCGGCAGGGGTTACCCATATCCGATTTTCCTAAAATTTTGTGAGACATGTTTTTACCCCCAAATGCACATTTCTAGAGGGGGGCCCGGTCAATATCTAACAACTTCGTTTTTTTGGTGCACCCTAATGCACAACTTTTCGTCATATTGAGTAAAATACCAAAATTTTAGGACATTTTTGTTAATAAGTCGAAAAATATTAGCTTCTTTGGCCCATTGTTAGCACCACGAAATAGGCGTTTTTTAATACCTTTAATATGATACCACACATGCCTATATTAATTTTGTTTAAATAGGCGTAAATCGTAAAACACTGAAAAAGGTCAAATTCCCCCATTCAAATCGACCCCTCCTAAAATTGAGTTTGGGCCGCTAAAAATAAATACGTGCCGAATTAGTTTTCGTTCTTAACAACATATCCAAATTTCATGAAGATCGGAGGGTGAGACTTCCCTTGTTAGTGTTACAACTAAACCAAATTTCATCAAAATCGTAGGGGGTCAAGAAAGTTTTTTAGCTATTTTTGATTGATTTCACTAAGAATGTCCCTATATCAGTGGTCGGCACCCATTGCACGCTGGAGCCGAACACAATCGGTAATTTACATATATACAACACGAATGTCAACAAGAAATCAACAAAGAGCATAAAAAAAACAAATATTTTATTCAGTAGCAAGCTTACTTTCTTCAAAGCAGGTTGATGTCGCTTTGTTGAAGAAATACACCAACACATGCATATTTTTATTAAAACACTAATACTTTCATATGCCTCTTTCTGCCGACCACTGCCCTATATGCATTTAAGTAAAAATGCAGAAATTCAGTTTTTATGCAAATACAGTTATAATTGTGTGTTTTTGTATTTGGCACACACGAAATAAACAAATACAACTGATTTTGTATAAAACTGAATTTATGCGTTTTTGTTCAATTGCATGTAACTTTTACAATTTTTGACGGATTTTATTTAAAGACCTCCTATTTTCTTCGCAATAAATCAGTCTTGAAATTTATGTACTAAAATTAAATTTAAAAAATTTGTAACTAATTGTAAGTTAAATTTCCAACAAATTATTTTTTTCTAAATTTCGTTTAAGTTGAAGTAAAATTGTCGATAAATCGATAATTAGATTCTAAGTCGATTATCAGATTGAAAAATATTGTATAGAGAATTGATAAAGTATTTATTAAGCTTTAATTTAAAAGTAAAAATATTCAAATCCTCCGATTTTGCCCGGAGATATTTTTATTTATGTAAAACCACTTTTTTAAATGTGGAATTTGGAAATATCTTAAAAACTTTTCTACTTTTTAACTTGTTAGTTTCATTTTCGGATTCAGCGCGCGGAAAATTAATGTAAAATATTGTGAATCGAACAATGTTTCAAAATTTGGAAACTTGTGTTACACTCAATAAACTAAAAATGTATAAAAACTGAATTTCGCATATTTCTCAAATGCATGTAACTTATACAATTTTTAACGGATTTTCTTAAAAAGCATCTTATTTTCTTTGTAATAGATCAGACTTGAACTGTAAAGAGAGAAATATTTTTTTTTTTTTTTTATTTCTAAAATTTACAATAGAATTTACTTTTTTCCCTAAATTTCGCTAAAATTGAAATAAGATTGTCGATATATCGATTAATACACTCAAAAAAAAAGACTGTTATGTTATCAAAAAAAAGCTTGTAAACCTACAAGAAAATTTGCTGATTTTGAAACCACAATTTTTTTGGTATAGTTAGCAAAAATGTTTTGCCAAAAATTAGTTAACGGAATTTTTTTTTATTTTTTTTATTTCAACTTACAATTAGTTCATACACATTTGAGTTCAGACCCCGATGGACCCGATAGGTTCCGACCCCGATGGGCCTAGACCTAGTTATGCTCCTTAAAAATCGTCATAGTTTTTGATCCAAAATTTGTGTCCGTTTCGCTATACCTTGCTTAGTTTTTGAGATACGTGATTTTATGGGACCACTGAGGTTTTGAGAATTAAAAAACTCAATAATTTCAAAAATATTACTCGGAGAGCTTTTAGTTACTTCTACGTGTTGAGAGCTACAAAAATGCTTTTGGACTTTTTGTTGTGTCGGCAATATTTACCGAGATATGAGCATTATAAAATTATTGGGAATGCTAACTTTTTTTGAACCAAAGTTAGGACCCATTATGGTCTACACATGAGAAGAGGACCGGCTATACTATGGAGAGCCTGAGAACCAAAAATGGCCTCCATTTTGCATCATCTGGCTTAGTTTCCGAGATAGCGCCATTTTTCTTAAAAAAAAATTTACAATTTATTTTTGCTAATATTAGTAAGCTGACCATTCGTACTGATTTGATCAGTACATGTACTGATTTTTGATCACGTGTACTGATCAAAAAACGTTGTACTGATTTGTACTGATTTTTTAAAATATGTACTGATTGTACTGATTTTTGAACATTTCAACATCAAAAATATATAATTTTAGTCAAAAATTCTATACAAAAATTTGAATTTCCATAATACAAGTCGTCAGAGCTGTGTTTTTAATTTAAATCTGACAATGACATAATTTATAATGAATTTATTCTAAGGAGATTATAGTTTGAGAATCAAGATGTCCCTTAACGCAAAAATGTATTTGAGCATGAGATTATTTTGATCTTCTTAAATTTATATAAATTTCCCACAGAATCTTAAAGGTTTTCTATAACGAAAAGTTCAGTTGGCCGATGGATTTTTTTATATTTTTAAAAATATGATGTAATTGCATAAATCCAAATAATTCTGAGATCATAAATGAAAAAAAAAAACACCTGCTTAATAGCTGCGAAGTTTTCTTAAAGGCAAAGTTTGTCAAAACTTGAGGAAAAAATCTTTAAAATCTCAGGGGTTTTCTTATTATCAAAACCTGTGGAATTTTGTTACATTTTCTGCAGTTAAACGATCAAAACATTCAAAATTTCAAGTCAACAAAATTTTCTACAAAATAACAACAGTTGTTTTTTATCAGTTGTTTTTTTACAGTTGTTTTTTAACAGTTGTTTTTTTGCAGTTGGTTTTTAACAGTTGTTTTTACTCAAAATATTTGGGGTCAAGTTAGTGTTTTTAAGTGTTGAAAAAACATCAGTGTTTTCCCATAGAAAAAAATTTTAGAGAGTTATTTCTAAAAAAAAAACATAAAAACTTGGGCGTACTGATTTGAGCTCAGAAAAAAATGGTCACCCTAAATATTAGCAAAAAAGCTTGTAAAAATTTGGTCAACTCAACTCAATTTAGCAAAAAAATATTATTTCAAATTTTGTTTAAAATTGTATTTTTTTTTGCTACCTCCTATTTGACAAGAATTCCTTGTAATTTTACAAGATTTTTACCAATAGATTTGTAATTTTACAAGCTGTTTACCAATAGAATTGTAAATTTACAATTCTTTGATGCGATAAAACTTACAAGGAGGTTTCGTGACTTTACTAGATTTTTAACAACCCCCTATTTTACGAGAATTCCTGGTAAAAATTACGAGATTTTTTGTAGCTTTACAAGCTTTTTACCAATGAAATTGTAAATTTACTGCTTTTTTGGCGCAATAAAACTTACAAGGAATTCTCATGAATTTATTAGATATTTAAAAAAGTTGGAAATTTCAAAAATTACAAAAAAATTCTAAAATTACAAAAAAAAAAAAATGTAAATTTCGATCAAAAATTTTTTGTTAAAAAACAAGGAAAACTGTCAGATATTGGTTAAATGGGATTACGAGACTTTTTCTAATAATTTTTTTTTTTTGTGTGTAGAATCTTTGAGTTACACTTACACTGTGCAACAAATTTTGGGTCAACACTTTGAGTCAGCAATGGCTTCAATGCAATATGAAAGTAAACCATCAAATAGAGTAAATCACCAAAGGGCATTGCAAAGTCAGTTAAAATTTCTCTTTTAAGGCCCACTAAAGTTTTTATTTTTTATTAAAAAAAAAAACTATAATAAAAACACATCTAAGCTTCAAAATATGCTTTGATGTCTTAAGTGAAATTGTATGGCGGCTCATTTCTTAAAACATATTAACCCTCTAACTGCCTTTTTAATGTGTGATTTTAGTCCTTTTTCAAAAAAAAAAAAAAAAAAAAAAATGCTTTAAAATGCAAAAAAAAAATCAAAGACTAATATTTTTATTGATTTTTTTTTAAATAAGACAAAAAAATAAAGTAAATATCGTCGCTGCGCCTAAAAATGGAGTCATGTGTTTTTCAATTTTCTTCAAAGAGGCTAAAGAAACAGCCTTATTTGGTCCTTTCGGAGTACTTTTTAGAAGACAACTTTTAATCAACATGAAATTTATAATATTGGTTGAATATTTATGTCAAGCTTTTTTCATAAAAGTACCGCGAAAGAACCCAAATTCGGCTGTTTCATGGGACTCTTCAAAAAACAATTTTAACACATGACTCCATTTTTAGGCGCAGCGACGATATACTGGGCCATCAAAAGAAATCCGAACTGACTTTTGTAAACCTTTTGGTGATTTTGTTGAGTAGTGTAATTGAAAAATATGTCTTCAAACTGTTCTTCCTTCTATTTTAATAAACGAGAGTTTTGCAGATTTGAAGAAGGTAAATTTACTTTGCACATTTCCAGGAGGTTCAGTTAAAAACTCTTCTGCTTTGTTTTAAATAATTTTTTTCCATTAATTTTTTGTTTTGAACTTCTCTTCTTTGTTTTTTTTCCAGGTGTTTCGTACAATATTTTTTTTAACGTAGAATTTCCCAGTTGGAAAATGTGTCACTGAGGAAATTTCCACAGTGACTCCTTGAGGAAATGTCTTCAGGTTCTGACAAATCATAGGCAATCATTGATGACATGTCCTAACATTGTCAGCACTGAATGTTTGCTTTAAAAGTGTGGACAATTCCTCTAAGACGTCTAAAAGGAAATGTCTTCAGAATAGCAGTATATTAAATTAGAATTTTAAATCTGGGCAACTCTTCAATTTCTAAGAAAAAGATGGCAATATTATCGACTTAATTAAAATAAAATCAAAATCTAACAAGTAGAATAAAAGTAATAAATAGACAAACAATTTTAAAAATAAATTTTGGAACAAGTTGTTAGGTGTGGGACTAATAAACTGGAGGTTCCAGGTTCAAATCCAGTTGGGACTAAAAAAGGCGAAAAGTTTTTTCTAAATATGAGAAAGATAATTTATAAAGGAAAATGGATAAAAGTAAAAACTAAGGGAAATACAAAAATTTTTTGTATTTTCGCATGACCTATGTCAGACATTTCCCCAAAGAAGTCTTAGGTGACATGTCCCCAGAAGGTCAGCCCTGACCATTGCTGACTTTGAGTGAGGACATTTTGAAAATTTGTATGAAACTGTCTTCAACCCAGTACATAGAGATGTCTTGTGGATGTCAGGTGTGGCTCTGACATGTCATCGCTCCGTCACTGAGGATGGCTCGAGGACGTTGCCAACTGGGTTATTATTTTCTTTCCAAGTATTTTGTTTTATATATTTTTTTAGTTTTTCTAATTTTTTCCCCATTTTTTGTTTATACTAAAATTTCTATCTGTTACAAATTTCATTTGTAACTTGCATAAACATTGAACTTAAACAATTTGTGACAAGTTGAGTGTCGAAATTCAAATTCTGCACTTTCATAAGAATTAAGTTAGAGTGGGTTAAAAATATCGAAAATTTACAAATTTAAAAAAAAATATTTTTTTTGCGAGTACTGATTTTTTTTTTACCGGGAAAATTTTTCCGATTCTGAAATAAAAAAAGAAATTTGAAAAAGATCAATTGTTCACAAAATATGAATTTATTGGTCATTTTTGCAAAACTTGGTCGACACATGTTTTGAAATTTTTCCACATAAATAAATTTAAAACAAAATTATCTTGAAAATTATTCTATGAGAATATCATAGTTCTAATTAGTAAAGAAAATAATGACCTCGAGCTAGAATAAACCTACTCAAAATATATTATTTTAAAAGTCAAACAAACGATTTTTTTTTTTATAATAAAAATTAATCAG